>CM052710.1:16858373-16920854 GCA_028551405.1 Uromys caudimaculatus | reverse complement strand
CGTGTTACAAAGAAAAGAAAGAGCGCAGCAAAGACCTTGTGGGAAGAGAAACAACTGAAGCTTCAAGGCACTGAAGGCTTATATAACCTGAGTGCAGGCAGTGAAAGTGAGCAGAGGGAAACAGGAGCAAAACCACAAAGAGCCTTGAATGCCTTGTTAAGCATCTGATCTTCTCCCAAAACTAACCTGAGGTGGGGTTTAAGCAGTAAGGGGCTCGGGAAGAATAACCAGGGTGGGGCGGGAGGTGGGAGGGGGGCAGAATGACAAAAGGGGACAACTGGGAACTTCCTGCAGTTACCCAGACCAGAGAGAGAGCAGAATGGAGAACTGATGGGGGAGGGGGACAGCAAGAGCAGCAGGTGAGTCTAGTACCAAGGAGAGTTTAAGGCAGCAATGCTCCCAAGCCTGCCTTTTCTGGGCCCTGATTAAATCCCCTGTTTAAAAAAAAATTTTTTTCTTTGGTGTGCAGGTAGGAAGACAGTGATGAATTACACAGGGAGGTGTTAAGAGGGACATACTATAGGGATGGGAAGGGCTCAGTGGATGTCGCACTCATTCTGCAAGTGTGGGGACCTGAGTTCACATCCCCAGAACCACTGGAAAGCAGGTAGGATGGCTCACATCTGTAATCCTGGGTTGAGAGACTCCACAGAAGCTGGAAAGCCAGCTAGCCTGACATAGGCAGGGGCAAACAACAAAAGAAACCCTGTCTCAAATAGGGTGGGTGGCAAATACTAGCCCAATGTTGTTCTTTGACTGCCACATATGGCTATGCATGTGCCCCTACCCTCCCATACACACACACCCCATACCCACCAGGTTTCCACTGGATGGGTGATGGTGCCATTCAATGAAAGAAAAACAGGAAAAGTACCAGGGAGGTGGGCTTAGATCACAGCTTTGGATTTAAACTAGAGTTGAAATAGTCTTGAATTAGTTAATTTATTTTATTTGTTTAATTAATTAATTAATTCATTCATTCATTTAATTTATTTGAGACAGTGTCTATATACTCCTGGCTCTCTTGAAACTCACTATGTGGACCAGGTTAGCCTCAAATTGTCAGAGCTCCTCCTGCCTCTGCCTCTGCAGGGATCAAAGGTGTGCACCCATCCTTGTTCTTGATTTCAAATAGACATTTTCACAGATCAATTTGGAATTTCGGGGGCAGTTCTGTAGGAGATGAGTGAAAGTTTGAGAACTTCAGGCATACAGACAGTGGTAGCTTTGGCTCAGAAGGAATTACCTGAGGAGATAAAACAGAGTGTGGGAATTGAATGACAGGGTGGAGGGATGAGTCTGCAAGTGAGAGGAGTCAAAACAGTAGCGAGGTAGCCCAGCCGTGGTGGCGCACGCCTTTAATCCCAGCACTTGGGAGGCAGAGGCAGGTGGATTTCTGAGTTCGAGGCCAGCATGGTCTACAGAGTGAGTTCCAGGACAGCCAAGGCTACACAGAGAAACCCTGTCTCGAAAAACAAAAACAAAAACAAAACAAAAAAAAAACCAGTATCGAGGCATCACAGAAGCCATGGAAGAGTGTCTTCTGTTAAGGAGGAGAAGGGCAACAATGTCAGATGCTCTGAGACATCAAGCATAACAAGGATTGAAAAATGGGCATTAATTTTAGGGATGGGGTTCAGTCTGACTGTGGTGGGCCGAGGAGGGAGCAGGTGGTAAACAAATGAGAGACAACACACACAGAAAATCACCAGAATTTGTCACTGTAAAGTGGGAAGAGGAAAAGTGACATCTGTGGGGACAGAGGGAGGGCTCAAGAGACCAGTGCATTCCAGAGGGCTGATGATTCAGGAGAGGGGCTACTCAGGAGGCAAAAATAGACTCTGAAATACAGTTAGAAGGGCCAGCCTGAGATAAAAGGGGGGTTCTGAGAAAAGGAAGAGTAAGAGATGGACCTAGACTCGTGACCTCTAAGGTCTCTTTGGGACTCTAGAATCTCATGACCTACAACTCTTTTTAGACAGGACATTTGTATATATGCATACATGTATGTAAACTTACTCAAATATTCAGGTGTAAGTGAATCAGTCAAGCGCATCGTTAGTCTGGAATGACGCACCAGGTTTCAGTGTAATCCCTGAGCAGGATCCATCCATCAGAGCTTTTAGCTCTGATGTATACTGCAATAACAGCAGTGATCTGGCCCCATCTCTCCTCATCAACCCCAATCCTACCCCGCGGTCCTACAAACCTAAGGAGGAAGTAAAATGTAAATCCCTTAAACTACAACACAGCCTACTGCATTCGAAGCGACTGTCAATTTAGAAAAACAAAACGTGACACCCCAAATCCATCTGCACTAAAGACATTGCTGCTTCACAGTTGATAGGTTTCTCCCCAGGGGATGGTCTGAGGTTAGCCGTAAAGTAATTTGCAAACACCCCCCCCCAGCTTTTCATAACATCATTCATTTCGGAAGAACGAGAAATGTGTTCCCACACCCTCGCCCTGACTGCAGCAGACTACACCCGGTGGTTATCCGGCAGTGCCACCTCAGAAACCCTCGGAGGAGTGCGGAGGGCACTCAGCGCTCGTCAGAGGGGGCTCGAGTGGCCACTACCCTCAAGGTGCTTGGAGGGCGAGAGAAATGAGTCCTAGGGGATGACAAGGGAGGCACGCGAGACCCGTGGGACGAAGAGACAACCCTCAGGGAGAACAGAGTTTCTGAGCAGAGCTAATCCCCTGCCGCAGCTGCCCTGTCTCGCCTCCAGCCCTGCTTTGACCTCCCTTCCTTCAGCGTTCCTGGGTGCTCAGCCTCGCGCCCCTTCCCCGGAGCCCGCGTGGACCTCGCAGCAGTCGCGACCCGGGCGATCCGCTGCGAGCCCGGGTTGCCCGGCCGCCACTCACCCGGCCCGCCATCTTCGCGGACACGTCCGGCTCCCAGGTTGCAGCTCCGCACTCTGCTGAGCCCGCCCCCGCCGCGCGCGTGCCCGCCTGCAGCCCGCCCTCGCGCAGGCGCGCAGCCTCCGGGAGGCCGCGCCGCGCCCGGCCGCGTCCCCGGCGCCCTTCCCCAGCCCGTGCGCGCGCGCAGGCCGAGCACCGCCATTTTGGCTGAAGACAGCCGACCACCTCACTGCTACCCTGTTTCCACAAAGCTATGTCAGTTGGTCACGTGGCCTTTAATGGACTTTTAGCTTTCTTCTTCCAGACCTCTTAAACGAGAGTGGGCCGAGAAAACCCCGCGTGGCTACTGACCTTTCTCCAGAGGAGGGAGAGAATAGCCAAAAGCAGGTTCTGAATTCGGATTCTGTTGGAATCCGAGTTTTTTCTTTGCAGGCACACTTGTTTTGAAAGTGACTCATAATTATATATGTATTAGCTTTATAGTTCGATATTTTCATTTATAAGTGCAACTTATATCTTTTTAAAGTTTGTTTGTTTTTAACGTGCATTGGTGTTCTGTCTGCACGTCTGTGCCAGATCCTCTGGAACTGGAGTCACAGACAATTGTGAGCTGCCATGTGTGTGCTGGGAATTGAATTTGGGTATCCTAGAAGAGCAGCCAGTGCTCTTAACCACTGAATTATCTCTTAGCCCACACAATTTATATCTTTAGTATAAATCTTTTTTCCAGTATTGTTTCATTATTAAAGTAGTCTGAAAATAAAGTATGCCATAGGCTCAGTCTGTATATGAGGAGTTACGTGTGTGTTTGAGCCAGAAGACACCAAGACGTCTTCCTCAATCACTTGTCCACCTTATTTTTAAAGACATGATCTCTCACCCAACCTCCAGTTCACCATGTAGATTTTGCTGGTTAGCAATTTCCAGGGAATCCTCCTGTCTCCACCTCTGCAGCACTGAGATTACAAATACCTGCCTCAGTAGTCACGGATGCCAGGTATCCTGACTGAGGTCCTCCCCTACTTCAAAAGCACTTTTACCCTAGTACTCGGCCTCCTCCCCAAACCCGAGTTCACTCTTTTAACCTCCATGTTGCCTTCCGTCACAGCATCTCTTCACTGGAATCTCAGAAGGCCTAACTTCAGACTGCAGGAAGAAAGATTCTACATTAGATACCTGTGAATCCCCCTGTTAATGTTTCTCTTCCCGTTTGCCTGAGACAATAAGGAATATTAGGGTTTTGCCTTAATTTCTCATTGGAGAAAATGACAAGACAGCTCCACGGTTAAGGAGAAGGGTTTTATTGTAGCTATGAGGGAGAGCATAGCCAGAGGCATCTGGAAGAGTCCAGACTGAAGGCAGCTAACAGAATAGGTTGGGCCATGAGAGGAGAGAGAGAAGGGGAGAATGAGAGGAAGAGAGAGAGAGGAGAGAGGACCAGAAGAGGGAGAAAAAACAAGAGGTCAAAAGCAGAGCTAAGAGAGGAACCAAGAGTACACCCAACCAAACTAGCTGAGTTATTTAGAAATTTGAAGGTGAGGGAAGGGAGGGAAAACCCAGCCCCTGGGTTGGAGTGGTTCAGGGTAGTGGATACAATGAGAAATGCTTCGAAGAGCCACAGGTACTGAGTGAGACCTGTCCTGGGTTTCCTTGAGACCCAACACTCATAATTAAATAGGAAAAAAAGGGGATTTTTTTGTCCAGTATGAGAGAAAACAAGCAAAGAATTAGAGTTCGGCATGTTTAGCAATTTGAAATTGCTCTCCCAAACAACTGCAGTGACTATCCTCAAGAGGAAAGAACCAGGGCTGCTTTACTTTTGGGATGACATTCTGGCAAGGTCATCCTCTAGTTCTCCTGCTCCCTGGATGTTGCCTCAGTTCTGTCTTCTGCAAAATGTGGCTGGCATGTGCAGAGAGAGAGAGAGAGAGAGAGAGAGAGAGAGAGAGAGAGAGAGAGAGAAACTCACAAAATCAAAGCCCTACATCCCTCAGCTCTCCCTTGATTTCTGAAATTTATTTTCCTTTTATCATGAGAAGATGGGTAAGAACACTATCCAAATACTTTAAGTGTGCACTAAAATGGAAATGACTAACCTCACTTTCTAAAGGCTGGAGGCCTTTTTAGGGGACCAGGAGCTAGAGTTAAGGATAAGATCAGAAAGAAAACATACTTGAAAGGGTGGGGAAATGCCTGGTTTTCTTTTCTGTTGCGGTGAGCAAACACCCTGACAAGAAGCAACTTGGGAAGGAAATGGTTTATTTGACTTTCAGGTTACAGTCTATCACTGAAGGATATCAAGGCAGGAACTCAAGGCAGGAACCTGGAGGCAGGAACTGGAACAGAGATCTCAACAGAAGGCTGCTTATAGGCTTGTTCTTCATGACTTGCTAAGCTTGTTATACAATCTAGGACCACCTGCTTGGGGGATGGTACTGCCCAGAGTGGGCTGGACCCTCTCTCATCAAGCATATACTCCCAAAGACTTGCCCACAAGTCTACTCTAATAGAGGCAATCCCTCAACTGAGGTTCTCTCTTCCCAGGTGACTCTAGTTTGTCAAGTTGGTAAAAACTAATTAGCAGAGTAAAGAAGATGATAACAAAAGGTATAGAAACAGCAGAATCCAGGGTAAAGGACAGTGAGGCACAAGAAGTAGTATCAGGGTTTGGCCATAGTCAGCTCTTGTGACCCAATGTGAGAGTGTTTTGTATGGTTAGGCCACGGTACCCAAATACTTTCTCAAACACTACTCTAGGCTTTCTTTGAGAGTGCTTTTGGGATGAGATTTACATTTAGATCTGTGGACTTTGAATAAAAAGATTGCTGTCCTTAGTGTTGATGGGCCTGGTCCAATCAGTTGATGGTCCTGGACATAATAAAAGGTTGCCAATCTCAAAGTAATTGTTTGAGTACTTACCTTAATTTAGCTAGGCCATGATTTTATTTATGATAAAATAATTTAAACCTTTAAAAGATCTATCTTGTTAGGCATGGTGACCCACACCTTTAATCCATCACCTGGTAAGCAGAGGCAGGAAGATCTCTGTGAGTTCCAGGCCAGTATGGTCTACATAATTAGTGCCAAGCCTAGCAGGGCTATCCAGTGAGACTCTGTGTGAAAAATACAAAAGCAATCCCCCCTCTTTTAGACCAAGAGATAATTCAGATTACTGTTGGACTAGATCCTTCACTTTGCTTGGGTGTCCATCCTGCCAGCCTCTTCTGTCAGGTTTGACTTCGGATTTGCCAGGCCGCCATGATCACGTAAGACAATGGTAACTTTTCCTAGCTATACACTCATCCTTTCAGGCCTGTTTCTCTGAGGACCTCTCCAGAGTACTCTCTGTCTCTTGTCAGTTAATGGCATGGAAGTGATTCCAGAGGAACCCTGTGACACAAAGTAGTTTCACATGCTTCTAGGCATCAATGTAGTGACAACCACGGCCCATGGATAGAAGCTTATGTTCCAATTGTGACCCCACACATTGTCTAGTAAGCAGTTCAGTTAGGGTTGAGGAAGGCTTTGGTGACATAGATTATTTTGGTGGTCCTTGTGGTGACTTCATTTCACAGGGGAAAGAACCTTCTAAGTCTGGAGGAGGTGGTAGGGTAATACTAACAATAGGACTTGAGCTAATTCATTGTGACACACTTGGCTTAATCCTGCTGCGTTTTAGGTTCTGTTTTTCAGAATGCTACAGACTGATACTTTGTACCCTACCAGAAGGGGGACCTGCCTTTGCTTTGTGGAAACTACAGAGTTACAGAAATGGTGTTGGGGACAGAGTTTAGGGCCATAGGCGGGTGTGAGTTTCAAGTTCTCCAGCTGGCTTATATGCAGATGATTCAGGAACCATTCTACTTGGTCAATTTTCCACTGCATTTTAATTTTCAGAGGGAACTGCAGTGGGTACAAGATGGGAGAACATCTCGGTGGGGTCGCTGTGAAGCCAAGGCAATCTTCAGAGTTCCTCTTGCGCCCTTTCCTCTCCACCTCCCACCTCTCCCAAGATTATTCCACATTAGTAACCTGATGTACTCACAGGTGCAATTTAAAAGGATACCGCCAGGAAAGCAGCGGGGGGGGGGGGGGGAAGCAAAGCTGTAATAGCAAAATGGCAGAGACTGTGACACCGCGTAAGCAGACAGCCTTATGCTTTGTGGTTCCAGTCCTAACCCACGGGTCAGCCTACCCCGGGAACAGTTTCACAGCCCCGTCACAGCCAAGCTTGGGATGCTACAGTTGCCATCTGTCTGTTTTCTGTCGGTGAAACCTACTTCCTGGAGTGATGCGCAGGGCGCAGGGCGAGCAAAGGGAACGGCTGGGAGGGAGGCTGTGGACTTTGTACAGACAAGGAAGAACCGTGGTGCAATGCAGCATTCCAGCTGTGCGGGGATGGGGTGGGGGCGGGGAGAACAAATGTCTCTTTGCTCTTTGACAAACACCTATAGTCGCAAACACCAATTCATTCTGGAAAGTCTGAGTGGGTAGGAGACGCGTTAGATTTTCCGTGGAAGGGAAGGACTGTTGCTATGGAAACCAGAGGATCCTTTTCTGTGATTGCAACCCCAGTGCACTTGCCAGGGCGACACTCTGCACATCCATGTTGTCGGGGCCAGAAAGCTGCCTGCATCTCTTTCAAGGGAGTGTTCAAGGGTCTCCTGAGCTTTCCTACTTCTGGGTCAGAGTCTCTAGGGAGGGGGTGAGTCACTTAGAACCTTAAGACACTGAGGCTTTCTTACCTCCCCGTGTTGACTGGGGTAATATCACTGACTGTAATGGTTCTCAGTAAGACTCCTAGTGCTAAGCTAACTAAGAAAGGAAGTGTCTATTGTGCCTCACAGTTTAAGGGATACACTCCATCCTGGTGGGGACCGCATGGCAGCAGGAGCACTAGGCTACTTGCTGCTCACGTTGGCGCTGCAGTCAGGAAGCAGAGAGATGAATGCTGATGTGCAGATGTCTTCCTCCTCTTTCCCTTCTTATTCATTGTTTTAGTTACTGTTGCTATTGCTATGATGAAACACCTTGACCTTTCGGGGAGGAAAGGGTTTATTTCACTCACAGTTCCATGTAATAGTTCATCATCAAAAACAATGAGAGCAGGAACCCAAGCAGGCCAGGAACCTAGAGGTAGGAGCTGATGCAGCGGGATGCTGCTTACTGGCTTGCACATCACAGATTGATCATCATTCTATAAGAATGTTCAGTGTGCCTTCTTATAGAACCCAAGACCACCAAAATGGGATGCCCCCCCCCCCATCAACCAGTAATTAAGAAAATGCCCTACAGGCTTGCCTACAGCTAAATCCTATGGAGACATCTTCCCAACTGAGGCTCCCTCCTCTCTCATGACTCCAGCTTGTGTCAGGTTGACAGAAAACTCCAGGATGCCAATTCATGGGAAAGATGGGTCTTCCTGTCTCAGTTAATCCTCTCTTGAGACATCCGAATCGATAAGACATGTGTTTCCAAGGGGACACCAAATCCAGTCAAGTTGACAATGAAGATGTTTTGTGTTTTTTTTTTTTCCTCTTTTTTTTGGTGTTGAGGATGAAGCCCAGAGCCTTACATATGCTTGGCCGGGGTCCACCATTGAGCTACATGCACCCTCAATTAACAGAATTTAAAGTTTGATCCAGAGTGGAGACTCTTCCCTAATAGCACATTTCTAGCATGAAACTTTTTTCCTCTTTCCCCAAGAGGACATTGTGTTTTTTGTTGTGCACAACATTATGTTGTGCAAGCAGCTGATTGATAAAAAATGTTTTCCTTTCTTTTTTTTTAAGATTTTTATTTTTTTTTTATGTATACAGAGTTCTGCCCGCATGTATACTTGCACACCAGAAGAGGGCATCAGATCCCATTACAGATGGTTGTGAGCCACCGTGTGGTTGCTGGGAATTAACTCAGGACCTTTGGAAGAGCATCCAGTGCTCTTAACCTCTGAGCCATCTCTCCAGCTCCCCAAAATGTTTTCTATTAGGGCAAATGGTCTGCTACCACACTAGTGTCACCACAAACAATTCGTGCTTATTGTAACTTACCTTTCTTTCTTCCTTGTTTGTTCTGTTCTGTGGATGGAATCTAGACTCTGTACATGACAGATCACTGTACCACTGAGCTATGTTATTTCTCTTCAAATTTTTAAAAAAAAAATAAGCTGAATTTCCTATTTATAAAATCAGTACACAATTTTTCTCTCAACTACTTTTTAAAAATCATAACCCTGCCTCTTCAATGCCATCGTTGGTAAGTCAGGCTTATTTTCTCCTAGTTTTCCCCATTCCACATCTGCCATGAATATTGTTTCTGAGACCACAATGTTGCTATTATTCACATCTAGAATGTCCACAAAAGGCCCAAATCTTCATCCTAACCTATGAGGCTATTGGGTGGTGGAAAGTTTGAGTCATGGGACCTAAAGGGAAGTCTTAAGGAGGGGCTCTGGTAGGAGATTACTGGAACTCAGGGTTCCAGTTTCCTCTCTGCTACTATGATAAACACATTCTGACCAAAGGAGGACTGATGGCAGGAAAGGGCTGACTTAGGTCACACTTCTGAGTCACAGTTTATCATTGAGAGAAGTCAAGGCAAGGACCTCATGGCAGGCCTGTTAGGTCACACTGCATCATTTCTAACCAGGGAGCTCCCTCACAGCTATGGAAGTATAGCAGGGACCATAGATGGATGATCTAGGTCTCAGATAGATGAGGTTAATCAGCCAGGTACTGAAAACAAAACTGTGGACCAAAATCAACCTTTTTTCTTTTTAAGTCAATTATCTCAGGTACTCTGTTATAGTAGTGGAAAGCAGACTAACTTACACACACATACACATAAACAAAATATACCTAAGTGAAGAGATGTAGCTCAGTGGTAGAGCACTTGCCCAGCCTGAGCACCACCACCACATAAAGGAAAGAAAGAATATATAATATATACAAAACATATGCTTTTATTATTTCAATGGTTCGCTTGAATGCCAAGTGGACAGGGATGTTTTTAAATATTTGTTTTTGTATGTTTACGCATGTGTATGTTTGCCGCATATGTGTCTGTGCCCGAAGAAGCCAGAAGAGGGCACCAGATCCCCTGGAGCTGGAGCTACAGCAGGTTTTTGAGCCACATGACATAGGGTTTAGGAATGGAACTTGAGTCCTCTGCAAGGGTAGGAACTGCTCTAAACTTTGAAGCCATCTCTCAATCTCCCTCCATCTACCTAATTTTTAAGGGCCATTTTTAGAGTGCTTTTAGGTTCAAGCAAAACGGACAGAATGGTGTAAAGATTTCCCCTGTTCTCCACCTCCCATACTAACATACTCCCCAGATACCAACATCCTCCATGAGAGGGCTACATCTGTTCTTACTGATGAACCTACCTTGACACAGCATAAGCAAACAATGGAAAATGCATCTTGGTTTGTGTATTTCCTGGGCTTGGAGACCTGTATGACAGCACTACCCATCATTATTACCATACAGAATACTTTTGCTTTTCTAAAAGTGCACTAGGCTCTACCTATTTATTCCCCCTTCCCTACCGATTCCTCGAAACCCTTAGTGTTTTTATTGACAAGCATATAGTGAGACTTTCCTGACTGGCTTCTTTCACTTAGTATTGTACAATTAAGTTTGCTTCATGCTTTCGATAGTTTGTTTATTTTTAGCACTGAATAAAGCTGTTAACTGATATACTAGGCTCTGTTTTCTGTGCTAGGGGACTGACTCCAGGCTATCACATTCCTGTCTAGTAGTGCTCTACTACTTGCTACACCCTTAACCCCCGATTGCTTCAGTTACACAAAACCAACAGGTTTTGGTAACCATTTTAACTAAACAAGTTGGCATTATTTAGAGTACGGAGTAACTTAAGGTCTTTCTCAAAAAACTGGCACTGGGTCTTTGGGAGACTGCTAAGGTACTGGTGATTATATTTCTCCACACTGTTGAAAGACTGTATACAAGGACAGCGGCAGTCTAACTCCATACAAAATAGGAAATTTTTTTTTTTGGTTTTTTTCGAGACAGGGTTTCTCTGTGTAGCCCTGGCTGTCCTGGAACTCACTCTGTAGACCATGCTGGCCACGAACTCAGAAATCCACCTGCCTCTACCTCCCAAGTGCTGGGATTAAAGGTGTGCGCCACCACTGCCCGGCGGAAATCTTCTTTATGCCTAATTTCGATGTTGGAATCTGGGTATTTCTGACCAGGAACTCTGCTTCAAACCAGTTTCTACTTTTAGCTCAAACACAGCAAATTTCCTTAAATATCTCTGTGAACCTGGCCCCTCCCACATACCAACATTGGGTTGGTCAGAATGCTCCCGGGGTTAGTTCAATCCTTGAAAAGTCCCAGAGTTGATTGGCAGGGCAAATAGAAACTCTTTTTGCTTTTCTGATTGGTCGCTTGCAGCTTCGGGTGGGGCATGTGGGCGTGTCTCGCCCAGATGCGGTGAGCTCCCATTGGAAGATGAAGCCGGCATTTCCAGAGCTTGGTGCCGTCGCCTAGGTCGCGGGGGGCGGGCCTACGCCCGCCCAGCCTTATTGTCCTTTCTATTGGTCAGATTTCTTGTCACTCAAGTAACTTAGCGGACATTGGCGCAAGTGTTCCCAGGAGGCGGCGGATGATTGGTTGGTTGCTGTTCCCGCCCCCAGCTAGTCGCCATTTTATTGAGACGAGCCGAATTCCTCAAGGCGGCCGCGGTGGAGTAGCGTTTTCGTTAGTGGCTTTGTGAAGGTGTTCCCTGCAGAGACAGGTGAGTCGCGGGCTGCAGGGGAGGGACGGCGGGGCTTGCGGCCCGGTTAGAATCCAGCGTGTCAGCCGGCAGGACACCGGAGAGCGGTGGCGGCGGCGGCCTGCGGAAAGGGGCTGGGTCCACTGGATTCCCCGCCTCTGTCGGGCCGGGAGGCGCGGAGCTGGTTGACGTTCGGCGGGCTCTGCGGCGTAGCGGTCCCGCTGTCCCGAGGGAGCGGCCTGGCGTCCCAGGCAGACAGAGCCCTCACCGGCGCCAGATTCTCGGCGCGCGTGCTTCGCCCTGCGCGCGCTCACCTTGGCTATTGCTGTCGCTCCTGCCCTTGGGGTCTCACTATCATTGTCACTTATGATTTTCCTCCACGGACGTTTGGAAAGGGCTCTAGGGTTGATGAATCTTACTCAAGAGGGTCTCCGGCCCACCATGGGGCCTAGGACCTCGGACATCGGAGCGGGGAGGCGAACGAAGGGAAGCAAGCGGGACAACCGTGAATGTACTGTGCGTTGACAAGGGGGAATCTGGCACTCTGCCTCCACGGTCCTGGAAGCTGGAGGTTCCCCCCTTTCCTCTTAATGAAAGATCCTTTGAGTTTCCTGGTCTATGACACCCCCTCCCCCGCGCCGAAACATGAAAGGAATCTAGGAATTTTGAATGCGTCAAGGTACTGGACAATTTTTAGACCAAGACAACCTATGAGGAAAATAGTTATTCTTTCTTTGATCATTTGGCTCTCTTATGTGTACAGGAGAAATGTGCTCACCATCTCTCTGGTGGAATGGAGTGGTGTGTACTTGGCCATAGTCCATGATATTAAACTGCTGTAGGAACTGTTGACTTTTAAAGGTGGGACTTCTGGACTCAGCCACCCTCTCCTCTGAGTCACTAGAATCTGGATGAATGGCTGTCTTTTACACCCATGCCACTAACGCTCTTCTTGGTGAATAACTTGAAAAGGAGAACCATAGTTTCTGGAACACAGATACATTGTGGAGTATTGTTTATTTGTTTGTTGGTTTTTTTTTTTTTTTTTTTGAGAGGGCTTTAGTCCCAGCCCTAGATTGTCCTTCCCCCCAACAGTTGTTGTTGATCAAAGAGTGTACCAGGTGTGCACATAGTTCTGCTTTTAAGACTGAAACATCGTGTCGTTCAAATAGGCTGATCTGTTAAAACAAAGATCATGTACTTTGTGCAAAAACTCATCTGACATTGCTTTGTCATATAACCTGCCAGGGATTTTGTTGAAAAAAAAAAAAAACAAAAAAACCAATTGATGTCTAAGCTGTTAGAAGTCAACAGAATAAATTCCTTCTAGGGAGTGATGACTGGGAAGGGGCACAGGGAGGATCTGCTCTGCTAATTACCTTTTGCTTGACCTGGAAGTTGTCTTTGGCTCATGAACACAGACCAAATATGGTCAACCATATTTGTATCTGTGTATAGATTTTATGAAGATGGTCACCCCCATTGGATGCTGGATGTTAAGTATTCCCTCAACTCTGCCTACTTGGTATGTGTCTTAGCAGAGTCCCCCAACATTTGATATCCTCAACTCTGAAACTTCCTAGTCCTTCTCTGGGTTTTGGTATCGTCTGCCAGCCCAGGACAACTAACTACAGTTTCCTAGGGATATCGATGTTTTACTCATCCTAAGGACTTTTCTTTGGTTTGTGGAGAACAGGGTGTCTGCTTCATACGTTTTCAGTTCAGGTGGGCTTAGAGCAGAGTACAGTTACGTGGCATTTCCTCCATGCTTAAGGTGACTACGGCTGCCACCATAGCATGGCACCGAGGCTGCGCTTCCCACATCTTACTGGATGCTGCAGTGGAAAACACCATTTCCTGGCAGAGTGTTGGAGGGCAGCTTAGTGGCGTCTCCTTTTGAAAACAAGGCACTCTCTTCCTTACTGGCCAAGCGGTACTTGACTTCTACTAGGAGCCATCACTAATTGTGCCATGTATTTTATATGTGTTGTTTATATATGTGTCAATGAAGAATAACTGTTCAACTTTCTCTTTGTCCAGGTTGCGGAAGTCAGCTACCATGGGGAATGTTTTTGAAAAGCTGTTTAAAAGCCTATTTGGGAAAAAGGAAATGCGGATTCTCATGGTGGGCTTAGATGCAGCTGGCAAAACAACGATCCTGTACAAACTGAAGCTGGGGGAGATCGTGACAACCATCCCCACCATAGGTACGCCCACGGCCGCGCCTCTCCGGTTCATACTTTAGCATATTACACTTGGATGTGTTATTTTTGCAAAGTTTTCATGTGTGCTTGTATGTGTCGTCTGTGTATGCATGCCCACACATTTTCTCTATCACTCTCCACCTTACTTTTGAGACAGAGTCTCTCCACTAAACCCAGAGACTGTCATTTTGACAAAGCTGTCTGTCTGTCAAGCTTGAGGGTCTTCCTGTGCCCCACCCCTTCCTGCAACACTGGTTACAGGCATGTGTGTGCCATCAGGACTGTCGTTTGCTTGTGTGCCAGGGATCTGAACTCAGGTCCTCATGCTTGGTCAGCAGGCACTTTACCCTCTGAATCATTCCTCCAGCCCCTGATGTGCTTCTTATATTGAATATTTGTTTTTTTTTTTTAAACTTTGGCTACTTCAAGAATATAAACTTTTGAAGCCCCAAATGAAGTTCTATAAGGTTGCTGTTGCGTTGTTTTGGCTTTTTAAGACAAGGTCTTATTCTGTAGCCAGGCTGGCTTCAAACTTGTGACACTCCTCCTGACATCCTCCTGAGTGAACCACTGTGCCCAACTATAAGTATTTCTAAGTGCTTCTTAACTTGCCTGGCAAGTTTCCTCAGTCTATAGGGGATTTGTGAACAAATTCAGCCCTATTTGCTGAATTTTCTGAGGAAAAGATAGTAAAGCTAGGATAATAAGGAAGCCCTGCTGTCTACCCTTTCTGTCGGAGTGGAGCCGAGTACAAGCCCTAGGTGGGAGCTAGTGCTGCCTTTCTCGACCCCCATCGTCCCTGGCTCCCCTGGGAGCATCTCTCTGAGCTGGGTGTGCTCCGAGTGGGTAATGGTAGACTCTGCGTTCTTTTCACTGTGCCTCAAGACGAGTACTTGAGGTGGTACCCAGCTGAAGGAGTTCAGCATTCTATCCTTCCTGTGAACCACTGCTAGGTTTTATGGGCTTCTTAAGAGATTTGTAGAAGCAGTTTTGACAGAACTTAATCTTTACCTTGTGACCTACCTACAAAACCAGATCTCCAGGCTGCTGTGTGCCTTTGGGCACTGTCTGAGTTCTGGCATGCTGAGATGGGTCAACTTTCACCTTTGGCACTAGCTTCTGAGGTCGCAACGCTTGAAGAAAGTTGTAAACCGATAGGAATGTTCGCATACACAAATTGGAATGTTTTAGCCCAAAATGAAAATAACTTTCCCCATATATAAAAACAGTATATAGGCTGACAGACAGCTCAGCAGGGATGCTCTTGCTGCCAGGCCTGACCGTCTGAGTTTGATTCTTGGGACTCCACAAAATTGCCCTCTGGCCTCCACATGGCACATGCATGCCCATACACCTATATATACACACAAATAAAACAGAAATACATGCTTCTATAAATTTTTATATGCAAAAATATACAAGTTTTGAATGTTCTTTTAGTATTGAAAGATTTTGATGGATGTATTTGTAAAATAGTGCTGTTTCCCAGGTTGCCAATGCAGTAGTGCGTATGCTCACTTTTGGTTGGTTTTCTCTGAGATGCTTTCCTGCCTTCTTCCTAGTGAGCGCTGCCAGCCCGTTCTTTCGAATCTCAGTTTAAGCATTATTTTTCAGAGGCTCCTTTCCTTTTTTCCTTGCTCTAAGTTTCCATAGTAACTTGAAGTCCTTAATAACACTTGGAAACATTTGTAGTTTGTTGATTGTTCACTGTCTTCTTCCCAACAGAGGAAATAAGGAGCCACGCGTGTCTTGTTCACTGTCCCCAGCATCTGGTCGAATGCTTGGCCATGTTAGCTGTCTGATAAATCTTTGGTGACTGAACCGCATACTGATGTGATAGTTTGTTGAACCAATGGCTCTGATGAATCATGTTCCCCAACACCTTTGCCCTTCACCCCTTCCTTCGTGGTGCTGAACTTGGCCACCCGATTCACTTTGGCTAGCGAAGCACTGTAACTGAAAGCTGCCACCATTAGTTAAGGAATCCAGTGCCCCTGGAGGATAAAAGACCATTTCACCTGGAAACAGCAGTCTGGCCTGCTGGCTCTCTAGGTAAATACAGCTAAAGAGGAGGTGGAAGCCACCAACAGAAGAGGTACCCTTGAGACTTAACTCTTAAGCTGAGGCTAAAAGAATGAGCTAACCTTCACTAGATTAAAAGGGACAGCAGCAGGACTTTTAATAACTGGTTTAGTATTCCGTGATATGGCTGTGTTTTAAAGTAATATTCACTGATAAGTGGTTAGGTTATTTGTAATTGTTTATGTGTGTGTGCGTGCACATGCACTGGAGAGCGTCAAGGCCTGAGTATATATGGAATTCACCTGACTGGGCCAGGCTGGTTGGCCAGGAGTCCCCAGGGATCCTCTTGTCTCTGCCTCTCCAGTTCTAGAATTACAAATCCTCACTCCACCACCACCACCACCACCTCCCCACTCTTGGTTTTGGGCCCTCATGATTTTGAGGCTATCACTTTGCTTCCTGAGCTGTTTTCCTTCAGCCCTTAGTTTTGTTTGTTTTGGTTTTTTCTTTTTAAGGCTCAGTCTTGCTGTATAATCCTACGTAACCTTAAATAGGTAATCTTAAACTGGCAGCAATCCTCCTGCTTCATCCTCTCAAGTGCTGAAATTTCAGGCTTATTGACGCCGTGTCAGGTTCAATTGTTTGTTTTTGTAAATGATGTCAAAGTAAATATCTTTTGCTTTTAAAAAACATTTTTATTTTGTTTTTATGTATATGGGTAATTTTTTATGTGTATGGGTATTTGTATTTGTTTTGTTTGGTTGGTTGGGTTTTTTTTGATTTTTCGAGACAGGGTTTCTCTATGTAGCCCTGGCTATCCTGGAACTCACTCTGTAGACCAGGCTGGCCTCGAACTTAGAAATCCACCTGCCTCTGCCTCCCAAGTGCTGGGATTAAAGGCGTGCGCCACCATTGCCTGGCGGGTATTTATATTTGTATATCACTTGTGTACCTGCTGTTTTTTGAGTCAGGAGAAGGCATCAGGTCTGGAACTGGAGTTACAGACAGTTGTGAGCTGCCCTGTGGTTGCTGGGAATTAAACCCAGGCCCTTTGGAAGAGCAGCCAGTGTTCTAATCACTGAGCATCTCTCCAGCCCTGTCTTACGTTTTTGCAAACCTGTACTTTTTCATTTCCTTTCAGTGATCTCTGGAGGAGAGGGCTTCCCCTGAGAGGTGAATATTTAGAGTGGTATACAGGTTGCCAGATTGTTCTCCAAAAAATGTGCCACTAGCAGTGAAGAGTGGAAATCCGCCATCTGTAGGGAGAGAACCCTGACTTCTATTAGGATGCTATCCGTTATAGGTGGATAACTTAACATGTCTTCCTTTGCTCAGCTCTGATTTGGTTTTTTAATTTTGGTGTTGAGTTGTTTTTTGTTGTGATGTTTGTCTCTTACCAATTTGAAGAAGGGCACCTTAGGTCATGGACAACTCTTGTCAGGTGTCTATTTTCCAGTTGACAAATTTGTCTTTTAACCTTCTTTTTTTTTTTTTCTATAACACAAGGGGATTTTAATTAGATAACTGGATTAATTTTTTCCTTCTGAGGGTTTTGTTGTTGTTGTTGTTGTTGTTTTATCTCTAGGCAATTCTTTTAAAGAACATAAAACTATTTGCAATTTTTTTCCCTTACTAACTTTACAAGGTTTACATTTTTTTCATTAAATTAGTGACTGGAGAGATGGCTCAGAATTTAAGAGTACTTAACTGGTTTTGCATAAGATCCAGGTTCAAGTACCCAGCACCTACTTGATAGCTTACAACCATCTATAATGGGATCCCATACCTTCTTCTGTTCTCCCTGGGTACCAAATGCAAATGTGGTGCATATATATACATGCAGGCAAAATATTCATACACATTGAATAAGAATAACTCAAACTTTTTGAGGAATACATACTTGACCATTGGCTTGGTATTGGACTTACAAGAGTAGGGAGTTGCCTAACATTTACTGAATAACTTTTCCATGGTAATGTGAGATGCCTTATTGTATACTAAGTTGTCATTCAGAGGTATGTTTCTGCACCACTTCCTGCCATATTTATTTGAACTTTATTCAGGTATTATTAGAAAAAATTCATTACTCATTTTCAGAAATGTCCTTGACTTTAGAAGAACAAACAGAAGGTCATAGAGGGTAAAGATCTGGATTTAAGAGGGGTGCATAGGGGTTTAATGGGGTGCTGTGCAAACTGCCCTTGAACTCTTTGGGTAGCTGAGGATAGCCCTGAATCTTGATCTGCCTTACTCTGTCTGGAGTGTTGGGATTACAGGCATCTGCTACCACACCTAGTGTAGATTTATTTTTTGAGATGTGAAATATGAAATACATAGGCTTGCTGAGGACAGGTTGGATGGAGATATCTCAGACAGATGTTGGCTATGTAGGCAAGTCTTCAGGCAGACTGGGTAGGCTGAATCCAGCACGCAGGTGAAGGAAATTGTCATTACATAGTAGACATTCTCCAGTGTTCTAAAACAGAGGGCGAATAGTGTGGGGAAGAAGAGAGAAGATTCTTACACTGTGTGGTGGGAAGTGACAGTCACCTCGGTGGATGGCTTCTCTTTGTTCAGAAGTACCTGGAAGTCTTCTGTTAGAGAAAGCAGAGCTGGGAGGTTGGTGATTAGGTGAGTGTTGGGGGTGGGTGATCAGAGCTGGGGTTTGAGACACCAGGCCCAGTGAATGACAGACTGCAAACTTTCTCTTTGTCTTCTCTAACTCTTTGGTTTATAAATTAAAAGTAGCATTCAAATGTTAAGTGAAGTCACTTTGAGTTGGTGAACCAATGAAAATCATAATGAAGTGTTTCTAACTTTCCTTGTTAGGTTTCAACGTGGAGACCGTAGAATATAAAAACATCAGCTTCACAGTCTGGGATGTTGGTGGCCAGGACAAGATCAGACCTCTGTGGCGACATTACTTCCAGAACACTCAAGGTAAAGATCAGAGGTGTGCGTCCTGAATGTGTCTAAAGATGGGGACTTGGGATGCCTGCTGGTGCCCTGCTTTATTAGGGTGGCCAGCTGTTCCTGCACATACTGGAAAGGTGACCTTGTGACATGGCTCCTCGACAGGTCCCAGAAAAAAAGGACTTGGGTTTTAACTCCTTTCCTTGCAGAAAGGTTAGAAAATGGTTAGCCTAATGGAGTTCTTCATTCAGTTAATTGAGGGAGGGATGCTTGCTCTTAGATGAAATGCCAGCTTTTGAAGAATTTAAACTTAGTCAACTCCTTTAAATCTGCCGAGACTACCTGAAAATCGCATCCATAGGGAAAGGGATGAAGAGAGGTGGCAGGAATCCCAAATCCTGTCATCTTGTGTGGCCACCACGCCTCCCTGCAGGCCCTCCTGCTCCAGGTGTTGAGCAAGCATGGACACCCACTCAGGTGTGTTTCCTGATCAATGAGTTCTGGGGAATAGCTCTAATCCACTGCTTCCCAGAACTTTATTTTCAGTAAATGGTGCCTTACTATGTCTTGCCAGTTGAAACAGACTGTTCACATGGTTTTCACACCCTGATTCCCATGTAGAATCTTTACCGTATGGCACCCATGGATTACTCATTTTGAAGTCTCCTTAGAATATATTCACTTTCGGAGCTAATGGAGTTTTTTGTTGCACGTGTTAACAGTGAAGACTTAGCATTTATCAGTCCTGAGGACAGACCCGCAGGTTAAATGCCCCTTTATATCTCAACAGTACTCTTTTAGCTGTTACACTTGATACATAACTCTATTTGTAGTTATTTTCTTAACTTGTAGATTTTAGAATATCTTTCCTCAAAATAGGGTGGTTTTTAAAAACGTTTTCCTTGTTTTGAGACAAGCTCTTGTATGTAGCCCAGGATGCCTAGAATCTCGAGTATAGTTAGCCTCTACTTTCCAATCCTCCCCTTTGCCTCCTGGTGCTTGCATTACGTCATTCCGTGTGTCGCCACACCCAGCTGTTTGTAGTGCTGCAGATTGAGCCTAGTTCATGTTAGGCAAGCATCTGTCAACAGACCCGTACACGTGCCAAGTCCCAAATGCTTTCTTTAGTGGGAAATTAAAAATATACAAAGGGAGAGGTGATGCTTTGATGAGCCCACTGCACCCATCACTCTGTCTCTTTCTGTAACACCTTCCATCCCAGATGTGCTGCCTTTGACTCACACGCTCCTTGAGTCTTCATTTCCAGTTGATGAAGTCTCTTACTATTTTTTTTAAACACAATCTCCATGTAATTATATCACTTCCAAAAGTATCTTAGGGTTTTACTGCTGTGAACAGATACCATGACCAATGCAAGTCTAATAAAAGACAACATTTAATTGGGACTGGCTTACAGGTTCAGAAGTTCAGTCCAGTATCATCAAGACGGGGACATGGCATCCAGGCAGGCTTGGTGGAGGAGAAGCTGAGAGTTCTCCATCTTCATCTGAAGACTGCTAGCAGAATACTGGCTTCCAGGCAGCTAGGGGGGGTGGTCTTAAAGCCCACACCCACAGTGACACACCTACTCCAACAAGGCCACACCTCCACATAGTACCACTCCTTGGGCCAAGCATATTCAAACCAAGACAAAGTAACAATTCTATGTAGATCAAACTGTCCTGGAATTCAATGAGATCCTATTACCTCTGTCTTTCAAGTGCTGTGATTAGAGGTGAGTGCCACCACACCTGGCTTTATTCTGCTGAATAATACTGTCTTTTGGAACTAACATAGCCAGAGTCTCACAAGCATGAGCCTTAAGCTCATGTGGCTAAGGCTGGCCTTGAACTTGTGATCTTCTTGTCTGTTTGCTGGGGTTACAGATGCTGCATGTATACATGGCTTTTTGTGTGTGTATGATTGGAGTCTGACCTTGTTACCCATACTGGTCTCTTTCCAACTCCTAAACTCAGGTGGTCTTCAGTAGTGTTGGGATTCCAGGTATACTGCAGCAGACCTGGCTTGTTCATCTATGATGGACACTTGGGTTGCTTCCACCATTGCTATTGGGAACAATGCTGCTCTGACCATTCTGCAGGTACTGGAGATCTTCCTGCCTCTGCCTCCAGAGTGCTAGAATTGAGCTGTGTGCCACTGGGTCCAGCAGAGTTCATATTTCAGTTATTTTGATTTACCCATGAACAGAATGACTGGATGAAAGGGTTTTCTGTTGTTGTTTTGTATTTGTATTCTATTGTTGTCATTGTGTGTGTGTGTGCGAGCACTTGCTTGGCAAGCATTAGGCCCTGGGTTCAACCCCTTAACATCAACACCACAAATGAAAAAAGGAAAGAGTTCCAGGCCAGCTTGCATTAGGCAGGGCCCTCTCACATTTAACACAATTTAAAGAAACCACTATTTTGCGACTCTTAACAAATTAACAGAATACTCATAAAAATATAATACTATCTTTTTAATACTATCAAAAAAAACCCCAACAAAACAAAAAACAACTTTTGGGGCTGGAGATACTGCTCAGTGGTTAAGAGCACTGACTGCTCTTCCAGAGTTTTTTTTTTTTTTTTTTTTTTTTCCCAAGACAGGGTTTCTCTGTGTAGCTCTGGCTGTCTTGGAACTTCTTCCAGAGTTTCTGAGTTCAATTCCCAGCAACCACATGGTGGCTCACAGCCATCTGTACTGGGATCTGATGCCCTCTTCTGGGGTGTCTGAGACAGCTACAGTGTGCTTATATAAATAAAATAAATAAATAGATCTTAAAAAACAAACTAAAACAGCCCCTTCCCCTTTTATAGTGCATGCACTTGTTCTATGTAGTCCAGGCTCACTTAAGACTCAGGATCTTCCGGGTCGTCCCCCAGCAGCCACCTTACCTGAGTTAGCCAGTTTTGTCCTGTTTTGTTTCTGCTACAAGACCAAACCCAGGGCCTCAGGCATGCTAGGTAAGCACCCTACCGCAGGCCCCTGACACAAACTGCTTCTAAGCTTACATTCACAGTGGTGTACAATCACAACTGTTGCCCATCTTCAAAAGCCATCTCTCCTTGTACCTGAAACCCAGCACCCGTTAAACAGGGCCCTCTTCCAGCCTAGGCTCCTGGCAGCCACTGGGTTTGCATACTTTGATGCCAGTGCGCTCAGATGGTGTCAGCCTAATTTCCCCAGATGAAGCTCCCTATCTACCTTTTACCAGTGATCCTAGTGCACATTGAAGGGTTAGGCACCACAGGATGGTGGTTTCTTTAAATTGTGTTAAATGTGTGAGAAGGCCCTGCCTAATGCAAGCTGGCCTGGAACGCTGTTGTTTTTTTCCTTGTGTGTTAAGGGTTGAGCCAGGGCCTTATGCATGCTATGCCAGCAAGCACATCCCCCAGCCCCTTCTTACTCTTCTTCTAGTTGACTGCTGAAATCCTTTTAGATAAGGAACTTCCTGAAATACCTTCTATACAAAGAAGCCGGGAAAAATGCTTCAGGCTTCATTTTCAGAGAGACCACATCACTTCCGTGGCGATGTGTAGGTTTTGCACTGTGACTTAGTATGTTGCAAATAGGATACAGTTTTTGATGCTCACTAAAGTGTGTATTTGTCTTGGCCTGGTGTTTGGCAGCTTGGCCACTTTGCACCTTTTTGTCTGTAAGAAACGGGAACAGCTGGGCTGAATGACAACTGCTAAGAAACCTTGAGAAAGTTAAGCCATTGGGAAATGGGACGCCCCCATTTCTGCATCTTAAAACGAGGATAAAGCCTACTGCCCAAATCCTGGGCTGAAATGAGATTAATTTTGTAGAGTGCTCAGTCGTGTGGCCGAGGCAGAAGCACCCAGAACTCCAGGCAGACGTCATCCTCTGGCCTCATTTCTTCTCCACCCTATTCAGTTTAAGCGTCCAGCTGAGGTGTGTTTTGTCCTCAATCTTCCATTTGTAACAAGTCTAATTTTATAGAGTTTCGGAAACTGATGCTTTGATGGCAGGAAGTAGCTGTGTTCTGGGACTGACGGGTGGTAGTGTGGGCTTTTTATGAAATATCGAATGGGAGTTGTGTGAACAGTGGCCTGGTGCTCTCTGGCTGGGCCAGTGTCTCATCTGCGAGGAGTCTTGGATGCTGCCTCTGTTTTGTCTGCCAACTTTCCAAAGGTCAGACTGTCTTTTAATTTAAATTTTTCATCAGTCTGTTGAATATGACAGACCTTAATGAATGCCTGTAATTCTCCATTAAGACATCAAAAGCTGGGCCTGGTGCTACAGGCCTAAGTACTCAGAATGCCAAGGGAGAATCTCAAGTTCAAGGTCTGCCTGGGCTGCTGAATAAATTCAAGACCAGCCTTGTCAACTTTGTGAGATGTTTCAGAAAAAAAATTTAAAAACCCTGAGGATGTAGCTCAGAGCTCGGGGCTAGAATGCTTTGCCAGTATGCTGGAGGTCCTGATCTCTCCCAGCCCCGTGTTGGCTTACCTGTATAGACTAGAATTTATACTATGTGATTTCCTAACTGACAACCGTAGAGTAGATAAAATGGCTCTTTAGTTCTGACATGGATTTTCTCTTTGATTTGATTTGTGGGTTCATTTTTTGGTGGGGAGGGTGGTGGCTTGAAGCAGGGTCTCTCTGTGTAGCTCTGGCTGTCTTGGAACTCAGTCTGTAGATCAGGTTGGCCTTGAACTCAGAAATACGCTTTCCTCTGCTTCCCAATTGCTAGGACTAAAGGTGTGTGCCACCACCATTCATTTAATTATTGAATGGCAGTTTATCTGTATCAAAAGAAAAGAAAAGAGAAAGGAATACAAAGAAAAAAGTTTTATTCCTCAGTTTACTTCCCACACACAACCACATTTATTTCTTTTGTTTACACATACTTTTTTCTACAAGTGTAGCTAATATAAATATAATTACATATATTACATATATACATTATACATATGTATAATATAATGCATTACATATACAATATATAATATATATATGATATAATATAAATATTATAAAATAATATAATACATATACTCCCCTTACTTTCCTCCTTTTTTTGTAGGGTAAGGGGCAAGGCTGGGATCAACCTAGAACCTTCCATATGCTAGACAAGTGTTTTTCCATGGGGTCTTGTTTTGTAGGTCAGGCCTGCTGGGAATCATGGTCCTCCCAACTATATATGGCTCCTCTAGAAACTCTTCATGTATCAACGTGCCTTTTCTCTTATAAGTGTAGTCATTCTGATGGTTTCTTAGATAAGGACCTATATTAAAACAGTACAAAGCATGACCTACTATAAAGTTTAATTTAATTTTTTTTCTGAGACAGGGTTTCTCTGTGTATCCCTCCTGTCTTGTACTCCTTTTGTAGACCAGGCTGGCCTCAAACTAACAGAGATCCACCTGTCTCTTCTGCCTCCTGAGTGCTGAAGTTAAAGGCATGTGTCACCACACCTGGCTTCTATTCTAATTTATTTTCATTTTTTTAAAAACTTTTTAAAAGATTTATTTATTTAAAAAAAGATTTATTTATTTTTATTTTATTTGCATTAGTGTTTTGACTGCATGTATGTCTGTATGAGGGTGTCAGATCCCTTGGAACTGGAGTTACAGACAGTTGTGAGCTGCCATGTGGGTGTTGGGAATTGAACCCAGGTCCTATGGAAAAAACAGCCAGTGCTCTTTCCCACTGAGCCATCTCTTCAGTCCCCTATTTTATTTTTAAGGAAAAAATATTTTATTTAAAATACTCTATTTTAAAGTACCTATTTTGGCTCTTGATTTCAGAGGACTCCATCCATAGCCGCTTGGGTCTCATTCACGTGAGCATCACATTGATGGGTGCTTGCAACAAAGGACAGAAAGTTTTACTTGTGTTAGGAGTAGCAAAGTGAGAACAGTCATTTGTGCTCTCTGGGTTTTGCATTGGCAGCTAAGGCTCTGCTTGAATTTCCACATCAGCTTGTGTACTTAGTCAGAACTGGAGTCTAGAACTTTGGGTAGCATACCAAACCGGTGTGGCTAGGGGCTTGAGTTTTCCCTTTTTAAATCTGTAATATATCAGACACAGCTTTGACTCACATGAAAACTCTAAGCTAATGTCAGAAGCCTTGAGAGCTCTTGTCTGCTGGGTAGTCTGCCTGGAAGGCCTGGGACACACAGAGGCATGGGCAGAGGGGCGGACCCAGTTTTCTCCCTTGGGCAGTGGCGAAATCTCTTGTCATCTGACCCTACTTCCTTCTCTCTACCAGAGTCTCTCCTCCTGCAGTCTCCCCATGATAAGTACCCTGAGCTGGACACAAACACCTCTAGCAGTGTTCTCTTGGAGGCTCACTTTATTTTTAGTCCCTTTGCCTCTGTCCTGTGGACTTCCTGTGGCATTATTTCTGCTTGTCTTCTGTCTCATCATTAAGCTCTCCAAGGCACCTTGACCCAGTCAGTGGCTCTTCTGATATCTGTAGAGAGCGACCAGTCTCTGATTGTTTTCTTCCAGGTACTGTCCCTAGTTGAATCGCTTGATCTGATACCTGCTAGCTCTTTGAGACCTCCAGTGTGCCTGTAACTTAAGTGTTAGGGGCCAACACTGTAATATTCCCACCATGATCGGATTGATGTCAGAAGAATCTGCTTGTTTTCATTCACATCCCAGAAACAGTAGCTGTCACTACTGGTAGTTCAATCTAGGATCCAGTAAGTTCTTTGGACAGCTGGGTCACATTTTTGTCTCAGAGGCCTTGCTTTTATCCAAACATCAACTTGTTCCTGTTATTGTCATGTGGAATACTGAGTCTCTGCTCACCCCTGCGGATTCTTCCTGCCTTACTGATTCCTCCAGCAGTATGGCAAGTCTATACAGGTTTTAGCCCTTCCTTTACGTGTAATGTGATGCCTCCTTCAGCCTGCCCTGGCTTTCTCACCTCTTGGGATTTCTCTGCTGATCCAGTGGGGGCTGCAAGGCTGACACCCACTACCCCGAGCTGGGCTGCCTTGCACAGTTTAGAATCTTACTTTGATTATTTAAGGACACAATCTTATGATGACTTCTGTCATCAGCTATAGCAGGATTGGGGTCCTCCAGCCACTCTTACTTCCTGCTGGGTGGTTATAATTTGGCAATTTTTCACTCCACTAGCAGGTTTAGTAGCTTGTGGGGATGAATCACGGGACTAAGGACAGACTATACTTGAAATTAGTTTTATTACAGCAAAAGGACATAATGCAGCAGTGAACAGGAAAGACCCTAGAGGGTGTCTGCCAGCCACAGCTTCTGTTGTTCACTGCCCCAGAATTTAGGGAGCAGCCCTTTTCTGCTAGCACACGAATGTGAGATTGTAAACAGTGCTGCCCCCTGGGAAGCTTGTGTGAGCTCCTCAGTGAATCAGTTGACCTTGTGAGTTAAACCCCAGCCTCCCTCCTTCCCCAGAGGCAGTCAGCCTACCATCAAAGACTCCCCTCCCATTGAAAGTTCTGTTGGAAGTGAGCTACCAGAGTCTTTACTGTGGTGTCCATTGCCTCTCCTGACATTCTCACGAATGTGACCTACAGATGTTGGGGGTTTTATAACTTCTGGGTGCCTTGGGTATGCATGGAAGAGCAAACCATTTCCCTTCTTGTCTCAGGGGGACAAACAGCTTTCCTATGGCTTGGAATGTCCAGTAGCGGCCAGCACTGCTTCCCAGGGAGCTGCCAACTGGCTGCTCATTTTTGTGTTGCCTGTCCTTCCTTCAGGCCTTCCTCCCTCAAGCCGTACACCTGCTTTCCTGGGACACTTCCAAGACAGCACACTCATTCCTAGCCTTCAGGTCGCTCTCTGTTTTAGGAATCATCCTTAAACACTCATTGTATACACTGTGTTCTTCCAAAATCCTTTCCCCTTTTGAGGTGGAAATTCAGTGACTAATTACTAACCCTAACTTTTCTTTGTTCCTTCTGGTTAATCTGGTGAAGGGCTGCAATCCTTCTGAACAAGATAGGTGAGATGAATGTACAATAAGCTTCCTAGCTTTGGAGATTATATAGACTTTCTAAAAAGAATGGTGGGGAAAAAAGAAAAGAAAAAAAAAAGGAGACAGAACCCCATAATGTATTATTAATAGCTCAGCCTGACTTTGAACTTGTAGGTGATTCTTCTGCCTCAGCCTCCAGAGTGTTGGGATTATAAGCCTGCACCATCTTCTTGTGCCTGCCCCAGGGAAGCCGCTCTGTGAGCAGGAGTAGCTGTGTGGGTATATAAACAGCTGCTCTCTCCAGGGTCATGCACCTGACATGCTTGGGATTTCTTCTCAGGTCTAATTTTCGTGGTTGACAGTAATGACAGAGAGCGGGTCAACGAGGCCCGGGAAGAGCTGACCAGAATGCTAGCAGAAGATGAACTCAGAGATGCAGTCTTATTGGTGTTTGTGAACAAACAGGTATGTGGTTCTTAGCGTTCTGAACACTGAGGCTGAAACGTCCTGCCAGGTGGCTCACTTATATATAGATACCTAAATTAGATGTCTGCCTCCTCCTCCTCAGTCCTAGCCATGGCTTTTCCTCCATCTCCTTTTTAGAATGTCCTATAGCTGCTCCATAAATACTAATGGAGCATCTGCTAAGTTCCAGGCTCTGCTGCAGGTATTGGGTACTTAGCAATGAACAAGACACAACAGTCCCTGCATTTGGGGTTGCTTTGTAGTGGGAGGAGAGGCGGTGAATTAAGACTGTTTAGTATGTCTGCTGCTAAATGTTGTGGAGGAAGGGAGGGCAGGATGGCTGTGGGAAGTGCTGGGCGTGACTTACCTCTGAGCCAGGAGGGGAGGGAGCCACAGCTTCCAGAAGCAGAGTGAGGGCGTGGACGCAGGACGCAGGGAAGGTCGGATCCTCTGGGGCTTGTTGTTGGGAGGAAGAAGCTGTCTAGAAAGGAAGAGCCATGAAATGTGGGAACAAGGCTAGCGCGGACCTGCCCAGCCTCTGAATCTCAGCTGCACCAAACCAAAGAGAAGCTGCAGTGGGGCTCTGAAGGTGACCTCCGCTCACAGGGCTGTGTGTCCCCTTTCTTCATCCAGTATGCAGCTGAGATTGCACTGTAAAGACAGTGCTGCAGCCAGTTCTGCCACTTCAGACTTGAGTGGGGCAGCTTTCTCACACTGTGACTTACCCAGGCTGTCCAAAAACCAGTATTTCATTTAAAGAAAGCCAATGTTACATACTGAATGCTACCTTCCGTTCCTTTAGCTTTGACTATTAGATAAAAGTCAAATTTCTTGTATCTCTTTCCAGAGACAAGACTTTGTATGCCTCTATAAGCAATCATGTGATTGTACACCTATTTAAGTTCCAGAGATTATTGTGTGTATTGTCTTGTAGCCTGTATTCTTACTTAGCAGCTATTTGACATTCTTCCATATCAGCACATCTAGATCTTCCCTTGACACTAATATATTCCAGCTTAGTTTTAGCTTACTGTGTACCCAGGCATGGGTCAGAGAAAAGAGAAAGATTCCCGCTTTACATTCTAGTTAACAGAGACATCTTGTACAGTCAGTTACCACACAGAGTAACTAGCTTTTATCAAATGCTCACACATAGGGATGCTAAGATAAAAAGATGAAGTGAGCCAGTTAGGAGAGACCCCAAAGCCTGGCAGGCAACAGTGGTGGCTTTGGCTCTTCTCTGGGAGGAGGAGCACTTTGGTGAGACTTTGACAGGAGGATGTGATCTGAAAATAGGCCTTAAGGGCAAGCCCAGAATGGGGGTGACCAGAGAGGAGGTTATTTCCATTATCCAGGTAAGGAACTGTGGTGGGGTCAGATCAGGGTGGCAGCAGAGAGGATGGTGAGAGGTGGTCAGATTCAGAGTAAATTCTGATAGTGGGACTGCTGGGGTTTCCTGTTGTGTGAACTGAGAAAGAAAAGGCTAAGGTTCTGGGCCTGAGCAACTGAAATAGGGCTGGGATGTGTTTTAGAGGAAGATCCTGTTGTATTGCGTGAATGCAGGTTGGTAAACTGTTTGCTTGTTTTCTTTAAGGATCTTCCTAATGCTATGAACGCAGCAGAGATCACAGACAAGCTTGGCTTACATTCCCTTCGCCAGAGAAACTGGTACATCCAGGCTACCTGTGCGACCAGTGGAGATGGGCTTTACGAAGGCCTGGACTGGCTCTCCAACCAGCTCAAAAACCAGAAGTGATCAGAAGCAACCCATTTCCCATGCATTGTGGCAAAGCCAGCCGGCCTTTCCCGTGTGCATGTGAGCGTGTGAGGAGCCCGTGGGGCTGTGTGGCTGGGAGTGGGGGCAGCTTTCTCACACCGTGCCTTATACACGCTATACGAAAACCAGTATTCCATTCTAAGAAAACCAGTGTTACACTTTGAATGCTACCTTCCATTTCATTAGCTTTGATGGTCATTTTTGCTGAGGCCTCCCTGGGTGTGATAGCCAGAGCGTTTCTAGGCTGGAAAAGAAGAGAGCTGGAGCCAGACAGGTCCCGTTGTTGCAATCCTTGGTCTGGCCTCTCAGTACACCCAGAATCCTGTTGGACTTCAGTGTCCTTTTATAAAAAGAAAGGAAGGATCTGTCATTCTTTCCATTGTGCCAAAGCTAGCAGCCCACTTGTAGTGCTTTAAAGCTGTTGAGAAGAAAAGATACATTATTACCACAGGTGTGAAGAGTTCAGAGGGGAATATTTCCCCAAAGTTCTGTTAGTTCAAACTGACTCACTTAGCTTGTTTTAGCCCAAGGGATCAGTGACCGTTTTCATTCACGTATCAAGACTGTAACACTAGAGAAGTTCCAGCCAGTCTCATACTTGCCAAATGGACACTGTGGGCTGCTGGCCCACAGGCCAGGACTCTTCCCCTAAGCCTGGTCCACAGTGGAGTGAAGGTTGGCTAGAGGACACAAAGTGAGCTAGCCCCTGTGTTCTGGCATCACCATGTCTCTGGCCCTCGAGGCTGCTGCTCCCACTTCCTGCTCTGTGCTGGGTGTCCTTCACATGAAGCAGGCAGTGGCTCCTGGGTGGAGTTGTCACTGTGTCCCGTTGTCCCGGTCTCCTATAGGCTTTTGGTTAGTGTCTGTTTCCAGAACTGCACACCCATGAGTTCTGAGAGCTTGTGAGAAGGTCAGGAGGTTAATGTCGGAGATGACGTTCCCAGTGGCCCGAGACTCCCTGGGTTGGTGCTAAACTTTGCAGCATAGATTCCCTCCTCAATGGCAGTGACATCTGAATAGTGGCTTGATCTGTGTGCTGTGTTGTCCTGCAGATAGTGATAGGAAGGCCCAGAGAGGAGCTGGCTCAGCCCTAAGCCCTTCTGGCCACACAGCTCTGGGCCACATTTGTACCTAAGCCTTTTACTGCTTAATGTTTTAAAACTCCTTTCAGAAAAAGTTGATCCCTGCTACAGAAGGGGGAATGTGAACTGAACTTCAAAGAAATCTTGTTCATTGGTAACAAAGTTATGCTAGGAAAAAAATTCCATGCCATTGTAAATGTGGGCTGTGATGTTTTTCTTTAAAAGTATCTTAAAGACTGTTCATTGCAATACTGGTGACTAAGTCCAGATGTGATTTTTAACCTCAGATGAATTCCTGAGAAATGTTAAAATTGTACACCTCCCCTAGGCTGGGAGCCTCTTGCCCTTTGTAATTATGCTTAGTGTGCCTGGCCTGGTGCTAGGCCGCAGTAAACATGTGGTGATTGGTTAGACAATAAAGAACTTACTTGGGAAGTAGGAGACATGGTCATGTACTCCTGGATGTCTGAGCTGGCTCAAGTCTCTTTCCCCTTATTTCTGACTTTCTTCTAAAACCTCAGGATACACACCCAGGACACACCAGGAAGTGCCCCACCCTCAGGCCCCTGCCCACCTTCTTCCTGACACTCACACGACCTCTCATGTGGCTTTAGAACTGAGATGTCAGTAAAGTGCAAGTCAGGGTACTTCACCAAGCTTCTGCACAGAGACCTTGGCCTTGAGAGCCATTTTCAGGTCTAGCTTGCCCTGCTCTCCAGCCACTCACTGTTAGCCTTGGTGTTAGCCTGTCAACTTGAGATACCAGTACTGACCTCAGAGGGGTGAGGATTAAATGTCACATGCCTTTGAGTGTCTTGCTCTGCTCTTTCCCCAGATGTCATTCATAGTGTCCAATGAAGGACAGCAGCGTTAATGGTGCCCCCTACTGGCCAGCATTACTAATAGCACTGGAGAGTTGCTTTAGCCTCCTTACCCTTTCCCTGGTGCTGCTGAGAGCTCTGTTCTTTATAAGCATTCTCTGTGCGGCAAGACCCGCCCAGATACTCAGATAAAAAGCCGACGATGGGGGCTCAACCTGCTTCCTTTAGTTTTTTTATTGTACAGTTCAGTGAGTCACCATAGTCACAGAGTATGCCTCTCCCAATTTTAGATGATTTCCACTCAGCATCAAAAGAAGCCCAGTGTCCCTTGGCACCTGTCCCCTCTTCTTTCCCACACAGTCTGGGAAGCACTTGCCTGCTCTGTCTCTGGATAGGGACTGGGGAGCTGCTGGATGTTTTAGATGCACCGAGACTGCGCCACATGCAGGTGCCATTGACTTTACCACAGCAGGAAGGGCAAGGTTGCTACTACAGTGTGACATCAGGCAGGCATGAAAGGGCTGTGGATTCCCGATCAGAAGGGAAGAGCTTGGGCTAGGACAGAGAACACAGAGCTCCACATACCAGCAGATCCTCACCCTCCTGCCCTAGAAATGCTCTCAAGCCTTATCAGGGGCTCCGGTCTTTGTGAATGTCAGAGTATGCGAGGTGAAGGATGGCTGGGCCCACGAGTTACCAGTATACTGCAGAGCATGTGCTTTGATGTGTTAAACACCATGCCTCAGTGGTTGAGAATATTTCCACAGCGTTAGGACAGGAAGAATGTGGTCTGTTTTAAAGTAGGTTGGTTTCTCATTCGACTAAAGTGACCTAGGGTCCTTGGCAGACATCAGTTAGACATTGTCATGCAGTACATGGAAGCCATGGTGATAGGCTATAGAGAGGCTTCTTAGCAGTATGTCTGTGTACTGCTTTTGTGTCTGGTACCTTCAGAGGCCAGAGGAGGGTGTCTGATTTCCTGGAACTGAAGTTACAGATAGTGAGCTACCATGCGGGTACAGAGAATTGAACCTGGTTCCTCAAGAATAGTAGCCAGTGCTATTAGCCAGTGAAATGATCCCTCTAGCCTGAGAGTCTTCTCTATAGGAAAGACAATGTCAGGGCAGGAGAGATGGCTCAGCATTTTAGAGCGCTGGCTGCTTTTCCAGAGGACTTGAGTTTGATTTCCAGCAACCACAACTGTCTCTGACTCCAGTCTTAGGGAAGCTGGCACCCCTTTCTGGTCTCTGAGGGCACTAGGTACACACATGGTGCAGACATACTTGCAAACAAAATACCCATACACATTTTTTTAAAAAAAGGTCTTTCAGCAGTCACTGCCCAGCACCCTGCCTCCCAGTCCCCTAGAAGCATGCCTGCTCCCAATCTTCCATACCCTCTAGCTCTCTGTCCAAGTCTCTGGAGATTTGGTGGAGCATCATATTGTGAACTTTTCTCATTTTTCTCATTCACACCCTTGTCATCTTCTCTAGTGTGTGGCATGGGATGCCCCATCTAGAAGACTTTCCTGGGGACACAGGTGTCAGAGTGACAGCCAGTGCGAGCTTGCTTTTATCCATTACCACTAGGTGGTGCTGCTGCTTCACCCCAGTTCCTCTGACCGCCCTGTCTGAATGAGCTATGGGCCTCCCAAGTGGAAGGGAATCCCTCGCTCCTTGCAGGTAGCAAAGCCCGGGCACCAGGAGTGACCCAGTACACTGGAGTGCCTGGAAGAGAAAGATGAAGCAGACATCAGAGCGGAGAGCATTGAGAGCAGTCATCTTGAGGTCAGGATTCTCTTCCCCAGCAGGGTATATGGACAGCATCTGCATTACAAAGGGAGAAACTCAAATGTAAAAAGATAAAGTGACCCCTAGAGTTCCAGGCCACCTGGGGGTACATAGCAAGAGGGGAGGGGAGAGGGAGGGAGAAGAAAAGGAGGACAGTGAGATGATTCGGGAAGGGTGCTTGCAGGTGAGACAGCCTGAGTGCCACTCCCAGAATGCTTATGTGCTGGACAGAAAAAAAGATCTGTAAGTTCTTCTCTGGTTTTAACATGTGTACCATGGCATGGCCATGTCCGCTCACATATACATGCAATGTGAAGCAACTATGGAAGAAGTTACCGTGACTTGCTGGAAACACCTGGATGCAGTTCAAATGCAGGTCTGTGATACTGGGACCCAAACTCTTCTGAGTACACAATGCTTTAGATTCCATGGAAGACCAAGCAACTAGCCCCGAGAGACCAGCCAGGAAGAGAGAAGGAAATGGAAAACCATAAACATTCAGAAATATAGCTGTGTTAATAGTTATATAAATACAAATTTAGTAAGATCTATCCAGTCGTCCACTTTACAATGGGTAGATTGTGCAGTGTGGAAGTTATACCTCGGTAAAATACGAAATGTACAGTCATGAACCCAACAGGGATGAAGGTACCTCTGGTGGAACAAGAATTTGTTCTGAGTTGGCCGCAGTTATGAGGAGAGAGCATTTCAAAGTGCAGCCCTGCTCTAAGTGTTGGGTAACTGAGGGCTTCTTGGAGTGGGTCACTCTAGCTGGGATGACGTGCTCAAATCAGGTGAATTCCATCACTCAGTGCTTATGTTTGTAGTAAAGTAAACTCCTGTTGCCCTGCAGCACACCAGAGAGCTCAATGGCAGTCACTGCCATTTCTCAAGTCATTTCCCCCAGGGAGAAATCCCAAGTGTTTTCACAGTGTGAGAGTTTTCTACATGCTGGGGCTTGTCAACATTCTTAAGATACTGGAGCTTTAAGATATAGATCCAGCCGTAATTGGATACTAGACTCAAGGCACTGGATTTAAATTCTTGTTCCATTACAGGCCATCTGTGTGACCATGATTAAAATACCTACTTCTAAGAACCTAGGACTGCTGAGTTACTGTGGGGATCGTAGTAATGCCCACTGTCTCCCTGTGTAGTCCTTTGGGGGCTCAGCTTGGCTTGATGGTGACTAAACAAATAGAGCCATGAAAGCCTCTAGCAGCCAGGCCTGATAATAAGATACAGAACAGGAACCAGCTGAAGGCCTCTGCTAACCCCTGGCAGATGGGTGAGGTCACATGGCTTGGTGTCCAAAGTGCTAACGTACCACATTCGGTGCCCAGGAGTGCGGGTTTACCAATGCGCTCCTCCTCTCATTTTTTTTTTTTTTTCCTCCCATTTTCCCTTTGAGACAAGATCTTGGCTGTGTAGCCCAGGCTTGCCTCTGAACTTGTTCCTCCTTACTCAACCTCCCCGGTGCTGGGATAACAAGCAACTTCCTGCTTTCCCCAACTCTTTTTTTTTTTTTTTTTTTTTTTAAATTAGAACAGTTTCAAGCACAGAAGTTTAAAGTAGTATTTAGATAGTCTTTGTCTAAGCAAATAAGTGAGCAAATACAGTTGCTCACTTTGGCCACATTCCCTCTATAAACCTCTATTTTTGCTTTTCTTCTGCTGACTTCTTTAAAAATAACAAACATCGTGAGCCTTTGCCCCTGAGAACTTCAGCATGGATCTAACGGAGGGGTTTCTCCATCAGAAACAGAAAATGGAGGGGCTAGAGAGATGGCTCCTCAGTGAAGAGCAGATACTGTTTTCCCAGAAGACCAGAGTTCAGTTCCCTCGTGCACATATCAGGTGGCTCTCAAGTGCCCGTCGTTCCGGCTCCAGGGAGGCTGATGCCCTCTTCTGGACCTCACACACACCTGCACTCAACGTATGCTTCCCTGCCCAGAATACCTAAATAAAAGTAAATACATCTTTAAAGGAAAAAAAAGGCACAGAAGATTAGTGTCAGGAAGATGAAGCAGGAGCTTCAAGTGTACAGGTTCGAGGCGAGCCTGGGTTGCATGGGGGAGGGGCGGAGGGCAGGAGGGACAAAGAGTGGAAGATGACAAGTTCACTGTCACACGTAAGGAAATGCTTAGTCATTTTCTAATGTCATCAGCTTGCTGCTTGGCTCCTGCTGCTTTTTATAATGGCTTTTCTCTCCCCGAACTAGGATCCAATCAAGTGTCATCTCGTTACATGTAATTATGCCTTCTTTAATCTTGATGACATTTTCTCCAGGCTTCCCATTGCTGCAGGAACCCTTCCACTAAACTACGCTAGGGCGGAGCCAGGCAGGCCACATTCCACCCATCCTTGAATTCTGACTGTTCCAGGCATTTATTAGCTCCATTCACCCGAGGAGAGGGCTTCTGAGGGGGTGCTCAGCTTCATCTTGGCCAGGGCTCTGACTCCATTCCAATGGAATCTAACTTAATTTCCCCTCCCCCGTGGAGGGGCTTTCAAAAGTGTAGACACACAGTGGTATGGTAGCGCATGCCTTTAGTTTGAGACCAGCCTGTTCTACAAAACAAGACTGCCCTCACAAAGCAAACAAGATTGAACCCCTAGCAGCCTCAATTACCAGCATATCTTTCTTATGTTGTCCTTTGTCTTCTGACTGTGCATACCATAACCTTTCCCCTTTCCAATGCAATAGACACACTATGCTTGCTTTGTAGCTTTAGATCGCTGTCTATAATTACTGTGTAGTCCAGGCTTCCCTCCAACTCCTGATCTGTCTGTCTCAGTCTCCCAAGGGCCAGGATTTCATGTATGTGCTACCTTGCTGACCTAGGAGGTTTTTTTGTTTTTGTTTTTTTTTTTAAATAGAATTTCAAGTAGCCCATGGGTTCTGATTCATACATGGCTAAGGACGATGCTGAGTTTCTGATCTTCCTGCCTCTAGTTCTTGAGTGCTGAGATTACAGGCCTAGGGCATCGTGCCCCAGTTCTATGTGGTCTTGGGACTTGAACCCAGGACTCAGGAATGCCAGCAGCTACTCTGCCAGTAGAGTCACATCCCCAGCTCTGGGCATCCTTTTGGATCAGAACCACCACCGACATAGTGAGATCACGCATGTGAACACAGCACTGTACCTGCTTACAGAAAGCACTCAGTGTGTGCAGCCTCCTACCCTCTTCTCCCTCCTCTAGGTGAAGGCTGCAACTTCATACTATGAAAACGCACTGAACCCGCCCATGGTGTGAGGCCTGGTCTTCTGCCCCATTCTTTATGTGTGCCACTGCTCTTAGGGGTAAAAAAATCCCCTTGCGTTTATCTCATTTCAATTGAGGTTTCTGCCCTAACCTTTTGGCTGCTTTTCCAGTCTTGGATTTTTCCATAGAACGGACCAGTTCTCCAAGTTTTATCTTCTGCCAATTGAAACCACGATGCAGAAGTCATCTTCTCACACTGAATGACACTGGGGCATGCCACAGAAGCTCCTTCCAGCTGGGTTCGTTTAGTGGAACAGAAATGTATGGAACATATCGGTAATGTGCTTTATGGTGGACGCTTTCCCACTGTTCACACATGGATGCTCGGCCCTGTTTGATCTGGCTAAGCATAGTTTAAGTCTCAGCCCCTATTTCTTCTTTTTGTCCACCACAAATCCTGAGAAGGTCTATCAGGAGTCAGCAAGATGGCTCAGGGGGTGAAGGCGCTTTCTACTAAGGCTTAGGATCTGAGTTTGCTTCCTGGGATCCACAAAATAGAAAGAGAACTGACTCCCACAAGTTGTCCTCTGATCAATCTGCATGTGCCCACCATGGCACAGGCACACTCCCATACAAAAATAAATTAATATACATATATATGTGTGTGTATTTATATATGTGTGTGTGTGTGTATATATATATTAATTAGTACTTTCAGGGACTAGAGGAATTGCTCAGTGGTTAAGAGCACTTGTTGCTCTTCCAGAGTTTATGGGTTCAATTCCCAGCTCCCACATGGCAGCTCACTCATATCTGGTACTCTCAGACATACATGCAGGCAAAACACCAATGCATATAAATTATTTTTAAAAAGTTAAAGTATTTTCAGGGGGGCTGGAGAGGTGGCTCAGACATTTTGGGGTCTTGCAACAGAGGGCTTGGTTCCCAGCACCCATGTGGCGGTTCACATCCGTCTGTGACTCCAGTTTCAAGGGAACCAATGTTGCCTTCTGACTTCCAAGGGCACCAAACACACTCATGGTATACACATACGTGCAGACAAACATTTACACACACACACACACACACACACACACACACACACACACACACACACGGAGCAAAGTAAGTTTGTTTTAAAAGTTCTGCTGTCAGATGCTTTGCCACAAGTAAGCGTGCAATTGATCGGCAATGCTGTTAAGCTACCAGTGAGCGGAAGTTAATTTCACCCGTGAGTTCCACTGCTCATTAGTCAGAGCTGTTGTTTAATAAAGGCTGGAAGCCTGTCTGATTACAGAGCAATGGCAGATGTCACAAGGGGCTGGGCTGTAGCTCAGGGTACAGTACCCTTTTACCACATCTGAGGACCTGGGTTCCACCTTCAGCACCAAAAGAAGACATCTGGTCTATAATTTCCAGAATCTCTAGAACCTGGGCAACATTTGCGCGTCCCTGCTTCCTCTGGCTTTCCTCCCCTTTCTCAGCTTCCTGACGGCTTAGTGTTTACCAGCAGGGGTTCTGCCATCACACTGTCAAGTTCTTGGTTATATTAAGAGAGCTGAGCTCAGGCAAGGCAGTGTGTTAACTCTCCTGGGCTGCACCTCCCTGTAGCCCCGTTTGTCACCCATTTTGGTTGCTCGTTCCTCTTTTCTTTCCTCCCTCCCTTTCCCTTCTCCATCCTCGCCCCCTTCCTTCTCTTTTGAAACAAGGACTTTCCACTTATCCCATGCTGGCCTTACATTCCCAGCCATCCTGCCGTAGCATCCCAAGTGCTGAGACCACAGCCTTCTGTCACCACGCCTGGTCACATTCTCTTTAATAAAGGAAATGAAAGCAGCTAAGTGTTGTGGAGTGCATTTGTCATCCTAGCGCTCAAGAGGCTGGGGCTATGGCTCTGGGGCCAGCCTGGGTTATATGGTGAAATCCTACCCCAGACCCTCCCGCCCTCACCACCGCCACTGCAAGAAAAATAAATAAATAAAAGGAAGTTGTGTTAGGAGAAAGGGGACATTAAGTTATTTCAGACTCTGACTAATACCACGTCATCTGCCCTATTGACCATCTTGAGTTATCTCTTACTCTTGCTCTGAAAATTTTCATCTTTTACAAGCTGTTCTGTTACACTTGCATTTTAGTGAAACCATCACTGAGGTCCATGGACACTTCCTGAGTTTGAGCGCCATGCCCCGTGCTTTACACACATTTAGCTTGAGAGTAAATACATCGAAAGCCATCTATGTCATTTGCTCCTTAGTGTTTCTCACTCATGTCCTCTTAAAATCTACACAGCCACGGCTCTAAACTAAAAACAACTGCACATCTCCACTTTCTCCTGGATGGTGGGTCCAACCTCTAAGGTTGGACAAGAGGCAAGGGTTCCTCGGGCAACAGGCAGGTAAGACTGCACGATGGATGTTTCCCTTCCACGGAGGAGACTCTTTGACAATCTCCCAGGAGCCCGATTTCCTCATCACTCGGGATGGATGGTGCCTTTGTTCTGTTCTGTAATTTGCATTTTTAAAAAATGGATCCAGTCTCCCCACTTTGCTGTCAGATCTGAGATGAGAGCCTGTGCTCACTGAGCGAGATCCACAGCCAAGCAGGTGGAGCTCTGGGAATTCTGTGGAGGACCAGGAGGAAGGATTGCAGGAGCCGGAGGAGACAAGGACACCAAAGAAAACCTAAAGAACCAGCTAGCCCAAGGCTCAGAGGGGCTCACAGCGGCTGAACCAACAATCCTGGAGCCTGCATGGGTCTGACCTAGGCCCTCTGCATATATGTTATAGTTGTGTAGCCTGGTCTTCTTGTGGGATTCCTAACAGTGAGCTCGGGGAGGCAGGGAGTGGGTGGAGGACTGCTTCTGATGCTTCTGCCTGCTTTTGGGACCCTTTCCCTCTTACTGGGCTGTCTCCTCCAGCCTTACTATGAAGGGTGGTGCCTAGTCTTTCTGAAACTTGGTATGTCATGTTTGGTTGATATCCGCAGGAAGCCTGCCCTTTTTGAAGTGAAATGGAGGAGGAGTGGGTGGGAGTGGGAGGGAGGACTCACAGGGGAGGAGATGGGAAACTGAGTTCAGGATATAATATATGAGAGAAGAATTAAAAAAAAAAATCCTGTGCTTTTGCAAACTCCTCTCCCAGGACCAACCTGGGGGCAGGTGAGGGATGTTGAGCAAACATCTGGTACGTTAGTTAGTGAAGCTGTAGGATGAGAGGAACCTGACCCTTGGAAGGCTTGCTAGAATGGGCCGACAAATAAGTGAAGCAGATCGACAGCTTTATCAGATGTGCCTGTGCCTGACAGGGCCAGGGAATGACAGGAGGGTTGTCAGCCCATTTGGCAAGGCTTCCCATCTGCACACCGTCTTCAGAGGGCAGAAGCAGGTAGAAGATGTAGATGATTTGGAAGGTAAATGACTTTTAGGGGAAACAGATGGCCAAAGGATAGACAATTGCCCTTATTTTTTGCTGTATGTGTGTTTCTATCTAGTTGTGTATGTGTGGATGTGTGTGTGTGTGCACACATGCAAATATAGGTCAGAGGTCAACATTGAGTGTCTTCTTCAGTTGCTGTCCCCTTAGTTTTTGAGACAACGTCTCTTGCTAAGCTGATGCACATGGATTTGGCAAGGCTAGCTGGTTAGCAAGCCCCAGGGAGCCCCTGTCTCTCATCATTGGGCCCAGATGTTATGTGGTTGCCGGGGATCCGAACTCAAGTCCTCATTGCTTGCCAGCAACCACTTAACTGCTAAGTCATCTCCACTGCCCCTTGGACTTTTTTCTTTGGAAGTGTGAGGGGGAACTGAGATGTGAACAGTTGCCTGAGACAGTGTGCCCAGGTGTGGTGGCATCCCTTAGTCTCTCTTCCTGGGCTCTGAGTTTGAAGAACCCTCAGAGAGAAGCCTGAAGTAATTGTTTTCCCCTTTGGTGGGTCTTTCAGCAGAAGCAGGGCCATAACAGTAAATGCTCTCCCTGGTCTCTACCAGCCCTTCCTTAACCTAACAGCATTGCAGGCTGTCACATATTGTGCTAAAGTTCCCTGTGCCGCCTCCCCCCCCTCTTCTTCTTCTTCTTTTTTAAAAATTGGATATTTTATTTATTTACATTTCAAATGTTATCCCCTTTCCTGGTTTTCCCCCTCCAGAAACCCCCTATCCCATCCTCCCTCCCCCCTGCTTCTATGAGGGTGTTCCCCCACCCACCCATCCATTCTCACTTCCCCACCCTTGATTCCCCTACACTGGGGCATCTATAGGACCAAAAACCTCTCCTCCCATTGAAGCCAGACAAGGCCATCCTCTGCTATATATGCAGCTGGAGCCATGTGTACTCCTTGGTTGGTGGCTTAGTTCCTGGGAGCTCTGGGGGGTCTGGTTGGTTGGTATTGTAAATACAGAAGCAGATGCTCGCAGCCAACCATTGGTCTGAGTGTAGGGTCCCTGTGCTTCAAAACGAAAGTACTCTTTGTTCCCCTGGCTGAGTGAGGTAGAGAAGACCCTAGAACAATGTAACTTGTTTTCTTTCTCATTTTTAACCAACTGTAGAAATTCTCCAGTGGGCATCTATTCTCAGATGTGTGTGTTCCCAGACATCTGTTTTGTACACAGTGACTGTTCAGTATGTATTATCTAGTCAATTGATTGAAGACCCCAAGGAGACCAGCATGCCAAAGAAGAATATATTTTCTTTGCACCACTAAACAAACATACTAGTGATGTGTATTCAATAGGCAATTACTAAGCACTGTTGGCTAATTGGAGAGCATAAATATGGAGGGTTTCGAGTTAGCAGAACAAAGCTGTAGGATAGCTAATCAAACAGTCAAGTGGCTGGGGCTAGTCAAGCCACTTCTGAAAGCTCCATGCGTAGATAAGAAAGGAAGTGTCACCTGGCAGGCAAATCCACCTTCCAGTTAGACTTCAGTCAGGACAAAATTGCTATGCATTTGGGGACTGTAGCAACAGGATTCTGTCCCAAGAACAAAGATCTGCTGAGATCTGTAAATGGATGATTGTCTTGGTTAGTTTTTATTGTCAGCTTGAACACCCAAGGGTCATCTGGAAAGAGGGACCCTTAACTGGAGAATCGTGCCAATCAGATTGGCTTATGGCCATGTCTGTGAGAGATTGTCCTCACTGATGAGTGATGTTGGGGAGTCCAGCCCACTGTGTGTAGCACCATCCCTAGGCTGTGAAGACAGCTAGCCGAGAGCTGGAGAAATGGCTATTTCACAAGACCCAAGTTTGGTTCCTAGCGTCTGCCTCACAACTTACATATTACAACTGCCTGTAACCCCATCGATAGGGAATCTGATGCTCTCTTCTGGTCTCAAGTATTAGCTCACACACGGTATATATTCACACAAACATATACACATAATAAAGTAAAAGTAAATCTTTAAAAATGCAGATAGAAGAAAGCTAATTGTGCATGGGCCATTGAGCAAGCCAGCAGTCAGCCTTCCCTCTGGATTCTGCTTTGAGTTCCTGCCTGTGTTTCTGTTCTAGCTCCCATCAATGATGGAAGCCAGGATGAGTAAGCCGACATAAATCCCGTCTTCCCTCAAGGTGCTTTTGGTCATGGTGTTTGTCATAGCAACAGAAAAGCAAGCTAGAACAGTGGACAGAGGTGTTCCAGAGATATATTCACTACGAACCACCTCTGAGTGGTCACTTCACACGTGGCTGATTGAACACTAACCACGATGTTGACCCAGTTGGGCCTTTAGCTTTGTTCTTTTTTTGACAGTACTTAAATATGAACTTGGGAATCTGGAAGGCCAAGTAACAGAACACAGCTCAGGAAATTATAGGTTTCATATTTCAGGAAAATTGGTGAATTTAGACAGCTTGAGTATCTCCTTCGCAACAGGGAAGACAGCCTTGGCTTCTGAGTTCTGGCTGACAAGGGCTTGTTGCTGAGACAAGCTCTGGAAGGGAAAAAAAAAATGCCCTCAATTATCTTGCCAGCTTTTGAGTTGTTTAAAAAAAAAAATCCACGCACCCTACCTCAACAGTCCTTTCTAAGTAGCTCAATTTTCTATGTGTTGTAATGAACTGTTCTGTCTGGGGACAGCTCTGCTCCCTAGCTGAGTGGGTGCCGCTTGCCAACCACTGAACCAAGTCACAAACTCTGGCTCTTGAGACCTCCAACCCTCAGACTTTTGTTCTATTTCCCACTTACCACACATCTCTCTTTTCTTGTTTTCTGTGGGGAGAGAGACAGCAGAGCACGGGGATTTTTAGCAAAGGGCTCCAGCTGCCATCCTGCCTGATTCTGCTACCAAACTGTCTGGCTGGTTCTAGCTTTCAGGAACCAGGTTTTCCCATCTGTCAAATGGATATAGTAATACATGCCCAATTTACAGACAGGGTGTTGCTGGAAAGGGCTGGGTCCAGATGATGGATTCTTTCATCTCTGTTTGCTGTCCGGAATCATCATATAAAAGCTGTCCAGTGTCACAGAACCTTCCAACTGGCCTTAAAAGGCCCAGAGTTGATGCAAGGGCTTTCCTGTAGGTGGCGCTGTGTCCTAGTGAGCGGCTTTAGGGGTAGCCCTGAGGCTTATCCAACTAGAGTTTTTAGCTATCTGGATAACACCAGCAGAGATTTCCTGTATGATATGTCCTAGGTATGTGTTCCTCCTGCAAGATCCCCAGCTGTCACAATTGCTTTCTCCTGGGGCCAGTTACCTGGAAGCAAGATTTCTATATCTCCCTTTCTGCCCCCTTCAGTGAATGGAGCTGAGGGTCCTGCCTGGATCTCCTGCCCAGGCTCCACTCCTGCTTGCTAGACTCTCTGTTAATAGGTTGTCCCCCCAAACTGAGCCATTTGACCCACATTTTGCTGGTAGGACTGCAGCCAGTAGTGTGTCTGCAGCGCCTTCAATCCCTGGGGAACCTCTTAGCTACCTGGGAGGCTAAGTGGGAAATCCTCTGTTTTGAATTCATTTCTCAACCATGCTAATGCTGGTCAGTCTAGGAGGGAGGTGAGCTAAAGACACCAGTATAGATTTTTGTCTTTGCTAAAGATAAAAGGGCCTGGGCTGGCGAGATGGCTCATGGAGGTAAGGGGCTTGCTCAAAGCACCGAGGATTTGAGTTCGATCCTTGCAACCCACATGCTAGAAGGAAAGAACTGACTTTTTCAAGTTGTCCTTCGACCTCAATATGCATACTGTAGTAGGTGAGTGTGCACACATATACTAGATAGATAGATAGATAGATAGATAGATAGATGATAGAAGATAGATGATAGATACCATAGGTAGATGATAGATAGATGGTAGATGGATAAATAGATGATAGATAAATACATAGATGATATATAAATAGATGATAGTTATATAGACAGATAGATGGTAGATGGATGGATGAATAGGTAGATAGATAGATGATAGATAAACTGAGCAACTCGCAGCCCTGCAGTTCTCACCACCGCCGGGGGAGCAGTGTGGAGAGAGACCCTAGAGACTGGGATAACCATTACATAACAAGAGAGGAGCTGCTCACTCTCAGCCTCCAGGGACAGCTTGGATTCTCTCTCCCAAGAGGAGAGCAGATTGGGCAACAGAGCCAAGCCTGGGGCTGCTGGTTGCCAGGAGAGCCTTCACATCTCAAAGCTCCTTATTTAGGGAGCCAAGGACAAAGCTGTCACTCACAGAATAACCTTGATGATTCTGGGCCAAACACTACAGGTGACAGGTGTCATAGAGGCTTGGGAAGCTCTGTGGTGGGGTTGGATAAACCCCCAATCATGTCACATCCCTGAGAATCACAAAGGAATGTCCTTAGACATCCCAGTGCCCCTGTGCATGCTGACTATTTGCAGAGCCTGCCCTTCCCTATGTCCCCCTGCTGCCTTCATCCGCCACTGTCCCGGCTGCCTCTCTTCTTCAGTGCTCTGGTGCAGAGCAGCTCTGCCTCCTATGAGGGGCTCTGATGCCATCTGTCATATGTTTCCCCCCACTGCTGTCACACTGAAAGGCCATCATTCGAAGCTAAGATGGCAGAACATGCCTGAATCCCAGCACTAAGGAGGCAGAGGCAGGACAATCACTATAAGTTTGGTGCCGACCTGGGTTACGTAGTGATTTCCAGGCCTGCCCGAGCTAGATTTCTGGCTTCAAGAAAATGGAGGGGGGATGGAGGGATGGAGGAAGGGGGACAAAGATTGCCACTTGTTTAAGTGTTTGTCCTCCCACCCCACAGAGAGTGTTTTCTTGAAGCAAACAGCTGGTAGGTTTCTCGGAGGGGTTGACAGGTGTGGGTGTGGCCACCATTACCTCTGCTCCTGTTTTGATAGTATCTCCTTCTTTTAGAGGCTTGGTATAGAGTCCCAGACGTGCTTGGAAGGGTAATGTCGTTTATAGACTACCAGCTGGATAGATGGCTTTCTAGAACAACGATTGGATTTTTGGATTCCAAGGATCTAAACTCCCCCCTCCCTTTCTAATATGTAGAAAAGACCAGCTTGGGTTGATTTTTCAATGGTGAGTTTGAACTCCAACTAACCGAGCCTATTATCCCCATTTGAGACAGCCTACATATCTTAAATTACTCCTATTGGAGGAGGAGGGGCACAGGGCTTACTAGGCAGAAATCCAGGGAGGTACCTCAGAGGCCACCAAGGGAAAAGCACAAAAGCATTTTAATTTGATTTTGCCATGCAGAAACAAAGTGTTCTGCTTGTTTTTTGCCCTTAACATGGAGAGCAGAGAACAGAAAATGATTTCACAAACGAGGGAATGAAAAGCCCGGCCTTGTGTGTGGCCATTTAGGGAGAGACAGCAGGGGAGATGGACAATGGAAGGGATGCAGGGGCTGAGGGGAAGGAGCACAGTGTGCAGAGATGGTGGTGGTGCTGAGGGGAGAATGTCTAGAGGCCAGAAGAGAGCAAGACAGACATGCGCGTGTGCTTGCTTGTGCGTGGGCACTAGACATATACACACGTACATTCACACTGTGTAATCAGACTTGCTTTGTAAAATTATCTTTTTTTCCTACAGTAAGAGACACTTTCTCTGTTTCTCTCTCTCTGTCTCCCCCCCTCTGTCTCTCTGTCTCTCTCTCTCTGTCTCTCTCTCTCTCTGTCTCTCTCTGTCTCTCTCTGTCTCTCTCTCTCTGTCTCTCTCTCTCTCTCTCTCTCTCTGTGTGTGTGTGTGTGTGTGTGTGTGTGCGTGTAGGCCAGAGGACAACCTTAGATATTATTCTTTAGGCGCCGCGTTCTGCAAAGTCTGGAGAACATTCTACAATAGCCTTATTTTTAGTATTGAACAAGTGAGTTTATAAAGTACACGGTAAGCTGAAGTAAAAGAATAACTAGCAAGCAGCAGATGAATGGATGTAGGGTGATAGATCGGTAGATAGGCAGAAAAGCATCATTTGGGGGGTACTCAGAGCATCCAGCAGAAATCAACTAAAGACATCCCTTTAAGTCAGTGGTCTGGAGTTTCTAATAGAGGGAGTCCTGGGCAGATCAGTGTCCCCTTGGGTGACACTTCCAAGTAAAAGAACAAAACACAGCAGATAGAAATGACAGCATCAAATGGGGAGCTCATAATGCCTAGCAGAAATCGACTGGGGAAGTTGAGGCAGTCATTTGGAGTTCCTGGTCGACAGCTTTCTCTCCATGGCTGAACTTCCTGCTTCTCTTCCCCTGGTTGGGCTCTTCGATGCCGTGGGGTAAGCACAGCGACGTCTATTGAGAATGGTTCCTCTTCTAGCTGATTGTCAGAACCCTGTGATTTCCCTCTTGGGCTGTTTTGTTGTTCTCTTCCATCCCCACACAGAGTTAGGGGCCAGTCCATGTCCATACAAGGGTCCATGGAGGACCCCCTTAGATCAACATCATCCTTGGGCTTAAAAAGGGGCGGGGCAACCCTGCTTTCAGAGGCAGCTTCTCAGTGAGCTCAAACGGCAGACAGTTTGCTAACGTTTGTATGTCAGACAGCATCCACATTTATTTATTTATTTATTTATTTATTTATTTATTTATTTATTTATTTTGGCTTTTACTTTAAGATACTTTATTTTTTTTTTGATACTTTATTTACATTTCCGATGATTCCCCTTTTCTTTGGAAACCCCGTGTCCCCTCCCCCTCCCCGCCACATTTATTTAAGGTCTGTCATTGGAACATGGCTAAGTAAGCCTAATCAGCTGCCCAGTGAGCCCCTCTGCCTCTCTGGCACTGGATTATAAATGCCGTTTAAAGATGAAGGCCAGCTTTATTTTTATTTATTTTTATTTTTATTTATATTTATTTATTTATTTATTTGGTTTTTCGAGACAGGGTTTCTCTGTGTAGCCCTGGCTGTCCTGGAACTCACTCTGTAGACCAGGCTGGCCTCGAACTCAGATATCTGCCTGCCTCTGCCTCCCAAGTGCTGGGATTAAAGGCGTGCGCCACCACTGCTCGGCTATTTATCTTTTATTTATCCCACATCCTGATTTGAATGAGTCCTTTCTCTTTTGTTTAGGCTCGCAGGTGACACATCTCCTCTTGACTTTTTGTACTTCCGCAGCTATTACTGACCAATCTTGTGGCGTTTTATGTCCAAGTTCCTCTCTGTGTGGGTCATCGTGCTGTCCTGGCGTCTGTCTTTTATGTTGGAGATGTTCCTCGGGTTCTTGGCTATGGTCTGTAGCACCAAGAGTAATGTAGAGAAACATACTGAAGTCGAGTGGACTCTGCACGCTGTCGTCTGTCATGGATGAGTTTCACTCGCAGAGCCAGAGGTCCTGGCCATATCTTTGGGGAACTCCCCAGTGTCAGCAGCAGTGAGTCTTATCCAGGGCTATTTTATGTCCCTGGGGGCTATTGGGTAGGAAATAGGAGAAGAGAAAAGATTCTGATGTCCTATAGCACAGCACGGCACCAGCGTTAGCAATTATTTATTGTGTATTTCAACATGGCTGGAAAAAGGATTTTAACTGAGTGCAGGTGGGAACTTGGGGTGTCCAGCTTCTTTCTTTCATTTGGCACAGTGTCTTACACACCTCAAATGGCCTTGAATTCTTTATGTAGCTAAGAACAGCCATGCACACCTGACCTTCCTGCCTAGCCTCCCAAGTGCTAAGATTACAGATGTGCACTACTGTGCCCTGGTAGCTCCTTAAACCAACGTCAGCCCGTCACCCAGTTTTTCCTTTGCACCCCTCCTTCCTGCCTCTGCAGTGCCCGGTACCTGAGATTTCAGGCCGTGCCAAGATTCCACAGCTGGTCTTGGCTCCATCCTCACTAGCATCCCGTGTGGGCACATGGTCTTCTGATGCCTCAGTGCCCATGATGTCCCCTGCTTCCCAGCTTCAAAACACTGTGACAGCTTTGATCTTCTGCTGGATTCTCCCCCCCCATTCCTTTTTTCTTGTGGACACATCCCCCCCTCTGTTTAATCCCTCACCCAAGTCACATCTTAGGGGGATTTCTACAAGAAACAAGACATCCATGTGTTTGATTTGCTACATTTGAAATAAGGAGATTTCAAAATTTAAATTTTAAAGATTTAAAAATTTTAAAACCTGAATTAAAATTTTTTTTGTAAGCTAATGTACAAAAAACATAAAAATTAGACACATTCTTGGGGTTCCCTGGGATGTTTCTATACACACATGCATTTTTGCTTAAATCAAGTTCAGTGTAGCTCCTGAAACATTATTGCTTAATGCTGAAAATATACCTGGTCTTTTTTTCATATATAAATATAAATATAAATAAATAAATATATATATATATAATTATCCCCCTCACCCTTCTGTGAAACTGTACTCCAGAACCTCTCCCTTGTATCTACTGTAATTTTAATTTTACATCCATGGTTCATCCTCATCGTTTCTCTCCCCAGTACCTGAAGCCAGTATTCTACTCTCGACTTTGTGTGTGTTTGTGTGTCTGTGTGTGTGCGTGCGCATGTGTGTGCGTGCGCAAAGCTTGATGTTGAGTGTCTACTTCGGTTGACTGTGTTATTTTCTGAGACTTCCTCTGCATCCCCAGTGCTGGGATCACTATACCTCTGAGCCCTATTCTTTGTCTTTTGAAGCAGGGTCTTGCCATGTGCCCCTCCTTGCCCCTGACTCTCAAAGTACTAGGATTATAGGACTGTGCACCATACTTGGCTTATTTTTAATTTAGTTAATTAACTTGTTTTTGGAGTTTGGGGACAATTTTATTAAGGTTTAAAAGAAAAACCCAAGGCAGGCAAATAGGTGAATCTCCAAAGCTTCCCAGAGGAGGAAGATGTGAGAAGATCAGCTGTTTCACAAGCAGCCACGTGGCAGAAGATGAAAGTGGCTTCTGAGAAAAAGAGAGACAGCCCAGAGTGTCTTCGAAAGCATGCCCAGGCTATGGCAATATCCGAAAGGAAAAGGAAAGTTAATGCTTTGCTGAGCGAGGAGAGTGGGCGGGGTTAGCATAGCTAATTCTGAGCGAGAAGAGTGGGCGGGGTTAGCATAGCCACGTGGCAGTTAGCTCCATAAGCCACTGCCTATTTTTATTTATTTATTTTAGGAAACTCCATATTGTTTCCCATATGGCTGTACTAATTTACGCTCCCACCAACAGTGCACAAGCCTTCCCTTTATCTCTATATCTTCCACTGCCCTTGTTATCTTTGGCCTTTTCAGTATTAGCTCTTCCTTGCTAGAGCTGTTTTTGTCCCTGCTGTTTTGAAAGATTAGGAACTTAAATCTACCTTGTGTTTTTGCAACACAAAATGTGAATCGGGAGACTTCACCTACTCTGTACTGGGCAAAGCTGGGCAAGAGCAACCTCTCAAATGTTAAGTTACTAAGTTTTTTGGTTTTCTTTGTTTGTTTTGTTTTTCTGGGACAAAGTTTCACTATGTAGCCCTGGATGGCCTGGAACTCACAGACCCATATCTTCTGACTCCTGAGTACTGGGATTAAAGACATATGTTACCACACTCAGCAAAGATTTATTTTATTTAATTATGTGGATGTGTCTTCATGTGGATATTTGTATGTGAATCCAGGTGCCTGAGGAGCCCAGAGGCGTTGACTCACAGAGCAGAGTTACAGGTAGCTGTGAGCCACCCAACATGGCTGCTGGGTACAGCAATCAGCCTCTCTGTAAGAGAACACTATTCATTCTTAGCCACTCAGCCATTTCTCCAGACCCACACTAATTCTTAGAAAAACAAAACAAAAGATTTTCTTTTTTCTTTTTTTTTTTTTTTGGCTTTTCGAGACAGGGTTTCTCTGTATAGCCCTGGCTGTCCTGGAACTCACTCTGTAGACCAGGCTGGCCTCGAACTCAGAAATCTGCCTGCCTCTGCCTCCCAAGTGCTGGGATTAAAGGCATGCACCACCAAACAAAGATTTTAAAGAAATAGCTCAGTTGTTAAAAGCAAATACTGCTTTCCCAGGAAACCCAAGTTCAATTTCGAGCACCCATGTTTACAACTACCTGTAGCTCCAGCTCCAGGGGTGATCCAATGCCTCTGGCCTCTGCAGGCACGCACAGTCACGTGCACATATCTACCCACCTACCAACCTGCATACACATAATTAAAAAATAAACATTCTTAAAGTGAATCTGGAGAGATGGCTCAGTGGTTAAGAACACTGGCTGCTCTTGCAGAGGTCCAGGTTTTGACTCCCAGTATCTACCTGGTGGCTCACAACCGTCTGTAACTCCAGTTCCAGGGGATCAAGGGACCTTTTCTGGTCTCCACAGACCCCAGGCATGCACATGGTACACAGATATAACATTCAGGCAAAACAGTCATACCCATAAAAGATTTTTTTCATTGAAAATACTGCCAGAAAATAGAAGAAAGTCCTGAGAAGGGGCAGGAGATGATTGGGGGAATAGATCTTTGACCTGGAGAGAATTGGAAAGTGTTGGTACTCTGTAACTGGGAGACTCAGAGACTCTGGAATGGTCAAGGGATTCATTTGAGTCCAGGTCCTTAGAGTGACAACTACCCTGGCATCTTTACCACTGATTTGTTTTGTGCTTACATCATCATCTAAGCTCCCATGGAAAGGTAATCTTGAGGGCAGCTGGGGAGGAGTGGACAAAGGGAACAGCTGTATTAGTCAGGATGGGTTATAGTCAGGTGCTACAGTCACAAGGGAACAATGAAATCCAGTGACTTGCTGGGCACAGCAGCTCAGGAGGCTGCAGCAGGGGGATTGCCATGAGTTTGGGGCTAGTTATGCAGGTAGATCTATGCCAGCCTAGCTTACAAGACTTTGTCACACAGACCAAAGGCACAAGACAAAACAAACACCTTGACAACAGTCCACTTAAGGGAGAAAGGGCTTACTTTAGCCTCCAGTTTGTAAGGAGGGGTCGTCCATCACAGAATGGAAGGTGTTGAGGCAGGAGCATACACAGTCAAGAAACAGAGAGCAGACAGGAAGTGGAGCTGGGTTATGAGACTTCAAGGCCCACCCTGAGTAGCCTGCTTCCCCAAGCAAGCTTCCACCTCCTAAAGTGCCACAGCTTTCCAAAGCATCGTCATCAGCTGGGGACCGAGTGTCCAAACCCTGGAGCCCATGCGGGACATTCATATTCAAACCACAATACCCTTTTGATTCTGGAATTTTTTCCCCCTGCAACTGTGGGGCCTCATAGTTTGCAAAGCCAGGGGTGATCTGGGCATTGTGATCTGGGCACTATTTTGGGTGTCGTCTGTAAGAATAATAATATAATAATATACAAGAGCAGAAGCAGATGCAAGATGGAGTAAGGAGCATTCGAAGATGAAGAGCCTAGAGATAAACTTACCAGCTCTGTTCTCCGGTAGGGTCAAGCCCATGGCTCCCCAGGAGCCAGTAGAGTTCTTTTTTTTTTTTTTTTTTTTTTTTTTTAAGTGTGTGTGTGTGTGTGTGTGTGTGTGTGTGTGTGTGTGTGTCCAATGCACATCCACATGTGTGTGAGCGCATGTGCAGACCCAATTGCATGTAAAGCCCAGAGGACAACTTTGGGTATCATCTTCAGGAATGCTGCGCACCTTCTTTGAAATAGAGTCTCTCATTAGCCTGAAGATGGTCAGTTAAGCTAGATCCTCCTGTCCCCAGCTCCCCAAGCACTGAGATTTCATACTGCCATACTGAGTTTTTATGTTGGTGCTAGGGACGGAACGTGGGTTCTCCTGCTTGCAAGCAAATCCTTTATGGACTGAGTCGGGTCCAGTAGACTTCTAAGTGTCGCCCTCAAAAACTTGTTCTTCCAGCTTCTCGATCATCTTCTGAGTGTTTCCCCAAATCGTTATCACTGAAGATTTTGCCGAATGCTCCCATATATTCAAGGAATTGTGCTGGCCTTTTCTCCACCTGCCTCTGGGGTTAGTAAATTTGACACTGACCTCATCTGGTTCTGGTTAAGCACCCTGGCCCTGACCTGGAGTCCGAGCATGCAGGTGGTAACAAGGGAGAGGAGGGAGAAAAGCAGAGCCAGATAAGAAAGCAGCACATCTGGGATGCAGGCAGTCCTCTGCAGGTACCAGGCTGCTCCTGTGTACAGAGAGGCCATGGCCCTGAGAGGGACTCTTCTTTCCTGTGCAGTGAGCTGCTGTGAGCTTGGCAGCCTTGGAAGGAAAGATTCAGCTGCTTCTTCCTGCATTCACCTGTCAGCCCTCCACTCTCTGGTGGGACTGCAGTCAAATGTCACCACACTATCAGCGGCACTGCACCTGGACACTTGGTTTGGAGCCCAGCTGCCAGCCCCATCACCCTAGTTGTCTCTGACATTGTCTGGACCTTTTTGAGCGGATTGGGCCACCGTGTCTGGAAACCTCCAATTTCCTACAGTCTGCAGACAGACTCGAAGGGTTTTATTTTCTCTTAGAATTTGTAACCAACAGAAAATTACACACCCTTTGTAGTTTCTGAGGCTCCTCTCACCTGCTTATTGACCAGGCCCCACCATAGACCCCTAGAATGACCTTGCAGCGGCCCTCATCCCCCTGAGCCTTCTTCCTCAGAAAATAATCCTGAAGGGTTACTTTACTTTAGTGCTCAGACTCAGGTCAACATGAGCCTGAGTGTGGAGAAGCAATACAGACATCTTGTTTGTCCTTGTCCCAGGGTGATTGCAGAGCCCTCCACCGGTTGAGTACAGTGGGATGACAGGCAGGTCAGGGCCCTTTGGAGCCCCAGATCTGCTTTCTAGCTTATAGTCTTCTCCTATGGTTTATCCTGAGCTAGGACCTGACATGCCTAGGGAGGGAAGAAAACCAGCCAACATCTCTGAGGTGACCTGGCTGAGTATTCTCACTCAGAGACACACTGTACCCAACCCAGATTTGCAAATGCGTTTTAAAAGGCTGTCTAATGAAACAAAAGCAAACAGCTCCTGCTCCAGAAGCCTCTGTGCAGAGCAGTAGTGGGGGAGAGCAGAGGCTGTCCTAGTCTGAGAAGGAGCCTGGGAAGCTGCCAGGATGGCACAAGATGCTTTGGGGTGGGGTATCTGGGTTTACAGTGATACTCAGAGGCAATCTTTGCCCCTGTTCACACTAGTTACTTTAAGCCTAAAGCTCCTGAGTCAGTCTTTGGCTCACATTGACATTGACCTCAGAAATAAAGTAACTCTTCAGGGTTATTTTCTTAGAAAAAAGGCTCAGGGGAATGAAGGCCCCTTACAGGGTTAATTCTAGGTTTTGTAGTGGGGCCTGGTCATTAAGCAGGTGAGAGAGGCCTCAGAAACTACAAAGAGTATGTAATTTTCTGTTGGCTAAAAATTCTAAGAGAAAATTTAAAAAAAACCCTTTCAAGTCTATCTGCAGACTGTAGTGGCTGGAATTTTCTACACATGTGATTCAGTCAGCTCAAAAGGTTTAGATAAGGGGCCCTATGTCTTCAGGGGTTTCATCCATGAATTTCAAATCCTGTGGATGTTATACACAAAATTTTAAGTATATTAAAAGCTTTTGTGTGCCTGGCCTTTGACTTATTTTTTTTTGGAAGGACGAACCTGGGCTTCTTGCCTGATTCTCCAGAGGGCTCAGGAACCAAAGCTGAGTGCCTGAATCTAGACCTTGCTGGAAGCAGAAAAAGGCCAGGTTACCCAGAATTCTAGCAAGGCCTCTGGGAAGGAGAGGCAGGCTACATTCAACTTTGGAGGAATGAGGTTGGATACCTTAGGGGAAGGCAGGATGTGACTGTACTTCTTCCCCTTGTTAGGCATGCCCTGTGGGTCTTCTCCTTGGCAAGCTGTCAAGAGGCTTCTATAGATGGCCACACTCAAAGCCTTGCTTATTTGGCACACGTAGTGAACCTGGTTCTAGGCTGCATATGGAGGGCATAAAGATGAGACATAGGCCTCGTCTGCCCATGTGGCTTCCTTGGGATGTTCACAACACACTAGGTATGTCCCATAAATAAAGGAGGCGGGGCTGGAAATGTAGCTCAGTTGATAACAGTATTTTCTATCATGCACGAAGCTCCGAGTTCAACCCCAGCACCACATTAAAAAGGATAACCAGGCCTGGGGAGGTAGAGACAAGAGGGTCAGGAGTTTAAAAAGGCATTCCTGACTACACAGCAACTTTAAGGCCAATCTGGATTTTATAAGATCCTGTCTAACAAAGGTGCAAGAGGCCTAGGCAGCTGGAAGAGAGAAGGATGAACTTAGCTCTGTCTGACTGGGGCTGAGTGGCCACTGGAAAGGTGGGTCAGGTGATACGGTTCTGAGGGTCAAACACCAGGATACAACGCAGGCTGGGAGTTCTGAGAACCTTGGAAACCTATCAGGATACCATCATAGCTATTCTTTATCAAGTTGTCAGATCAGCTGATGTCACATCCATCCAGTACACCTGTAGACTGTTCCTTAAGGTGGGCTCTAGCTTTTAGAAAGATCTAGAAGGCCACTGAAAGCACCAAGGACAGCAAGGTTAGAGATGTTCTCTAGTATTGGCACTTGGTGCTGACTCGGCGATCCAGCTAGGCGTTACTCAGCTCTAGGATTCCATGACTCAGCAGTGCTCAGCCTGATGATGCAGCAGTTTGAAGAATTGTGGGTAATGACAGTTAGGTCAGTAGGGAGCTCATAAATCAGAGCTGTCAATCACAATAATAATCATTACTACAAATGGAACTTATTAGATATTGAGGCCCACACGGTGTTTATGGGATAACTAAACAGACCATTGGATTGTGCAAATGGAGGTGAGTTCCGGTTGTCTATACCATGAGCCCATCTGCTGCTGTCTTCATTTCCAGTTAACTCCTCCCCTCTCCATATCTCACTCAAGCATCTTTCCCTACGGGTCATAAGCTATGACCCAGCTTGGTTGGTTGGTTGCTTGGCCAAGTTTGTTTGTTTGCTTGATGGTTTTGTAACAGGATCTCATATAGCCCAGACTGACCTCGAAGTCATTATGTGTATGAGGCTGGTCCGGTTATCTCTATCTCCCCAAGCTGGAATTGTAGGCATGTGCTACAGTACCTGGCTCAACCCCTTTAAAATGTCCTGAAGGGTCTGAGATAGCTAGGATTCCTCACTTCTCCCAGTTCAGCTCCTCATTGTATGGAAGATAAAAACTAAGGCTCAGGGTTGGAGAGATGGCTCAGCGGTTAAGAGCACTGACTGCTCTGCCAGAGGTCCTGAGTTCAATTCCCAGCAACCACATGGTGGCTCACAACCATCTGTAATGAGATCCAATGCCCTCTTCTGGTGTGTCTGAAGACAGCTACATTGTACTTATTAAATAAATAAATAAATAAATAAATAAATAAATAAATAAATAAATCTTTAAAAACAAAAACTAAGACCCATAAATGGGTGAGAATTCCTTTTTGTTGCTTTTAAAGACAGGGTTTCATGTAGCCCAGGCTAGTCTCACTATAGCCCCATGAATGTTGGGATTACAAGCATTCACCTGCACACATGGTTTTATGCCTGACTAGGAATTGAACCCAGGGTCTTGTGTATGCTGGGCAAGTACTCTACCAACTGAGCACTATCTCCAAACTGGGAGAAAGTTGCTTTTCTAAACCATAGAAAAGTACCCTGAGCATGTCCATGAGGGCTCCGTGAATCACACCAGGAGGCAAGGGTTATCCTGCACTGGTCACCCCCAAGGCTGTAGGATCTTCCAGGGAAGGGTCACGGAGAAGCTGGGTACATGCACGTAGTCCCCCAAACTAGATCAGTCTCCTTTGAAGTTATTTTATTATGTCACCCAGGCCACCTGGTGCCCCCTTTGAGTCTGTGATTCTGTTTTCTGCTGCATACCAGCCGGGGAAGGATGGAGCAGAACTAGGCTCCATGGTTGACTTCTTCTCTTGGGGTATTTAGGAACTGGTGCACACCCAGGTGGGAAAGGATGGAGCAACGTCAGGAAAGTGTGGGTCAGCAGGGTCCTGGCCCAGCCGTGAACGCTGGGGAGAAGGTCTTCTCTGAAGATTATTACAGCGCTTCAGTGTTACAACTCTTTTAGAGAACATTCAACGAAACGGCTCTCTTAGACAATATGCAACGAAACAGCTTGTTCGAATACGCTTTGTTCAGGATGACCAAGGGCTACACGTGAACCTTGGAGAGTGGGAAGGAGTTTTCAGGGTGAATGTAAAATTGTTGGCTGGAGTTTAAAGTACCAAGAACGCCTCATTTGTTTGGAGAGGCAGTCCAGGAATTCCAGGTACTTACTGGGTGGGTTCTTATTGGGGAGAGAGGAAGTTGAACTTGTAGGTTTGCCAAGGACTATATAACATTCCTCAGGTAGACGGTTGGAGGTCGGGCTTGCCAGATCAGGCAGAGAAGAGGAAGCCCCACTAAGAAAAGGGAGTCCTTTATTTTGCTCTGGGCTGAGAGGAGCTATCCCGACATGATAGACTGTGACCTTTAGTAGCAAGGTGCTACAGGGTCAGGAGGTTAAGATGAGCAGGCTAAGCCTCTTCAGGGTGATGCCTTCTTGAAAACATGAGTGAAGAGATCTGTGAGGGTAACTCGGACTGACCTCCGCACAGCCCTGTGTGAGGAAAGAAACATACACCATGGTCAGCCTCAGGGCACGGAAGCTGCCCTTTACTTTGAAACTTACTTAGTTGGAACATTTGCCCCATCCCTACAGCCTTCCAGATCCATGACTACTTGAGCCTGTGTCCTCTGGCTCATCCCTTGACTGGTGGCCAGTAGTCCAGACCCTTAGGTGGTCTTCCACGGTCCTGATCCTTTACTTTCTCCCTGCCCTCTTCGGATGAGACTGCTGTGCTCCGCCCGCTGGAGCTCCGCCCGCTGGAGCTCCGCCCGCTGGAGCTCCACCCGCTGGAGCTGATTTGCTGATTTGCCCCTGCCATCTTGAGCCTCTATCCTCGCCCCAGTAACTAGTTGTGTAAAGAAGCGCAATCTCTAATGGATGCTCAGATTTTGTTGCTGTTGGTCACGGGGCCACTTGAACCACAACTGTCTTGTCCTAGGCACCCACTACACTCTTTCCTTTCCAGATTCATATAAAACAACATCAACACAGCAGCTCCAGGCCTTGGAAGGCTGGATAGGATGAGGAGCACGAGGACAGTGGTTCCTTGCTCGCCCTGTTCTCAGTCCTCAGTCAGCTAGCCTGCTCTATTTAGAATGTGAACATCCTCCTTAGCCAGTCCCCGCCAGGGCCAAGAGTGTCACCGGAATCAAGGCCCTGCTTTAGCCTTGGATCAATTTTATCCACTTTTTGCTCAGAGTTGCTCTTGGTGAGAGCTTGATATTTTATTCAGAGTGTTAAGTGGCTGACAGAAACTGCGTGTGGCAAGGGACTGCCCTGGAAATGCCTCTGCAAGGCACTGTGTGGGAGAAACACTTTGAAAGAAAGCTGCAGGCTGGCCTTTGCTGAGGGAGGAGGACCTTTCCCCAGGGCCCAGAGCCTTCTGCTGTGCTCTGTAAAAGGTAGAAGCCGTAGACGCCAGCTTTGGCTCAGAGCCTAAGCATCCTTGCTGTCCTCCTAACTGCAGGCCCTAGATTTTTGGGGATCTTATCATCCCTTGGCTTCTGGTTTTGGCAAAGCCCTAGTATCTTAGCTCTTGCTTGGCCCTAGAGTCTCAACGCCCTTCCTCTGTCCCCTCCTCTTCTTCCTTCCCTCCCTTTCTTCCTTCTGAGGTACTAAGAACAGAACCCAGGACCTCATATGTAAGGCAGTCACTCTACCAACCAAGCTAGACTTCTAGCTGTGTGTGTGCATGTGTGTGTGTGCGTGTGTGTGTGTGTGTGTGTGTCTTTGTGGATGAATGTGTGAGAGAGTGTGTATGTATGAGAGGCAGTGTATGTGAGTGTGTGCAGGAAAGCATGTGTTCACGAGAGGGTGTATGAATATGTTTGTGTGTTTATGTGTGTGTTTTGTTTGTGGGTATGAGCATGTATCTATGAGTGTGTTTTGTGTGTGTGTGATATCTTGGATTGATTGGAAGTCAATTTTTGCTTCTTGAAAGTAATTTGGGAGCTGGGATTATAGTTCAGAGACACAGTGCTTTCTTGATATGAGGAAGGCTTTTGGTTCCATCCCCAGCACTAAAAGCGATAAACAACAACAACAACAACAACACACACACACACACACACACACACACACACACACACACACACACACGTGCACACGCGAGCATGGTTTGAAATTCATAAGTCTGGAACCCCTTGAAGATTTTCTTCCCTGGTTTCTCTTCTGTATCCAGCCTTCCTCTGCCCATTGTGTCTTTCCCACGCCTTAAGTTTCTCCTTGTGCTGCTGACATGAGTATTCTTGGAGAACGGAGATGAACCAGGTTAGCTGCTTCTCCAGGTGACCTGCCCTTATAGGCATCTCCAGCCAGGGGGAGAGGGATCTTGAGCACGTGTGTGCATGCATGTGTACTTGCAGGTGTGTGTGTGTATGTGTGTGTGTGTGTGCGCATATGTGTCTGTTTCTAATAGAAGAACCGATCTACAGAAGCGTGGGCACCTGCCTCACTGTCCTCTGACAGTCCTGTGTGAAAGGTTAGCATAGTCCAGGTTCACAGAGGATGGGATGACAGTAAAGTCTGAGCTACCCACCGGGGTGTATTCTGCCTCTCAATTTTCCCTCTCCTTCCTGAAGTCAGCTAGGGAGCATGATGAGCAAACCTAGTCTGCATATCATCCAGTCAGAAGAGAGGCGCCTGGCATGCTCTACCGTGAGCCAGCAGGAAGGCTTGAGAGAGCCATTTCTCTTATGGAATAGGTGGGGGGGGGGGGTTTGCATTTATGAGGCTCAGGTGCACACATTCTTACCGTGGGAAATGTGATGCCCAGGCTTCTAGATTTATAGAGATGGAGAAGCCACTGTAAATCACTTCTGAGGCACTGATGGGGCTATCTGGGGCTAGAATACATTTCAGAGTGGGAGCATCTCCTCCCATGCACCATAAATTGCTGCACCATAAATTGTGTTGCTGTGGCTGCCCCAGTGGCACTACAAATATTTATTGGGAAACGGGAGCATCGGAGCCAGGCCACAGCTCGTGTGAGGGGGATGCCCAGGTGACCTGAGTGAAAACGATGATACTCCTAGAAGATGCCAGCCACTGCTGGGATGCAGCACTTGGCTTGGTAAACTCAGCCAGAGCCCCCATCACAGAGCCAGAAGAACTTTGCAGCCAGAGAGACATTTAAATCCTATCTCCACCTGGGAATCAGTCCATGGTCACAGAACGCACCTTGGGCTAGTCTGTGGAAACAGGAGTGGAGATTGAGTATTTGGGATCGCCATGTGTAAAGGGAACCAGGTGAAACAGGCTTGGGATGGAAAGGAAAGAAAAACCAAGAGAGTCTAAGCTTAGCCAGTCCAGACAGCTCCGTAGCAAGTCTCTCTTGTCACATGTCTAGGGTCTAGGCAAGATGGCGGAATCTTTCTGTCTCTCCTTGATCATTTGTTCAGTTGCCCAGGGGGAGGGTGTGATCCGGACACTCTCAGGGAGCTGATGGCTAGTGGCTATGTGTGGACCCTACACTCTTCTCCTACTCTGCATATGGGCTGTACCTTCCTCTATGAAAGGGCCTCAGGCAGCGCATCTCTTTGTCTCCTAAAGTATGAGAGAAAAACCACACACCACACACACACACATACACACACACACACACACACACACACACACACACACACACAAAACCTGTTGAGTACTTAGGACAACCCTGCAAAAATTATTATTATTTCTAAGTGCAGAAATAAAGGCTCTAAGGACATCCAGACAGATAGACTGACTCTGTCACTGTTAAACAACAGGAGCAGAGGGATGCTACGCAGGGAGCAGGTTGAATATGTCTCATAGTGATGTTTTTATCTGTTTGTTTGTTTGCTTGTTTAGTTGGGTTTTGAGACAGGGTTTCTCTGTGTAGCTCTGTAGACCAGGCTGGCCTCAAACTCAGAGATCCTCCTGCCTCCCTCTTGAGTGCTGGGATGAAAGGCATATGCCACCATGCCCGACTCATAGTGAGGTTTTTAAAAGTTTATTCTTATTTTCTTGTGTGTGCATGAGTGTTTAGTGGAAGGGGCGTGCACATGTCACGGCATATATGCATGGGTCAGAGGACAACTTGTAGGCGTTGGCTCTATCTTGTGGTTCCTAGGGATTGAGCTTAGATCCTTGGGCTCTGCAGTGAGCAAAGACACACTAAGCCATGTTTCCGGCCCTCATATTGGCTTTTTAATTGATATATACATATACATGTAAACATAAAAATCTACATGTAGCTATACATTGACACTCTCATTGATGTTGCCTGGTTGATCTCTTAACAGTGCTTCTCTGGCCTCTATGCAGCGACCTGGGTGCTGTAGCAGAGCCTCTTCTCCTGTCTTCTTTGTGAGCCCGTTATGATGGGCTCATATGAGCCACCTGCTACTGAGCGCCAGGGCCAGGACTAGAAGCAGACATTGTCCTTCACCTCTCCCTTGTGAGGCAGTGGTAATTACAGGGGCACCTGGGCCTTTTGTCCACTGCCTGCTTCTCATCATCCCGGTGTGTGCAGAGAAGACTGACTGCTGTCCTTTCCCGATCCTGATCATGGCTGATCTTGAAAAAAGGGACAGGACCCAGGGGTGGCTCCTTCTCCAAGCTCTGTTCCACTCATGGAGCTGGAGGCTGAAGCCTGCTTTGTTGTGGGTCTTCCAAGGTTCTAGATAGACATTTCAGGCATGACTGGTCTGAGATTATCCATGCCCCCCCCCCATCTATCTACTCACTTATGCATCTCCACACTCATAATCATCCATGCAAACACCTACCCTTCCACCCATCTACCCATCCTTCCACCCACCCAGACTTCTATCCACTCACCCACGTGTCCTTCCTTCCTTCCTCCCTCCCTCCCATCACCCGCATATCCACCCACTCACCCATACATCTTCCCACCCAATCAGCAATCTACCTATCCCTCTATCTACACAACCACCGCCCCCGCTCACCCCCCCACCCCCACATGCACACTCACCCACTCACATGCCTGCCTACCCACCCGTCCACCCGCCTGCACCCACCTGCCTGCCCATCAGATTCCTTGCGAGCCTGCTTTGTGCCAGGCACTGTTCTAAGCACTGAGGAAGTAGCAGGCCACAAAACAATGGTGCCCTGGCTCTCCTGCTCCTGCCTATCACCTGCTAAGAAACACAAGCAAGAATTGCCTTTATAGCTGTAGAGGCCAGATGGTAGATATTTCAGGCATTCAAGGCTTAAGTTCTCTATACTAACTGTCACAGTCAGGGTTTCTATTCCTGCACAAAACATCAGGACCAAGAAGCAAGTTGAGGAGGAAAGGGTTTATTCAGCTTACACTTCCACATTGCTGTTCATCACCAAAGGAAGTCAGGACAGGAACCCACACAGGGCAGGAATCTGGAGGCAGGAGCTGATACAGAGGCCATGGAGGGGTGCTGCTTACTGGCTTGCTTCCCCTGGCTTGCTCAGCTCGATTTCTTATAGAACCCAGGACTGGCACCACCCACAAGGGGCCCTCCCCCCTTGATCACTAATTGAGAAAATGCCTTACCGCTGGATCTCATGGAGGCATTTGCTCAAGGGAGGCTCCTTTCTCTGTGATAACTCCAGCTTGTGTCAGGTTGACCCACAAAACCAGCCAGTACACTCACCATTCTGCCATGGTGGTCTGAAAGCAGACACAGGCAAGGTATGCCCAACAACACAGGCATGGAGAACAGAGCTTTGAGCTGGGTCCTGAAAAAGATGGCAAGAAGGGTAGCTGCACATGTGGGAGTTAGGAAAAAAAACCCAGAACTCCATCCACAGCTGTGCTACTTGAGACGAGTTACTTAAGCCCTCAGAGGCTTTGCCTCTCTGCAGAACCACAGAATGACAACCTGCAAGAGGAATTAGAAGATCTCATGTATGGGAAATGTGTGGCAGTGCTCCTGGCACAGACCCAGGGCTAATAAACAGCAGCTATTATAGGCTGGCGGTTTTATTGCATTTTAGTATTAGATACACTTATGTGCCTTCCATAGGCTTCCGTGGGATTTGTTTAGCAAAGCGAGAGGGATGGAACCCAACTGCAAGATGGCAGGGACTCCAGGCACATGGAGATGGTGGAGGAAAGGCTATGAGGTGTGACCACACACACACACACACACACACACACCACACATCATCAGCCCTGTCCGTGTCTAAACTCGACTACTGGAACTTTGTGGTCCTTCCTCAGCTCCTGAACTGCTGTCCCACTGAGGGCTCACTGTATCCCACTGGCTTGGAGAAACAGCCTCAGCAGAAGGGTGAACCCTTTAAGTTGGTAGCTTCCAAAGTGCATATCTTCCTCAATGGTCCTTCATAGACACAGACATAGCCAGATTGGCTGGAAAGGAGGGGATGTGTCCATGTGTCTACGTGAGTGGATGTGGGGTGTGTGTGTGTGTGTGTGTGTGTGTGTGTGTGTGTGGTCTGTGTGGTGTGTACATGTGTGTGACATGTGTATGTGAGAGTGCAGGTACTCGTGTCTGAGGAGGTGGAAACCAGAGACTGGCACCGGGTGTCTTTTTCAATCTCTATGCACCTTGTTTTTTCAAACAGGGTCTCTCATTGAGCCTGGAGCTCATTGACTCTGCTAGACTGGCTGGCTAATGAGCTGCAGGGATCCACCTGCTTCTGCATCCCTAGCTCTGGGATTGCAGATACATGCATGGGGTTGACCTGCCCAGTGAGTGCTGCTGGGGATCTGAACTTCGGTCCTCATGCTCGTGCATCAAGCATGTGTTACTGGCTCAGTAATTTCTCTGCTCCCAAGAGAGGGTCTTTAATATGCATGGCAATAGGGAAGAACTGACTCAGGAAGGCTGTGGGGTGGGGTGGGGTGGGGTGGGGTGGGGTGGGGTGGGGTGGGGTGGGGTGGGGCAGACAGTGGTCTTCTAAGGAGACTGGTGAAGTTAATTTGGAGCATTAGTCCCTGCTCCCTGGGTGGTCCTAACTGCCTTAAGGATGCTGATGTGAGACATGAAGCCGGCTAAGCATCCAGACCTTGATAGCCACGAGGGATCTTCCTGAGGCTTACCTTGAAAGATCTGACCCCTTATGAGGAAGGTTAGGCCCTTAGCAAACTTAGAGCCGAGACATGCCCGGGCAAAGACCCCTAGCAAACTTAGAGCCGAGACATGCCCGGGCAAAAATCCCACCCAGCTACATTCCTACAGGTGACTTTGACCTGACCTCAGGGCCAGAGCACAATGTTTCAGGATGCTACTGACTTGTG
>CM052710.1:16827604-16857873 GCA_028551405.1 Uromys caudimaculatus | reverse complement strand
TTTTTTTTTTTTTTTGGTTTTTCGAGACAGGGTTTCTCTGTGTAGCCCTGGCTGTCCTGGAACTCACTCTGTAGACCAGGCTGGCCTCGAACTCAGAAATCCACCTGCCTCTGCCTCCCAACTGCTGGGATTAAAGGTGTGCACCACCACTGCCCAGCTGCAAGTTAATATTTCAAAACTACATTTCTGGCGTAATCTGTAGGAACTGAACACAGGGACAAAACCACATGGTGAACAGGATGGCTAAGTTATCTATTCTCTGCAGGATGTCTTAAGTTATCTCTATGAATCTTGACCCTGTTATTGTCGCCTGACTGGCTGTTGCTAAGGGGCATGGGTTGCCATAGGATGCTTGCTCAGGAGGACTCTGTGATTTTCTTCCTGAAATTAGAATTTAGCCCCTGGTCTCCCACAAAATGGGGTTTTTCAAAAATGGAGTTGGTTGGACTTTACAATAATATCCCCCTACAGACATTAGGCACAGACATTAGGGTGTTCTGAGGATATCTTTATTGCCGTTGTCCTGGGCACTGAACTTACCAACTCTGTTTTGGGGTATGAGGGTGCAGAGATGGCAGGTGAATATGAGCAATATGGTGGAGATAGGAGTTGGCCCAGCAGGTGAACTTCAGGAGTAGACAGGGAAGGTTGGGGTGGGGGTGCCAGTGTAACGATATTTACCACATCCAGAATAAACACGGTTTGTCAGGCAGGAGCTGGAGGGGAAAGGGTGAGGGGTATCCTCCACAAGGCTGGGGAGATGATCGAGTGTTTAAGAGCACTTGCTGCTCTTGCAGAGACCCAGAGTTCAGTTCCCAGCTCCTATGTCAGGCTGCACACAACTGCCTGTAATGCCAACTCCAGGGGATGTTCAGGCCCCTGCACATGTGTGTATACACAAACAAACACAGGCACACACACACACAAACACACACACACACACACACATATATATATACACACACATATATATATATTATATATATATATATATATATATATGTAAAAAAGATAAGGTGACTCTTTCTAAGGCAGTGTTTTCAAATAATAAACAAAGTCCTGAGGGCCTTGGGTGCTGCTAAGGTCACAGGTCCCCACCCTTAGGCCTCTGTCCATCACGGTCTCTGACCCCTTAGGAACAGGACATGAAACAAGCCAGGTGCCAAAGGGGCCCACTGTAGACTGTTGCTTTCTTAGTCATACCATCAGACTGCAGGATGGGCATCTGGCAGTGACTGCCCCCTTGTTCTCCATCCTAGCCACCCTGCCTGCCTCACCCTCCACCCACCCTTGCACAGGAGAAAGGTTGCCTTCTGCTCATCTTTCCGACCCTAGAAGCGTACCAGGTCAAGATCAAGAAATATCTCTTTATGTGTGTAAGACAGTCTGGCTTCAAACTCACCATATATAAGAGAAAGACCCTGAACTCTCGATCCTCTTACCTCCATCTCAGAGTGCTGAATTACTCATGTGTGTAGGGCTTGTGGGACCACGCTACCAGACAGCATAAGAACTGGTTAAGTGAGGTGTGCCCACCCCGGGAATCTCAGAAATCTGAGTTGGTAGGAGTGGAGCTGCCCCCTCTTAGCCCTCAATGCCTGCTCTGGAACATGTAACCGTGGCCACCAACTGAGAAGACCATGGTCACTCAGCCCTGTAGCCCAGCACCTGGAACTCTTCTCTATGCTAATGAGGCACGTCAGTAAGCTTAGCCTTCAGCCAATGACCTTCCCTTCCTGGATATTCTCACGCCCCGCCCCCAAATACATAATCCCTGGTTTACCCGAGTAGAGAAATATGAACAAGCTAAGATCATTGTAGTGAGTTACTTCACTGGAGTTTGCCACTGGGAAGGCCTTTCTCTAAAAGATCAGCTACACTAAGACTCTCGCAGAAGGCTTTTCTCTTCTCCGGCCATTCCAGGACTCAGCACTTGCTTCTAATCCGAGTGGATCCTGCTCATCTCGGACTCGCTTTCCTCTTCCTGCCTGCCATGCAGACGTTCCGACTCCTGTTCCTGACTTCCTCTCAGGGCAGGTGTACCTGTGTCTTCTGGGCACCCAAGAGGAGACCTTGGATCCACACCATTCGTCCTAGACCCTGCTCTCCCAGCTTCCCCCTCCAGGTCTGGTGGGTAATGGCTTCTGACACACCAAAGGGAAACTTGGGCTGCAGACTCTGTTTTCTTCTCTCTGAGCCAGTGAACTGGCACCACTGGCAAGGAGAGGAAGAATGTGACACCCCCGTGTGTACCTACCATACCCAGTTCAAACAGTGCTGGGGATCAAACCCAGGGCTCCATGCCTGCTAGCAAGCACTCTCCTGACAGCTGCACCTCTAGCTCCACCGGAAACACTTCTTGAATGAAAGAACACATCAATGAACAAACTTCCCTTTTTGTGTTCACCATTCCCTTGGCCTGTCGAGGCGTGTCATTTCAGCCTGATTCTTCCCGGCAGCCTCTGCAGGTGTCAGGCTCTGAGTCTTGAGCGCTAATGTTGTCTTCTAGCCCAGTTGCTTTGACTTGAAAAAGGATGCAAATAATCCGTGTCTTTGTGACCGTAGGAGGGCCACTAAACATGACCCTGCCCCTCCGTGGGAAAACCTAGCTGCTACAGCAGATGTTTAAGGCCTCTCTCCCCTACCCATCCTCCTCCGCCTGTTACTGGACCAGGCTCAGTGAAGATTCTTGGAGGCTGTATCTTCAAACTGCACCTCCATAGGTCCTGATTGCCTGCTCAGCATGGTGTCCCTACTTAGGGTGGGTTTGGATGGCTCTCAGCTGGCTGATACTTGGATTGTGCTCAAAGGCTCCAAAGAGCTTCTGAGTCACGAGCTTACCCTTGCTCTTCTGACAGCCTTCTACCCAGGTATGGAGCCCACAGGATTGAGGCTGAGAAATCAGGTTAAACAGGAACATTCCTGGACAGCTGAAGATGGCAGTGATGGATGAGTCTACCCAGGATGGGTTAGACATTTGAAGTTTTACTCAGTGGAGGATCTATTGCAATCAAGAAGTTACTCTCCCTATAGGAAGACGCAGATTAGTTCCCCAGTGAACACAGAGGTCAGGCAGGCATGCTGTATGGGTGGTACCATCGCAAAACACCCTGGACAGAGAACAAAGCAAAGGTGCACTAAGATGGGGTGTCTGTCTGTCCTGGTGTTCAGCAAACTGTTTCTGAGGACACTAGCCTAAAGGACAGGGATGCAGAGGAAGGCCATCAGGTGAGCTTTAAGCAGACAAAGGGGGAGATGATTAGCAAAGATGGGAGGGTGTGTTGGTAGCTGGGCATGGGGCAGGGATGCCAGCTCTCTATCCCCTTGGCTCCCTGACTGAGTGGCAGCCCAGATCTGCAAAATGAAGAACAAATCCAGGGGACGGGGCTGTAGCATGGTTGGTAAAGTGCTTGCCTAGCAGGCAAAAGGTTCTGGGTTCAAACAATTTCTACCTTGTAAGCCTGGCATGGTGGTGGATAATCCCAGCACTCAGGAGGTCAAGAATGGAGAGTGGAGATTCAAAGTCAACTTGAGGTGATTGTCTCAAAACAAAAATAAAGCAGAAAATAAATACTAATTCAGTCAGAGGACATGCAGGGGTGCCCTCTTAACTCCTGACTGTAGGCTTCTTGCTAGCTCATGGTCGCTCATTAGAGCTCAGTTCAGAGTACTGGGGACAGGTCTGAGAGGTGCCAGCAAGGTACCCTCAGGAAGAGACTTGCTAGGCCTTAGTTTCCTCATCTGTGAAATGGAAACAGTCATTGTATCTGCCCCATAAATTGATTAGGTCAGCCCAGAGAGGAGCATTCTACACCCAGTGGGTATCATGTAAGAATTGTTCCATAAAAATAATCAAGTGTCATCTAGTTGGCTCAGTGGGTAAAAGTACTTGCCAGCAAACCTGGTGACCTGAGTTCAATCCCTAGAACCAACTGCACAAAGTTGTCCTCTGAGTTCCACATGTGTTATGGCATGTGTCTAACACACACACACACACACACACACACACACACACACACACACACACACACACAGATAAGTGAATAAGTAAGAATGTTAATAGATAAAGTATTTTCCTCATAGTTTTACCATATTAAGCTCTCGATGTGAGTCTGGGAGGACACAGTCATGAAAAGTATCTGTCCTTTTCACGAAGTTCAAGTTCAGAGAGATAGAAACCTGGACCAGCTGAGAGATGGGAGATATCTGACTTGGAGAGCAAAGATTCTGGGCCCAGAGGGTCCCTGATACCCCTAAGCCTTTATATTAAAGTTTCGTGTTTTTTTTTTTTAAATTTTGGTGTGTGTGAGTGTGTATGTGAGTGAGTGTGTGTGTGTGTGTGTGTGTGTGTGTGTGTGTGTGTGTGTGTGTACTACACAGCTACACCTCTGTGCATGCAGGTGCATATGGAGACCCAGAGACCAGCCTTGGGGATTGTTTCTCAGGAGCTATCTACCTTGATTGTTTGAGACAAAAACTCTTACTGGGACGTGGGGCTCACTGATTAGGCTAGGCTGCCTGGCCAGTGAACCCCAGGGGTGCACCGCACCTATCTCTGCCTCTCAGTGCAGGGATTACAAGCATATGTGACAACACCTAGCTTTCTGTGTGGGTTCTGAGTACCAGACTCAAGTCTTCATGCTTACTCGGTGAACACATTATTGACAGCTGTCTCCTGGGCCTCTGATTTGGTTTTGTTTTGAGACAGTGACTTAGATAACATAAGCTAGCTTTTGACTTGCTATGTATATAAGGTAACCTTGAGTTCCTGATTCCGTCTGCAGCTCCCAAGTGCTGGGATTACAGGCATGGATCACCGCAGCTGGCTGGTTTTGATAGGGTCTCACTAACCAGTCAAGGCTGGCCTTGACCTTGAAATCCTCCCTCCTCGACTTCCCAAGGCTGGGGTTAGAGATGCACACCATCACACTGAGGCCATAGAGCCGATCTCTGCCTCTTGGCTTCTTTCCAGACTGAGTCCTGCAAGGCACAGCTGGTGATGGTATTTCTAGGTTTGATTCTCATGAGTTCTCCTCCTCCCCGGCTCCTTTACTCGGGATGTACAGCAGAAGAACAAGATGCACTTTTGACCGAGCAACTCTCTCTCCACCAGCGGGGGGGGGGGGGGGGGGGGGAGGCAGGCCCACTCCACAACTGGCAATAAGTGGAGTCAAACAGAAACTGTAATTACTGGCCTTGGCATGCAGTGTGCTTGTGTAGCACCACCCTACCCCCCCACCCCCCCGGCTGTGGGCGGCCACTTAAGCTGCTTTCCCCACTCTGTAGCCTAGCCAGAGGGTTCCCCACCTGGAGAGACTGTTATTTTAAATCAGTTCCAAGACTGGCTTGTTGGAGCTGCGAAGGACACTTCTATAAGTGAACAGCTGGTGACAGCCCCCGAGTAAAAGGAAGCTGTGTTCATTTGCTGTAGGAGTCGGGGTGGCGGCGGAGTGTTCTTCAGTGCAAGGGAAAACACAAGCCTAGTGCGTTCAACAACCTTTTCTGCTGTGTGCCAGGCTGTGATCTGCTCTTAAGCCAGTTGGGAGTTCGGGGGGGGGGGGGGCAGAAGAAATGACTTTTTTCTTTGTTGGAGAAATACTGCCTGCCAATAGCATAACAACTATTACTGCATACATCAGAGCAGCTGTGAGTACTCTCAAGAGACCCTCAAGATCAGACCTGTTGATCTTCCTTCATAGAACTAGTGGACAGAGAGTCACCAGACCCTCGCTTGATATTTCAACTCACTCTCTTTCCCCTCTCTGACAGTTGAACACAATTCTGCTCCAGTTAACATAGTCTTGTGATCTCAGAAAGTGCTAGAATGTATGGAGTGTGAGAGGTTATCGGGGAGACACATCCGTGTAGCTGTGGGAAAGCCATTATCCACGCTGGGACAAGACTTTCTGCTGATGCGTCTGCTTTGGGGTCATCCATGCTCCTGGATAATAAATAAAGCCTAATAAATTCTTTGGTTCACCAGCTAGACTTGAGTAGAATGAGAACTTGGGTTTGTCACTGGTACCTTTCTGGAGGCAGAAGCAATCATTTGTGCATGTCTACCCAGGAAAACTCCCAGCGCCCCTCAACTGTAGTATCGAGGCACCTAAGATCTGGTGACTCTGGGCTTCATGCAGTATTTCATTCTTTCGGAAATCGGCAAGGTTGATACTTAGTATGTTTTATAGATGGAGAAACTGATGCTCAGGAGTTCATAAGGACAGCCAGGTTGTGCTAGAGCCATGATTTAGAAAATAGTCAGAACAGAGGACCCCAAGTTCAGCGGTTTAAACAATCTTGTCAGTATTCCTCTTCGTATGACATCCTAGGGCATTGGGAAGCACTATTTCAGACAGTCACTCAGGAACACAGGGTCCTGCTCTCTGTGCCTTCCTCGGTCTCTAGAACTGGAGTCAGACTTTAATTTTTTGTAAAGAGCCAGGCAGTAAGCATTTTAGGCTATGCAAGACACATGGTCTCTGTGTTTACTTAATTCTTATCATCCTGACAGTGGCCTTAGCTAATTTGCCAGTGAACCAGAGTGGTTAACTTTCAATAAAACTTTACTTACAAGATCGGGCTGGTTGACCCAGAGGCCAGCCATCGTTTTGCTTATGACCCTGATAAGCAATGTCTTTTCACACTGTTATTCCAGGCAAGCAACTGTATCTGGAAATGTGTTAGACCTTCAATCTTCAGGCTGGAGAGATGGCTCAGTGATCAAGAAAGCGTATTGCTCTTGCAGAAGACCCTTGGGTTTCCAGCATCCACATCCCCCTGTAACTCCATCCCCAGGAGATCAGTACCTTCTTCTGGTCCCCATGGGTACCACTGCACTCATGTGCACAGACCCACACACAGACTAACAAATCACATATACCCATAAATAATAATAATAATAATAATAATAATAATAATAATAATAATAATAATAAAGTGTAACCTCTGGCCAGTTCACAGGCCTGCTGAATGAGAAGAGCCAGGCAGGCTCTGTGAAACAGCAAGCCCTGGGCATACTGAGGGTTAAGAACCATGGCTGTGTCAGACTGTGTCAGACTGTGTTGGACTGTGTCGGCACACTCCTGTAATCTCAGCACTTGGGAGTCTGAGACGAGAGGATCAAGAATTCACAGTCATCTTCTGCTACATAGCAAGTGAAACTTTGTCTCAAACAAAACAAACTCTTATAATTCCAGACTTCTGGCCCTCAGGCCCAACAGGACATGAACAGTAAGGGGAGTAAGGACAGCTCTGGATACCTCAACCATGTCCCATCCCAGGTGGACTCAGGCAGAGTCTAGGTGCCACTTAAACTCCCTGATGACTCTGAAGGACAGCTGGCACCGGGATGCAGCATCCTGAAGCCAGGTACAGCTGATTTACCACCGGGCCTAAGACTACACCTGATTTTCCATCGAGGGGCACCCTGGACTTTTGAGGTCTGGGCTGTGGCCTCTTCTTTGTCCTCCTTCCCAACCCCATGGCCCCCTGGGCCTTCCTGGGAACTCTATAGGCTTTTATCATTAAGAAAGAGCTCTCTGGAAGAAATGGGACATGAGACCTCATAGGGGTGAAGGGGTGTGGAAGGGACCCAAGGCAGGAGAGACAGGAAGACGGTGACAGAATGACAGCTTGTGCTATGAGAAGACCACTTGAATATGGGTGAGAGCTAATAGAAAATCTTTATTAGCCGGCTGGTGACTACACTGGGTGTTTGGGACCCCAGTGTAGCTGGAGCCTTTCTTAGGGTGAGTTTTTATTATTTTTAATTATTTAATTGTATTGACATTGGTGTTCTGCCTCCATGTGTGTCTGTGTGAGGGTGTCAGTTCCCCTGGATCTGGAATTACAGACAGCTGTGAACTGCCATGTGGGTGCTGGGATTTGATCCTAGCTTCTTTGGAAGAGCAGCCACTGTTCTTAACCACTGAGCCATCGCTCCAGCCCCTCAGGGTGAGCTTTTAAGCACAAAAACCACATCCTGGATTGACATGCTTCAATTAGCAAGAACAGCCAGTTAAAAGTGGAACTATAGAAGCCAAAAAAGCAGTGTTAGTTTAGGAACCTTCCCATACCATGGACTTTGATAGATTAGGTATTTCATTTTTTATTCTGGCAGATGACACTATGTGCTGGGTTCTGAGGCCTGAACGGTACTTCCATCATGGAGTCAATTGTACTGAAGTCCAGAGATCTTCTAAGGTCTGGAGGCTTGCTACACTCGGAGTGAAAATACCTAGAACAAGTGGCTTGCCACCAAGGTTCAAGACAAGCTAATGTCTTACTCTTCTCAGCTGCCTCCAGCCTTGGCAGGTGCCTACTCATGGAACCTACTGAGCACCTCAGAGTGACAGGCACAGTTCCCAGGACTCCCTGACCTCTGGTGTATGCGCTTGTGCATGGACTATATTCTACATACGTCTTGTAAGTCAGCATATTCAGCCGCCATGGCTATCTGCTTTAAAACTGAGGAGACTGAGGCTTCAGAGTTCCGGTGACCTGCCCAAGGACACCCAGGTAAGTATCAGAGCCAGGACTGAGCTCAGATAGACAGTCTCCAGAGCTGAGCTGGCAGCCACCATGCATTGCCGCCTCTCTTCATGACAGTCCCATTTTACAGATGAAGAAGCCGAGGCCACAAGAACTGTTCATGATCACAGAGCAGGTGACGGTGGAGGCAGGGCCAAACCATCTTTTGTTAGTCTTTCCTCCCACACAATCCTTGGCTCTGCCAGTTTGCACCCAGCCTAATTTGGTTCCCTCCCTTCTCCCCACCATCTGTCCACCCAGCATATTCTGGGCTTGCACGTGCACCACTGACTCACAGGGCGCATGAGAACCCCTCTGGAGCGAGTGCAGGTTTTATTTCTGCTTGGAGCCATCTTGGGTGGGCGCATAGGGGAGGAAGGGAAGGGGGGAAGCTGCCAACTCTAGTGAACACACCCACCCTTACCAAAGCTGTTGAGGGCAAAGGCATCCCCAGAGGGGCTCCAGGGAGCCCCATGACACCCACTCCCCTAGCACATCTCAGCACTCAAGGGAAATCTGAGCCTGCCTGTATCATCTGCCTCATCTACAGTCTTCTTTCCCTGAGGGAGGGTAAAGGACCCCATATGCGATGAAAGTTCCCTTGGGTGTTTCCGGGGACTAAACTGTCAGTTCCTAAACGTTTTTTGACTTCTCCACTCCGTGCAGAGCTAGAAGGAGCTGCACAAAGCTCCTTGGGACATAGTGGCCAAGAAGGATCTCGGTAGACTCCAGGATTTCTCCCATCTCCAGTACAAGGCTGCAACTGTTAATTTGGCCTTCTCTGGGGTATGTTGTTACAGCAGTGAAAAACTGACCAGTATCGTCTCCTTATCGCCAACATCTCCAGGTATAGTTCTGGGCTATGTAAGAAAAGCCAAAGGCACAGAGTGGGCAAGGAGTTGTGGTCGTTTCAGAATGTGAATCCAAATTCTTTGCCACTCCTGGAGAAGCGTGGCCTAAATCTCCTCCCCTGGAGAGGCGTGGCCTAAATCTCCTCCCCTGGAGAGGCGTGGCCTAAATCCCTTCCCCCTTGAGCGCAAATGCATTAGTGACTTGATTCAGATGTACAGGTCTGTTTGAGGGAGCTTTTATAGTGGGTTTGTTGAGGTGGGAAGACACTGTAATGTGTAATGTGGGTGGCACCGTTTCAGAGGCCCTGACTGAATAAAACAAGACTGTGAGCTGAGCACAGTATTCATCTCTGATGCTTCCTGACTGGGGATACAGTGTGACCCACTGTCACGCTCCTGATCCCTGTCATGGTAGACTGTACCCTTGAAGGTAAGATAAAATAACCCCATTCTATCTTTAAATTGCTTTTATCGGGCATTTTGCCATAACAATGAGAAAAGTATCTGATACACTCGGTCTGAAGGAAAGCCAGCATGGCGCTGTGAGGACACTGACGCTATACAATGCAGGAATAAGAAGATACCCTTCCCCCAGTAAAACAGGAAAGCCTCTATGAGCTACAGGAACTGGGCAGGGGAGTGGTGACACACACCTTTAATCCCCACTCTCAGGGAGGGGGAGGCAGAAGCCAGCGGATCTCCGTGAGTTTGAGGCCAGCCTGGTGGACAGAGTGAATTCAAAGATCTACAGAAATGGAGGCCTTTTCCAAGAGCTGCGTGAGGGTAATGTCTTGGAGGCAGATCCTGTAGTCAAGCCTTTAGACTTGCAGCCCAGGCCAATCGAAAAATATTACACTTGTGTGTGTGTGTGTGTGTGTGTGTGTGTGTGTGTGTGTGTGTGTGTAGGCCTGCATGTATAGCAGCAGAAGTACAGAGGTCAGAACACAACTTACAGAGCTCCATTCTCTCCCTCCACAATGTAGGGCCCAGGGATCAAACTCGGCAGCAAGCTTGTTAACAAGCTCCTTTACCTGCTGAGCCATCTCACTGCGACCCTGGCCTCAGGCCCATGTTTATTATGAAAACTCCCTAGAGACCCCAGGCCAGAAGTACTCATTCATGCTGCTTCTGAACTCCTGACTCAAAAAAAATCTGTGATACAATAAAATAAGATGTTGTTCTCCTCAGTTGTGGGCCATTCTTTGAAGGCAGCCGTTGATAACAGAGAAGCTAGGATTGGCAACCTTCATCTCCAAGGAGACAGGAACTGTGGGACTTGAAGATCGAGCCCTTCTAGAGGACAGGTATCTTAGTAAGGGTTTCCATTGCTAAAAAGAGACACCATGACCAAGGAAACTCTTATAACAGACAACCTTTAATTGGGGCTGGCTTACAGATTCTAAGGTTCAATCCATTGTCATCATGGCAGCATCCAGGCAGGCATGGTGCTGGAGGAGCTGAGAGTTCTATATATTGTCCTGAAGACAAACAGGAGAAGATCGACCAAGCCCACCCTCAAGTGACACACTTCCTTCAACAAGGCCACACCTATTCCAATAAGGACACACTTTCTAATAGTATCACTTATCAAAAGCATGGCTATGTGGGAGGCCGAACCTATTCAAACCACCACAACAGGGGCAGGCATTTCAGGATGAAAGCCATTGGTTTTGTGAGTGTCCACCCATTGCCAACAATGCTGCCAATGCTCCTGTGGTTCAGGTTGGGACGCTGAGCACAGCTGGTCACATCGCTTAGCCAACATAGCCGGTGGATTTGGGCCCAGTCTGTCTGCTGTGGCCTCAGCTTCCCCATCCTTCTGTGTGTTACCTTAATGGGCTTAGTGATCTTGAGCAAGCCCCTCCCCTTTTAGGGATTCTTGGTGAACTCAAGCAGGTTCTGGGCTTGCCAGTGAGAAGGGTGAACCTGGTAACCTACAGCCCTGGATTGTCTGATGCAAGGTAGGTAGACTCCGTCTTAGTGGCATTGCCCTGTGAGACACCCCCAGGGAGGGTAATCCTGTTCGCTACAGATTTAAGGATGCCAATATGGAAGCTAGGCTTTGGCAGCTTCCCAATTGCCATGAAGACATGCCACCCCTGGCCTTAAACACTTTTGGCATGTTGTTTCACCGTTACCCTGGCTCTGCCCACAGCACACCAACATTTGGCACTTATTCAAGATACATGTACTTGGGGTGATGTGCTTTGACACTCTTGTCACCTAGAGTTTCAAGCTTTTGTTGCCTGGAGGGGTTGGCAGCGGAAGTGATGGCCATGGGAGAAAGATGCAGCCCACAGAAGGACTGCTTTCCGGGAGTGGGGCCTCTGGTGTTCAAAACGAGAGTGGCTAGGGCCTACAGCCATCTTGGAAAGCTGGCTTCTGGGCAGCTGCCTGAAGCCTTTGTCTTTTTGCAGGGACCAGGGGCATCACTCTCAACATCTGAAGCCATTCTTCCACATGCTCTGAGTGGTCCATAGCCCATTCAAGGCCCTTTGTCATTCCAGCCTTCAAGTCTCCATCTCTCCCATCTGTAGCATCTGCACAGACAGAACAGGGTCTCTGGTGGAAAACCTTTCCCTCAGCTCATGCTCAGCCTCTATAGGCACTGTGTACATGGAAGAACCACAAGCCAGGAACACTTCCTGTCCCCTTCTTCCCAAAGAAGAGCCTGAACATTTACCTACTACTCTTGGCCCTTACATTGTCTCCTGGGTCTCTCCCTCCAAGTGTCTTGAGTCAGAGTCCCCAGATTTCCTCGAGTTTAACTCCTTCTTTAGATACCCATGCGCCTTTATCCACCACCTATGCCAGGAGAGAAGAGAGGCAGGTGTCTGCAGAGAGTATGGACAGATGGATATATCATGGAGCTCCCCCATTTCCTGAATGGCCACAGGAGGGATGAGGTAGCAGCCCCCATGCCTCTTGCATCGATGCTGAGAGTGTGAATTGGAACAGCTTGTGAGGGGCTCTGACGCAAGGCCTGGTGCAGAAACCTTTCGTGCCCTTCCGGATCTGGCCTTGAGCCAGAAGACAATCACATGACCCATGTGGTTTTGCCCTTTTAGCCTTCACAGCTCCTTCTCCCATACCCCACACTTTGCAGGGACCCTTAGCATGGGGATGGCTGCTGTCTGTATCCAATCTATGGTTCTTTGTGTGCGTATGCTGTTTTCCCGGAGTGTCGGCAGTTTCTTGTGATGCAAAAAAAAAAAAAAAAAAAAAGTAGCTGACTTAGTGCACACCAGGCTGGGCTCTCATGGTGGTCACTTCCAGTAAGTCTGATGTCCAAGATGAGGAGCTGTCAGCAGCCACCCAGATGCATCTCTTGTCTCTTCACTCTGAAATCTTAACCCCTGCTCAGAAGATGAGAGGTCAGCCTTTCCCCCCGCCACCCCTCCAGTCTCTCCTGCAGACAGAACTTGGTTCCCCCCACCTAATGAGGGTTAGCTTCATGTCACAGGCACACAGTCAGGTTCCTACCAACTCGGGAAGTCATTCAGCCACACACGCATTGTGTATCTACCTGAGCAGCCTGTCCCTGACGTGTTTTGTCTGGTTTCCAACATGCAGACTCTGTCTTATGGAGGAAGGTTAGTGTGCTGCCCAGAACTGAACTCAGCTTTCCAACTGAAAGTTCAAGGAAAGCAGGGTCAGTGGTACCCTAATGGCCTCCCTCCTGGTAACAGCAATTTTGGTCTTGATCTCACCTGGAATCCTTCTTTAACCTGGGGTTGAGAAGCCATCCATAACCCACTCCTGAAGGATATGAAGCAATGACAGGGCCACTCTCTCCAAGGACTTTTACCATAATTACCAATTTCCACAAGGGACAAGTTCTTGGGAGAGTCTAAGAACACCATGTTGCTGTCTGATGATGGTCTCAGGCTAGACCAGACCACAGTGATGACCTTGGCTGAATGGCCATTAGTCCTCCACTTCCTGGATAGAAGGCTGAGTGAACTCTCATGCCTTAGTTCTCTGAAAGTGGGGATGATTACTGTCAACACAACAGAGAGTTCTTGTGCAAATAAAGGGGTAGGATACATTCAGAGGCTGGGGAGATAATTCAATCAGTAAAGAGGACCTGAGTTCAATTCCCAGCAGCCACATAAAAATCCAGGCTTGGTAGCACACACTTGTAATGCCAGCACTGGGGAGGTAGAGGCAAGCAGGTCCCTGGGGCTCATTGGGCAGCTAGCCCAGCCCACTTGGTGAGTTCTAGACCAATGAGAGACCCTGCTTCAAAAAAACAAAACAAAACAACAACAACAAAAACAAAAAACAAGTGGATAGCTCCTGAAGGATTGACATCTGAGGCTGAATTCTAGCTTCCGTATGAGTGAACACATATACACACATACACTACACAAACACAAGCACTCAGCTGCTTATACAGAGAGAGGGGGAAGAAGAGGGAGAGGGAGAGGGAGGGAGAGAGGGAGAGAGAAGAATATGTTCAAATTCTATTCATGGTGATAGTGAGGCATATTTTAAGGTATGCTCTGAACTCAGAGAGCTATAAAGAAAAAAAACAATCATGGCTTTCGAAGCCTGTCTTCCTTTCTGCACGAGTGGATTCAGTCCATCGCTTGAGTTCCATGTAACACTCGGCTGGATGGAAAGGTTTGCCACCAGCAGAGCCCTAACATTTTTTATTTGGATTCCAACTGTATTAAACTTCGAAAGAGAGAGCTTTTCTTTCTTTCTTTTTTCTTTTTCTTTTTCTTTTTTCTTTTTAGTTTTTTGAGACAGGGTTTCTCTGTGTAGCTCTGTCTGTCCTGGAGCTCACTCTGTAGACCAGGCTGGCCTCAAACTCAGAAATCCGCCTGCCTCTGCCTCCCAAGTGCTGGGATTAAAGGCGTGCGCCACCACTGCCCAACGAGAGAGCTTTTCTTATCACTTGTATCTGCACTTTTTATTTTCTTATTTCTGCTTCATTTATCTTATTGTTTATTTATCTGTTTGATGTTTTAAGACAGGATCTTTCTCTATGGAGCCCTGACTATCCTGAAAAACTCTGTGTAAACCAGGCTGGCCTTGAACTCACAGAGACTCTCCTGCCTCTGCCTTCCCACGTGCTGGGGTCAAAGGTGTGCACTCCCATGCCAGTTTGCTCATGCTTTGCACCAATAAACACAACAGCCCACTCAGACAGACAGACACATGGTCATGCTATGAGGTACCAGCCAGGGAAACAGCCTTTCTTTCTTTCTTTCTTTCTTTCTTTCTTTCTTTCTTTCTTTCTTTCTTTCTTTCTTTCTTTCTTTCTTTCTTCTGAAACTGACTTTGGGCTCGGGGCATTGTGTATGCTCAGCAATCGACCACTGAGCCATATTCCCAGCCTTGGAACAACATCTTGACAAAATGGAGTTTCTCCTTGGTGGCTTGAATCACCTTATGTCAACATGCTTTCAGTGAACATGAGGGAAAACCGTTCAAATTTTGTGGAGGAAAAAAAAAACAAACCAGCTTAGGGATGTCAGTCTAACCTATGACCGGGCCGATGATTCCAAAACCAAAGACCATGCAGGTCCGGAAATAGTTCTAGGTTCACACAGTGATCTGCTTGTTGAAAGAACAATTTGTTACCCTGAAGTAGGAAACCGACATCTTCCCTTCAGCAGCCAACTCATTATGAGAGAGAATACTATAAAGCAACGACGATTCAGTGTGTGAGTAGAATTTTTTTTTTTTAATACCACTGTAAAATTAAAGTGGTATTCTAACGGAAAACAGATGGGGTTTGAAAAGTTTGGGTGGATAGGGCCAAGGCTGAGTCAAGCTGGGATTGTGGTGAGAGATTTGAAAACACTCTTAGTAATTGCTGTTCCTTCCTGTGGCCAGAGCGTAAAAGGAGACCATCAATGGAATTCCGCTGAATTTCTACAGAGCACCTTGCCTAAGACATTAGGGACGAACACTCAAAATTGCCTTCTCATCTGGCACGTTCCATTGTCCTGGAAGATGCCTGGCACTGCTACTGCATCACAGCTGATACCCTACAATCTCTGCTTCTCTGGTAACACCTCTTCCCACGATCATTCCACATTGAGGTCTAGCTAGCTGAAGTCCGAGGGACTTGGTATTCTCCTGATTGTTGCAATTGTCACGGCTTCCTTCTAGGAGCAGGCAGGGTGTGAGTGACTCTGGGCAATGTGTTCACTTGCTGGCAGGCTGATAGCATCACCAGAAATGGTCAAAGGCCCAATGGACAAGATGCCATCTCCAGATAGGATTCCTTGGGGACCAAATATTACTTTGCCATCTCCTCTGAGTGTTAGAGCAGAAAGTTCATTGTTGAGAGAATATAGAGTCTAGCCTGGCAGGGGCCTAACTTTCCAGACAGGTTGCTTCGGTCACTTTGAATGAGGGCCCTCCTATGAAGATGGGCTCACCCTAAGCCACCGGCAGAATTATTAGCTCTTCAGTGAGATGCTGGACAGTCTTTTCCCAGAATCCCCTCCTCTAGGCTGAAGGTTACAGCCATATTGAGGGTCACAAGTCTCACATCCCTTTCCTCAGCATGCTTTCCTCACCACTTGGGTTCTCTTCCCGCAGCCCCCAACACCTCAGCCTTCCTTACTTTTTCTCTAAAGTTTTCTTCCTCACCTTGTGTCTCTTTGTTTGCCATGTGTCCGACCTCACACCAGATTAAGACAGCATGGCTTTTGAGGTGTTAATAGTTTGCCTGTCCTTGGGTTTCTTCTTTTAAACTCTAATAAAGTTGTCCTTGTGCTTTTCTTAATTAGACTAAGAATTTCAAGGAGACCTCAGCTCTCCCTGTATCATGAGTGATGGACCCCAGTTTTTGATACTGGATTTTAAGGTGTTTTGTTTAAGGACTGGTGACTGTCATATTGTGCACATGGTCTGTGGCTCTTATGAGTCTCCTTAAATGCTTCTTCCTCTTCTGTCTCCAGCTCTTGCCATTCCAGTGAGCATGTTAGGTCAACAATTCCTTCCATCACTCAGGCTGGCTGCCACTGTCCCTGTGTGACCCTGGAGACTTGAAGAAAATTCAAGAGACCAATTAATCCAGTGCTATAGTCCTGGCTAGTGTCGTGGGGTGTTCACCAGAGAAGACTCCTCTGACATGGGTTTAAGCTAATAGAAAGTTCTTACTAGCTGGCCAGCAACCACACTGGATGTTCAGGATCCCAGTGTAGCCTCGAGCCTTTCTCAAGATGAGCTCTTAAACACAAAAACCATGTTCTGGGTTACTGAAGTACTGACATACTTCAGTTAACAAGAACGGTTAGCCAGAAGCAAAACTACAGAAGCCAAAAAGGAAGGTTAGTACATTTAGAGACTTTCCCAGAACTATGGACTTGGATGGATTATGTCTTTGGCAGATGGTGCTGTCTCTGTGCTAAGTTTTACAGCCTCAATGGTGCTTCCATCATGGAGTCAGTCATGCTAAGGTCTGGGGACCTGTTACAGCCAGCTCTAGAATTGTACTGCTGGCTTGGTGACATCTTGTCCTTCCTTGATTGTACCACTGACTGGGCTACATCTTGTCCTTCCTTGAGCTACAAGGCTTTCTCCTGTTCATCTCAGTCCTTGAAGCTCTCATGGACCTTAAAGTCTTCCTCGGCCCTCACATTAGGTGGTTCCAGGAACTCACTGAACCTTCTCTCTCCTTAATTCCTATAGTGTTATCAGAGCTGACAGGGGCTGCCACATTCCTTGGTGGGAACATGAATCTCAAACATTCAATTTTTACCAAAAGAGACTTGGGTGCTAGATGCTGGGGTCTAAGCCTGCCATCTCAGAGAAGCAGAGAAAGCACCCAGCTGACCTTCCTCCTCAGCCAACATCTCAAAGGGAAAAGAGGCAGAAAGGATCATCCTCCCTCTCTATTGTGTCTCAACAATCCTTTACCTGAATGTCCCTCCTCTCTACTTCCTGTATGTCTCTCTATCCATCCTTCTTACCTCGTCTTACTCTATGGTTTTTTCCCTATGTTCATTCCCTGCCGACTGGTTGCTTGTTCTGTCCCGTGATCTATAGTTAACTTTATTGTAATCTTATTACAATAAACAGAAAGCTCTTGGATTAAAGGTGTGTGCTAGGGCTGAGCCACACCACAACTAGAAATGGGTTTTTCCAGTAAATAACACAATCTCAGGGTTCACAGTGTGGTCAAATACCCTGCAACATGCACTTGACTCAGCAATGCTTCTTTCTGAAAGCGCCTGAGTGGAGAGTTCTAGAAATGAACCCCTGACCATCTCTACCCACCCAAGAAGCTTGGGCTTTCAGGAAGTTGTGACACTAGACATGGTGGCACATGTTAACAATGCCAGCACTTAGGAGGTGGAGGCAGGAGGATCAGGAATTCAAGGTCATCCTTGGCTACAAAGTAAATCAGATCCCAGCCTAGGCTATGTGACATCCTGTTCAATGGGGGTAGGGAGGAAAACAAAACAAAACAAAACAAGACAGTGTCTAAAAATTATTCAGACCCACTTGGAAATCCATTATGGCTGGCATTTAAAGAAATGATTATTTTGCTGGTTATGTGGGTAATGCATGCTCACTGCATGGCATTAAGAGAACACAAAAAAGAGTAAGTTAAAAGAAATTCTCTTAGGATCTTACCTCTCAGAAATATTATTAGCATTTAATGTGCCGCCAGTTCTATGCGTGTGTGCGCGCACAGTCATTTATAAAATTACCTGGTATTTTATCTACACTTTCACATCTTCAGTTTCTCACTTCACAGTGAGACGTTTCCTCATGCCAGCATCCCATTGTCAAAAACATCACACTAGTGACTTCCTGCTATGTCATTGTCTGGTTAGGCCAGCATTCATGCAGTCAGACCTGCTGCTAGTAGGTGTCTAGGTGGCTTTCTATTTTTACTGTTATAAATGCTGGAATAGAGAGTATTTGTGTCCAGGAAATCTTTATCCGAGTTTCTGATCATTTCCTCAGAATAGATTCTAAGAAGAGACACGATGGTGGGATGGTGTCTCAATTTGCCTCACAGGCAGATGCTCAGAGGTCAGCAGATGTCAGGCATGTTGGCAGGATGTGAGGTCTCCTCAGACCCCTGAGCAGAGACCCTTCATTCTTGAGGAGATGCAGAGTGGTCCCTAAGCCTCCCCAGGTGACTTCCTATAATCACCTGCATTTGTGCCATGCAGAGAAGCTTTCCCTTCCCCTGCCTCTGTTCATAATTAACCTAGAACTAAAGCATGTTTAATGAACCTAGGAAACTTCCCACCATCTGCCTGTGTTTTCATATGAGGAAGATGGGAGCTGGTTTTCCCTGAGCTCCCTCTTTGTGAGGATGGGGCTCATTTTCAGCATCTTGGGTCTTCTTAGGATGAAGCAGGATATCTTGTCTTTCTTGGGCTCACCTTAGACAGGCAGAGGCAGGTGATAGATAGGGTCAGAGGTCACAAAGCATCCCACCTGGAGGCAGGTCAGGCTCAGCAAAGGCAGTGCTTCTTGCTCTCTCCTGAAATGACAGGACCAAGCTTTAGTGCAAGAAGAGACCCTAGAAAACAAGATCAGTGATCTTATTTCACAGGTGAGAAAAACTAGATACAGAGAGGCTCCAAGATCCCTCTTGTTTCTTGTGGCCCGGAAGGATAGGCTATGGCTTAGATTTCAGCGGACTCCATGGATGGCAACCTCAAGAGACTCCTGGGGGCCGTAGTGGCCTGCAATATTGAATATGTGGCATGTCCCTAGATTACACTTCTCTCAAGCCCCAGGGCATTGGGAGAGCCCACCACAGAACCTCTGGCTTCACAGCTGGCAGGTGAGCATTGAGGTTGTGTTGGCCTGTAGTTCTGATGTAGCCAGGGTGTTCCTCAGAGAGGCTGTGGACAGGTCTGTCAGTGCTCTTGCCTCTTCTAGGAAACCTTCCTGGAATGTCTGAGCTCTGTGGAAAGAGTGGTTTTGCCTCTGTCACATCCCATACTGGTACTGTTCCTCTCTAAACTTCTCCAAATGTCCGCAGTGACTCCAGAGGCCTGGCTCCCACCAGTCCATTGATGGGTCATTGAATTGCAGGTCATTGAATTGCCAGGATCAATGTGAATACAGGTGTTTTGGCTTTATCCCCTCCTGTTCCTTCCCTCAGGGAATTGCCTGTCCATTTGGGAGGCAGGCATGTCCTTCAGGATGGTTCTCCAGGCAGCCATGGACCCAGCAATCCTGCCAGGTTGTCTGTGTACCCCACATCCTGTAGTCCATTGATCCTGCGACAAAGAGTGCAACCCTCTGGAGATGCTCAGAAAGTCCTGGAGCGGTATGGGGATACCTGTTGTCAAGTAGCTTTGTGCTTTGGGGAATCACTCCCACCATCCGAGAGTCAGGCCTTCCAGCATGCTGGTCTGTGACCTGTGACTATTGAGAATGATCCAAGGCAGGGGCTAGGAGAGCATCTTATTGGCACCAGGCAAAGTGAATGAGACTGACATTAAACAGGACCTGCTTACCTGGCTGCAACGCTGGCTGCATGTAAAGAACAGAAAGGTGCAGCTTCGCGAGCTCTGGGTCTACTTCCCCCGTGCCCGCAGACTGAGCATCGCTCTCTTTTAATGATATAAAAGATTTCTTGGCTGAGACTGCCTCCAATCACCTTCCACCCATCTCCAGCCACTCCGGGCTGCCTGGAAGGCCAAGGACCTTGGGAGACAGATGAGGAATCTGTAGAGAATCCTCCAGTGTGGTATATATTAAACCCAAGTAGGGCTCAGCTCCACAGATGTCAGATTAACCAAGAGCCAAGGGAGGTGATGAAGGAACCCTGGGGTCCTACACAGCCTGCTGCAGCCTCTTCTGAACTGGGCACTCTGCAAATGACCTGGCAGACTGGACTCTCACATACACCAAAATGGGAGCTGGGAGCTAGCAAGCCAGCTTGCTTTCTTTCTTCCTTTCCTATTAAGGGCATGACCCACAGAAGGAGAATATAAATCAATGGAGAATGAAAGTAAAACATCTTCATTCTGAGAGCTTTGAGGAGCAAGAAATTTTTCCTTAAAAAATGTTTCAGTCATTTGCTTTAAACACACACACACACACACACACACACACACACACACACACACACACACACACAAACCAAGATGGGGAGCCTGTAACTCTCTGTACAGCCAGGAATGCAGCTGGGTCCCTGGTTCCTGGGTTTCTTATGCCAGTCAGGTAGTGGAGAGAGGTCAGGGGAGAGGGGAGAAGGGGGCTGGGGGGGGGGGTGAGGGAGGGGAGGCAGCTGAGCAAGAAGAACTGGAGACAGCAAGCAGAGGACAATCAGGACTGGGGAAAGACAGAGCACAGGGGTGATAGATTTGCATTCAAAGAAGCACAAAATTACAGTGGAAAGAGAGACGCAGACACACAAAGCATACAGAATGCAGACAGACAATATGTGTGGAGGGGGGGTGGAGACACCAGCACCAGAGAGGGACTGAAAGCTGGCATAGCGATTTGAGAAACCACCTAGGGCTGATTTTTTTTTTCACTGTCTGGAAGAGACAAACATTATTAAAGTTATATCTCTATTTTTTCTATGATAATTTTTAAAAATTTGAACTTAAAATTTTTTTGAGACAGCCTCTTGTGCTGCCCAGGTGATCCTTATACTCTCTATGCAGCTGAGGCAGTCCCTGAACTCCTGACTCCTCTGTCTCCCTCCCCTTCCAAATGCTAGGCTCACTGGTGTGTGCCACGAAAGCCCGTGCATACATTTTGTGTGTACATGTCATGCACATGCATGTGTGTGGAGACCAGAGGACAGCCATAGGTATTTTTCCTAGTTTTTGTTTTAGAGACATGGTCTTTCACTGGTCTGGAGATTGCTTTGTGCTCCTTGCAGCCTGGGGTCTCCCCATTATGGGAGTTACAGTAGGAGCTGGTGATACCTGGATTCTTTTTTTTTTTTTTTTGAGACAGGGTCTCACTGTGTACTCTGGCTGTCCTGAAACTCACTATATAGACCAGGCTGGTCTCACAGAGATCACGTGCCTCTGCCTCCAGAATGCTGGGACTAAAAGCATGTGCCGCCATGCCTAGCCCTGTACCTGGCTTTTTAAATGTGTATTCTGAGGTGGTGCTTATGTCTTCAGGCTTGCAAGCTAAGCGCTTTACTGTCTGAGTGGTTTCTTCGGCCCTAGGATTGTTCTTGAGTGTGGTTCTACATCCCTGCAGCTTTGAGAAGCCTGGGCCTTCTACACATCCATCTTCTTCGGCCACCTTGAAGATGCTGGGCTTCCAGCCCGAGCCGGAGCCACCGCCTCATGCCTCAGCCTCCCAGGAGACCTCTTCAGATGGTCAAGGTCCTGCTGTTTCTAAAGCTGGTCTCCCTCCACCATGATGAAATGGCCACGATTCACTTAATCCTGTCCCCACCTCAAGAGGAGGCCTGCTGCTTTCTAAGACCAGAAGTTTGAAGTCGGGATGACTCAAGTGGGACCAGACCTGACTGTTGAGCTCAGCTGGGCGACACTGGACTAATGACTCAAGACTAAGATGGCCGTGGATGGTCTGTGGAGGGAACAGGCACAGCAGTCCCCTCATCCATGTCTGGTAACAGCGTCTCTGCCCCGCAGTGTCACCCCTTGCTGCCTGGGACTTTTGTGCATCATCCTGGCTCTCCCTCATTCACTGAACAGCAGCTACGCTGAGGCTTCTATTCCACAGCCCCAGGGCTACTCTGTCTGTCCTTCCGTCCTTCCTTCCTTCCTCCCTCCCTCCCTTCCTTTCTCCTTCCTTCCTTCTTTGCTTTGGTTACCACACTGTTGCTACATCCACAAGAGCTCTTTAGCAGAGTCCTTGAGAAGGGGCTTTCTCAGACTCATACAGTCATTCTAAGCTGAGCCCTGCTGATGGGACAGTCACATAGAAGATTGAACGCATCCCTGCCCTCTGCCTACTAAGTGCTAGCAGCCCAGGTATGACTGCTAAAAATGTCCCCAGTCATTGCTAAAGGTCTCGTGGGAGACAAAAAATCCACCCCCAGGGGCACGGTGTTTAGAGTCAGTTGTTTGGGTGTATCCTCTATGTCCTCACTGCTACATAAGTCAGCTTTAGAGAAGGTATCGAGACTCTGCAGCTGCTGCGACCAGGCCCATGGCTGGACAGACAATGAGCGGGTCATGCCCTCGTGGCCCTGTTGGTCACTGAAACAGGAGCACCCTGGAACCTCAGCTCTGGAGCTGGATCCGAAGCTGTACAGAGTGGTAATGGAGGGCAAGCATCAGGAACATGGAAGGAAATGACCACATTCAGGCCCTGACAGGCAAATACACCTGCGCATACACGTGTACACGTGCATAACACACACACACACACACACGTGCACACAGGCGTAATACACACACACAGACACACACAAATACACACACAGATACAGACACACACACAAATACACACACATACATGTGCACACATACATAACACACACACACAGACACACACACAAATACACACACACATAGACACACACACATACATACACACACACATAGACACACACATAGACACACACAGACACACAAATACATACACATACATGTTCACACATGCATAACACACACAGACACATAGACACACACACACAGACACACACACAGACACACACACTTCAATCACTTCTTCCCCCTACCCCCAGACAACCACTAATCTACTCCCTCTCTCTATGGCTTTGCTTATTTTGGATGCTGAGTATAATGGGTTTCTAAATTATATATGGTTTTGTGTTTGGATCTTTCTCTAAATATAATATATTCGAATTTCTCCCTTGTAATATCAGGACTTTGGCCCCAATCTCCATTCTTTTGGGGGATATTTTAGTACTTTTTATGGCCAAGCAATATTTCATTTTATGATCATACAATATTTTCTTTGTATATTCATGAGTAGGTGGGTGTTCAGATTTTCAATTTTAAATAATTCCACTAACATGTATTCATTAACATGTCAGCTTTACACTGGACATAGCTGTCTGCTTCTCATAGCTATAGACCTAGGAATGGATTCGTTTGGTCATCCTTAATACTGTGGTGAAAGTTTTCAGGGTGCCTGCCTCACTGGTATCTCAGCAGAAGGAAATGAGGAACACAGTTGCTACATCATTGTCTGTACTTTGCAATTATTTCTTCCTATTATATGGGGACTGGTATCTCACAGACATGCCCAGTTTCTATAGAAGAGGAAATTATGGCCAATGAAGGAGAAGTTACCTGCTGGCATTAGCTCATAGCCAGAGGTAAAGTCAACTTCCCAGCAGCACCTGCAGAGCCATGTTTTCTTTTTTACTCTTTATAGTAGGCAGCTTCCACCGAGTGGATAGTCAGAGCCTGTCAGTCCTGAAGTCGCACAGTGGTGATGGACCAGCTGTAGCCTGTCCACCCACTCATCATTCTCATTCTGACAGTCTGGACCTGAGACTCAGTGGTGAGCCTACTGTGTGCCTGGCCCAGAGCTAGGATGTCCCGAAAGGAAGATGAACTTGCATGCATTGGTTGGGTTTACAGTGTGCTAGAGAGAAGGTGGGGTGGAGGATGCAGAGAGACCCCAGGCTGATGGAGCTAGCCAGAGCAAGAGATTTGGTGCCAAATCAAGGGGCGTGGAAGAGGCGGCAGAACTGGAGAGGCGGTTGAGCTGACTTCATTTTGCTGCTGCTGTTTGAAACAGAGTCTGTTTATGTGGCCCAGAATGTCTCACCCTCCACCCCCGGCACCGGGTTACAGCACAGGCCACTTGCCCGTTTTCTTCAGCCAGGGCTGTATGTGTATTTACTTCCTCTTCATTCTAAGCATGAAAAGAAAATACAATGAATTTTTAATGCACTTGGCCTTGAGTGGTTGGCCAGTGAGTCAGAAAGAGAGAGCCGGGAGTGGAAAAGCTTGTTCAGTTGGCAGGACAGGGATAGTCCCCGTGACACACAGACTGCTTCCCTCTTCCCTCCTTTGACCCCCAATTCTATGGTTGGTGGTTTAAGTGAGACATATCCCCCACTGGCTCCTGAATTTGGACACTCGCTTCCCAGATGGTGGTGCTATTCGAGGGAGGCTGTGAAACCTTCCAAGGCAGAGCCTTGCTGGAAGAAGTCCGTCAGTGGGGGTGGACTTTGAATGTCCACAGTCACACCTTACTTCCAGCCTGCTCTCTCTGCTTCCTGCTTGTGGTTGAGGGTGTGAGCTATCAGATTCCTATCCCACCATGCCTTTCGGTTGCCATGCCTTCTTGCCATGAAAGACTCTTAATCCTCTGAGATGGTAAGCCAAATAAGAGCTTCCTTCTGTAAGTTGCTTTGAGTCGTGGTGCTTTGTGGGGAGCAGATGAATGCGTATTGCTGACAGGAGCAGGGTCATGTCAAGGGCACCAGTGTCTCAGACACAGGGGAATGGCGAGACCTTCCTCACCCTGGAGGGCTGCAGCCTATGCCTGCTCCCTTACAGAGACCCCCTATTGAGCTGAGCTAACCCTCCTCCTCCTTTGCACTGAGTTTCAGAGCTGCTGCTGGTGTATCTCCCTCTGAGCACATGACAATGTTACTTGTGTCTGTCATTTACTCCTCTACCCATTGTCCAATTCAGGTCAAGTTCACAGTGGGTCACCTCAGTGTTTTATCACAGTAACACAAATACATCTCCCTTGTCTTTTCTTCCAGAACCATCTAGAACCTTCAAGTCCATGGACATGGTAATTCAAAACTCGGAAGGTAGGGGCAGGAAGCTTATAAATTCATATAAAGGTCATCTTTGGCTACATAATGAGTTCCAGGCCAACTCAGGCTACACAAGACCTTATCTCAAACAAAGGAACAAACAAAACAGTTACAATCAAAATCAAAATCAAAATCCAACACTTCCGGTCCGGCCTCCGGCCTATGGGATGGCGCTGCCCACACCTATGGAGGTCTTTCCTTCTCATTAAACCCCTCTGAGAATGCCCACACGACCAAGATTTGTCTCCCCATCAAGTTGACAATCAAGTATTGCAGTATTTCTCTCCCTGCCCTAGCATTCTCACACACACACAGCCATGGGCAGCTCATCGTCCAAAAGGGCTACTATACCTCCATCTGATTCTGGTCATGCAAAAGGAAAAAGGAACAAAGTAAGTAGGTTAAAGGACACATGCGAGGAGTCTTTCAGGGAAGTTGATTGGAAGCTGGCTCGTTTGCCATTCCTAGCAACAAGATGCTGTGGGAATCACTCTTTATTCTTGGTGTCCTCTTGCTCTGCTAAGAAAAGAAGCACTAGCTAGGGCCACCAGAAGACCAAATTCCCAGAGAGGACTGGGACTGGAGGACTGATGTCTGGCTGCTGGGGCAGGTGGGTGTCCTTGTCATTGAGTGAGTGGGAGTAGGCTGGCCTTGAAGCAGTGGGTGTTGGGGGGAAGTGCAGACATGGGAGGGGGTGTTCTGGACAGGAGGACTGTGAGTGAGCAGAGAGGACAGAGGCAGCATGGAGGGAGAGTGGGTGAAGTGGTCTAGCCTAGAGCACTCCCCCCCGGGGAGATGAGAATTAAACTCCCTCTGGGAAGATATGTGATGACCAGCTGGGGACCTTGGGTGGCACACTGCCCAGCCATCTTAGTTCCAAGAAGCTTGCTTCCTGCTTCTACTCCCTTCACTGCCGCCCCATAGCTGTCTGTCAAGGCCACTATGGTGGAGGAAGTCCCCAGACCTTGAGTGGACCCTCGACACAGCTCACACCTTCCAGTCTTCCTTGTAGGTGCCTACTGTCTGAAGCATGGGATTGCAGGCCTCTACACGCTACTGAAGACACTTGTCCCTGCACAGCTCTTACTGTCCTCGAAGCTGCAGACACAGACCTCTGCAGTGGCCTTGACTTTTGACTTTTTTCCAGCAAGAGTTGGGTTCTGGGCCCTATACTCTCAGCTCTAGGATCCCAGTCATTCTCATATTCCAATTCCATGGTGGCATCAAGCCAGCAGGACACCTTGACCTTGCTTGGGAAGGGAGAGATAAAGAGGTTAGCCCAGCCCTTACTAAGTCACAAAACCTGCCCTCTCTAGCTTCAATCCACATCCAGCCTTCCAGGGGTGACAGACCAGATGTAAAGTTGGAGAGGGGGGTCATAGCCATGGAGGAGTCTGTCTGCTTCCTAGATAATCTAATAATTTTCTTTAAGATCTGTGGGCTTTTCACAACTGGGCTTCTTCGCCTTGAGTCCTCAGGTGACATTCCAACACAGAAGGGCAAGTTCCCACAGAGACAGTGGCTCACTCTATCACATCTGTTGTTGACAGCTAGCTGTGTGACATCAGACCTCTGCCAGGAGGCAGTTCCAGGGATGAGAAATGAGACCAGGAGAAAGAGGGCAAGGTTAGGGAAGCATGAATATGGGACTGAGCTCAGGGGCCATGGAAAGGGGTGCTGTGGTCTCCTGTGTGCTTTTGAACTATGAGTCTATACAAGAATGAGCTGGATTGGAGTAAGAGGGGAAGTTGGTGAGTAGAGGGTGTGTTCCCTGGTAAGAGGGACAGAGAAGAATAGAGCAGGGGGAGAGACTCGGTGGAAGGTATGAAGAGCAGCCTGCAGCTTGCTCAGGGCCCTCACAAACACAATCACCTCAATGCCTGCATCTGCACTGTGAAATGAACCGGATAGTCTTATGCTCATTTCATAGCTGAGAGGACAGAGGCCCTAGCAGGTGATCTGGGGTGAGTCTCTCAACCTCTCAATGCTTCACCCTCTTGTCTGAATAACTTGAAGAGCAGTGCCTGCCTCCTGGGGTTGCAGGAAGTTCTCAGAAGAGACACTTTATAGGTAAATTCCAATCTGTCCTATTGCCAGGTGGGAGGGACCAGGATGCCCCAGGGAGAAGCCCTGAGTCACTTTGAGAGTTGATTGGCAGGGCCCCTAGCCATCCTTGGGACTTCCTTTCTGTGACCCTCACCCTGCATCCCTGTTCCCAATCCCACCCCCTTCTCTGTATCTTTCTATCCACTCTTTCAAGGCTTTCTCTATTTTATTTCCTTCCTTCCCCACTCTCTTCTAAGTTCTGTTGAGAGTCCTGGGGGCCAGAGATAGCCGACACCCCCCCCACCTCCTCCTTGTGATGTGGGCCAATAGGCAGCCCTCCAAATCGCTTTGACATCCATTAAGGAGCACATTCTAGAAATATCCACTGTTTCCTTGTCCTCTGCAGGATGCGATCCGAGCATCTGGTTTTTTGTTTTTGTTTTTTGTTTTTCCTGGACAGGGATAGAAGCTTCGCTAGTGACCACCCCCAACACTCTGCCTGCTGTTTCTCCTGAGCCAGAGTCCACATAGCCTCCTTTTTTATTAAAGCAAAGAGAGGGAAAGAGAGAGAGAAATTTTAGCAATATTATTACATCCTGCCTCTGGGTTCCCAGAAGGTAATGAGGAGAGAGATGGAGAGAGCTGGGTTCTATGTCCAAGGCAGCTATTAGTAAGATTATTTACATCAGCCTGTAAGAGTTTCCAGTCTTGACCTAGGTAATTACCAGCTCAGGTGGCCTGCCAGGTCGGACAGAACCCAGGGGAGCCCAGGCTGCCATCTCCAACACACTGGCTTCCATTCTCTGCTTGGCCAAGAGGTTCCAGTGGAAGGTCAATGAAGAGTTAATTAAGACTCAGAGATTTGTTCAATGGGCTAAGCCATGTCTATGTAGCACAAAGGCCAAGTCTATAAATAGAGGATGCTTTCAAAAGCCAGTTCAGCGTAACACAGATTACTGACACAGGAGCCCCTCTCCCCAGCAAGTGCATGGTGCAGGGACAAGAGAGCAGTCAAGGAATGGGTGGCTCTTTGGTGATTCCCCAGGAAATAAGTCACCCACTCTAAGTGTGCTCCAGTCTTACTAGCTACTTGCCTGCTCTGTCCCTGCGACAGTCACCTCCTCTGGCTTGAGTAGGTCAGTGATTTCCCCTCATCATTGTCCAGGAATTGGGAAAGTGATAGAACCATCTTAGACAACTTTAACACACACACACACACACACACACACACACACACACACACACACACACGAGTGTAGGTGCTCTTGGAGGCCAGAAGAGGACATTGGACCCCATGAAGCTGGAGTCACGAGCAGTCATGAGCCACTTGACACTGGTGCCAGGAACCAAATCCAGGTCCTCTGCAAGAGCTGTGTGTGTTTTTAACCACTGAGGGTCTCCAGGCCCTTAGACAACTTTTAAGACTATGTGCCCATCAGGCATTCTGACATGTGCCCTTCACTGACATCACTCAAGTCTATTGGTCCCTCACAGGTGTGGTAGAATGTCATTAGGACCCAGATGCCACCTTACAAGGTTCTCACTTCAGCTGCTCCTGAGAGTGGTGGCAGATGACAAGTCTTAGCTGGGTGTGTTCCCGTGGGTTGGCTCAGCCAGTCAGAGTCATTCCCCACATCAAAATCATTCCATATCCTCCAGAAAGTCTGTATTTGCCATCCATCCTTTGCCTCGGGACAGGATGACTGGAGAGTCATCTCAGGCCTGCAGAGTGGCTGAGCCACTGGAAGTTTCGTGTGGTCCACCCCTCTGTCTGCCTTATCCACTTCCTTCAGTTTCTCCTGGGTCCCACCCTATGGAATTGATGCCAAAAGCATCCTCCATAAATGGGCTGCATGTAGATTTTTACTTCAGTCTGTTTCCCAGGCAACCCAATCCAAGGAGGTTGAGAGAAGAGGGAGGGAGGGAGGGAGGAGGGAGAGGGGGGGCCCTAGCTCTGATAACCACTAGAAGTCATATTCCCATTCATGTAACAGTGGTACATGGGGATATTGGTCTAGAAGGATTTGTAGGTTAGCCTTGAAGCCAGGACATATGCAGAAGGAGAAGAGGAGGCTAGTAATAGCATCATTGTGTGACTTAGGAGTGATAACTGTTGTCTCTGTTGAGTAATAGCCATGGCGAAGGCACAGTCGAAAACTAACTAGGTTTCTGAAATTACTGGGCAGTGCCAATGTGCTGACTCCAGTCCTGGACCAGCACTGCATGACCTTTAAAGGGACAGTTGCTGGCTGAAAATCATGTCTTTTCCCTGCCACATGATATTACCCACTGGCACCACAACCTCAAAAGAGATGCCCATCTCCGCCTGCCCCAGCTGCCACATTAACCAAGGGTTAGCTCCATGCTGTGATTCACAGCCTTTGCCCAGAGCCTATCACTTCACCCCATCTGTGTGTTTTCTTTACACCAACCTTCATCTTCTTTGAATGGCCCCTGAACTCTCAGCTGCTGCCCCTGCCCTTATCCTATGAGTAGGACTGTGTGTGCTAAGGTCCTGGACTCCCACACCTGATGGCGTCCTCAGCCTTGACCTTCTCCTCATGTGTTCTTTCCCCATGCATCATGCCACATGAGGGGCTACCTAGCTCAGCCCAGTGCAGCCCCTGGCTCTGTCTGTCACTGGCACATGTGCTTGAGTGTGCTCCTAGCCTATAACTTCATGGTTATAGACCAGATTCAGTACTATCGAGAAGTGTGCAACAGCTCTCCAGGGAGAGTGACTCTGTCAGATATAACAGCTGGGTGGTCTATCATCCTGAGTACATCGGAAGGTGCTGTATTGTTGCTTCCATTTCAGGTTACTCCTCACAACATAGCTCAGCTTTTGCCTCCTAGGCCATCTTCCCAAGAGAAAGGCAGCCTTGAGGAAAGGGAGTCCTCAGGGAAACATCCTTAAGAAAGTCAGGAAAGAAGCTGGGTGTGGTGGGACATGCCTGTCATCACAGCACCTTGGGAGGGTGAGACAGGAGGATTCAAATTGTCTGAGCTGCTTAGAAAGACCGTCTTTTAAAAAGAGTGGAGATTCCCAGCACTTGGGAGGCAGAGGCAGGCGAATTTCTGAGTTCGAGGCCAGCCTGGTCTACAGAGTGAGTTCCAGGACAGCCAGGGCTACACAGAGAAACCCTGTCTCG
>CM052710.1:16789049-16827504 GCA_028551405.1 Uromys caudimaculatus | reverse complement strand
CTGGGAATGTGAGTACAGTAAGAAACTACAGGAGAACACACAGGTACAATCTTCATAGCCCAAATAATGATGGGCTTCAGAAACCTTCACAGAAGAGAGATCTGTGGTCTTGAAAAGGGCAGACCCCATTTTATGGTATAGGCCCTTTGAAGAGAAAAACAACAACAACAACAACAACAACAACCAAAGAACACCACTTTATAATTAAATTCAATTTCTTTACTCTTTATCCCATTATTTTTATTTTAATTTATTTAGATTTATTTTATTCATATAAGTATATGCCTGCATGTATGTGTATGTATTTGTATGTATGTATGTATGTATGTATGTATGTATGTATATATATGTTCCACATGCCCTAGGGCTGGTGGAGGTCAGAAGAAGGCATCAGATCACCCCAGGAACTGGTTGTGAGCTACCATCTTGGTGCTGGGAACTGAATCTGGGTTCTCTGGAAGAGCAGCCAGTGCTCTTAGCCGCTGAGCCATTTCTCTAGTCCCATTTTTATCCCTCTCTTTTTTCAGGAGTAGAAAGCCTAAAGGTCTTGGTACAAATCTAGCTGGTTTAAATGCAGTAGCTTAAATATAGGTGCTAATGCTATGTTTGAAAGGCAAGCATGAAACTAGATTTTTAGCTAAGTCTTTAAAAAAAGAACGGGTGAGTAATTTTTGCCTGAGCATCACAGCCCCAGATCATATGGCCACAGTCTCTGGCCCCTGCTTATCATAACGACATCCAGCAGGCCCTGTGACAAGCACACAGCGATGCCCCTGCCACACTCACCACTGATGGGAGTGTGAGCCGTCCTCATCGCCCCCTCTGCCCTCAGCATCCTGGGGACTAGAACATGTTGGGACAATGCTGTCCTCCCAACTTCTTTGCTCTCTGCACCTACTTTTTTTTTTCTTCCTTGAATGAGGGTGTCTGCAACTTTGAGCTCCCCCCTCCAACTAAGGGTTTTGGGTAGCCACAGAAGGAGTCGGTACGCAGGCATCTTCATCCAGGCATAGTGTTTTTGTGGTGATCCATTCATTCAGGAGGAAAGGAGCTGCTTTGGCTCCAGCTGTAGAATTGGGACTATTCATCAGCCCAGGACACTGATCGCTGACCACTCTGCTCTGTGATTGACAGGCGGGTCACACATCTGTGGCTCTCAGTTTCTTGTTAAAACCGAAAGAACTGGATGGATGACCAAGCTGATTGCTGCAGATTCATCTCTTAACTGTACTGACACTGGATAAATATGTATCCCTATCCAGTGGCTGCAGCCCTGCCCGGCAGAGAATGAATACTCAGGAAATTCTCCATCCATCCACGCTGTTCCCATGTGGGGATTTGTTCTCAATTCTATTTGTCTTCTTACCTATAAAGCTGCGTTAGGCAACACAGACTCTAAACATACCTCCTGTCCTCTCTCGAAAAGACCTTAGTTACAGTTGGACCCTTGGGAAGCTTCTCCTTCAATTTCCCAAGGGAGAAAGCAGGAGACATGATGGCCTAATTGTCTTACCACCCTGAGAGAAGATGGGATAGACTTTCACTCTTCCAGATAAATTATCACCACCAGGCTTCATGAAAGGATGGGGTGATTCCAAAAGGAACTTGGTGTGGAGAAGGTAGCAAAACGAGACTTCAACTCTGGGGCTGGGGGTGTAGCTCAGTCGGTAGTGTACTTACCCAGCATGCAGGAAGCCATGGGTTCCATCCCCAGGACCACATAAACAAGGTGTAGAGCACATGCCTGTCATTCCAGCATTTGGGAGGATCAGAAGTTCAAGGTCTTCCTTGGATACATTGTGAGTTCCAGGCCAGCCTGGGTACATTGGTCCCTGTCTTAAAAGAGAGAAAGGGAAACAAAGAGATCAACTCCAACATAGCAGATGGATTGCCCAAGAAGTACTGGGTGATGACTGGTTGGGCTATAAAAGAGCAGTGCACTGCAAAGGTGATTGGGAAGTTATGCTGGGAGCCCAAGTGGGCTCTGGGGACCCAGGGGAAGCAGGTGTGAGATGTTTGGTGATGTAGGACTGTGTGGCAGTTGATGACAGAATTGAGACATCAGTCATGAAACAGGTCTCTGTGGGTTGGGTGTTTGTCTTGAGGCTCCCAAAATTTGACAGATTTCAGGGGTGCCCGTAAGTTCACGTGACTGACTGCGAACGCATGAGAGGTGCATTGGAGAAGGGGTTTTGTTTCAGCTATTCGGTTTATTCTGAATTAATTTTAATTTGGTCAAAAGTATTAATTTGATGTTTATTAGTAATAGGTAATTAGCTCCAATTCAAGCCAAGGCTCCTGGGACGGGCTGTCAGGCTGTGTAATCGCCTCCCTGCCAGGAAGAAAGAGAACAGAGCTAAAATATTTGGTGAGCACTGGATTGGAGAATAGAAGTGGTTTGTTTTTTTCTTTTCAGTCCATCAACTTGTTATTCTTGATTGCTGTCCCAGCAGACTCCACATACCCAACACATCCCTGAAAGTTCTGCCACTTTGGTATAACTGGGGAGCAGAGAAAAGAACCTACCCAGAGCGCCGAGACCCTCAGAAGGAGCCCAACGTCATCAGCATGAACAATGAGTAAGTGGCACCAGCTGCCTCTCATCTGTGGCCCCAAACCATCGCTATACTTCTGTCTAGGTGTTAGAGCTGCCCTTTGTGAACTCCCATGAGCCTTTGCCTTCAAGGTCTCAAGAGTTACCCCCTTTATCTTACTCAGAAGCAGCACCACTGGCTTGGGCTCAGCATTTCTGTCCCCATGAGCCCCCTTTGTACCAGGGACTGGAACCTGCAGAAGGATGAGGAGGCATGTTGGGCCAATTGGCACGAGTGACTCACTGTGAGTGGGAGCAGATGACAGAGAAAATGAGTCAGCAAAGGAATGTGGGTGATGCAGGGGGCTCACACAGCCTCACCTGCCTGAGGACAGTTGCCAGCTCGAGGGACTGCCCACTGATGTCAGGTGGCCTTAGTGACCTTCCCAGCTCAGGGCTCTCTCTGAGTGGGAGTGTGGAGTACATGGCCTTTGGTGGTCCCCTAGGTATTCTGTCCTGGTTTCTTTGGCTCTTCTTGGTCATCAAGGTTGAAGAAATGCCTAGGAAATTATCAGCCAATGGCCTCCCACCTACAAGGTCATGGGAGGGTTGGAGCTGGCAAACGATATCCAGATCTAAGTCTGCCACAGAAAAAGACTCTAAAGTGACTATTTAGTCACAGACTGTGGCGCGATATCCCATGCAGCCTCTTGTGGAGTCTGAGGGGAGGGATACACTCCTGCATGCTCTGGCTGCTGCCTTCCTTCTACACCCTGCACCTTGGCAGGAGCAGGGAGGCACAGAGATCTGAGGAGATTGAGCTATACAGAGAAAAGAGTGGGGTACACTGCCCTAAGCCCACTCAGCTCTGGCATTTGCCTGTTACAGGGCCTTTGCACATGCTATTCTAGTCACATGGAAGGCACCTACCTCATCTTTCTGGGTGACCAAGCACAATGCTCTTCTTTCTTGTCATTTCACTCTCAAAAGAGCTTTCTTGACTGCACTGTTCACAACACTACCCAATCCTCCACATTTTCTTCTCCAGGATATGCCCTCCCCAGATTGCTTACTACCACCCTTCGCTTGCTTGTGTTGTCTTGCAGCTCCCTCCATTAGAATGCGGACTCCCCTAGACTCGGTTCAGCCCTCTGCTCCATACACTTAGATCAAAGACAGCTCTGAGTGCAGTTTAGGACAAGTTCCATGCCCAGCGATGGATCCTCTGCCACAGGCAACTTTGAGAAAAGCTCAGACTTGGATTCCAGAGAGCCAAGTTCAAGACCTAGCTCAGCTCCTTAGTGGTAGAGTTTAATCATGATACTGGGTATGGTGGCACACACAATCCCAGCACTCGGGAGAGAGAGGCAGATGGATCTCCGTGAGTTCAAGGCCAGGCTGGTCTAAATAGTAAGTTCCAGAACAGCCAGGGCTACAGTCTAAAAAAAAAAGTAGTGTCACAGAAGAGAATCTTTGTGATCCCTACCCTGACTTGACCATTGTCTAGAGCCACCCCCGAGTCACAGCGATCAGATGAGGTACGGAGAGCGGAGGAGGTTTCTTACAGGAAGTGAGTCTTGATGTGGGTTCTCAGAGATCAGGGAATGAACAGTGCTGGCCAAGGCTCAGAGGAACAAGGGACCTGGGGTGGGAAAGGCTCTTGTCTCTTGGCAGTAGTTCTGATTCCAGTTCGTGGCATAAGAGACTAGGGCAGTTTCAATCCCCTCAGACCTCCTCTTCTCAATCCGCCCACCTTGGTCAAACTGTGTTCTATTCGTGGTGTGCTCAAAGGCTGCTGGGCCAGCAGGTACCCTGACACCCTCTTGAACTGCTCTATTTGCCTGCGGTCACACTCGGCTGCCTTCTTGGCCTCTTCACATGACGCAACTCTTTGGTTTCAGCTTCCATTCTCATCTCTAGGTTCCCTGAGGCAAGGTCTCCCACAGACTGGCCTCAAACTCAGGGCAACCCTCCTGCCACTCCTATCAGACTGCCAGGGTTACAGGTACATAGCGCCTTACCTGGCCTTGCCTACAGTGTCTATGTTCTCAGACCATATGTAAGTGTTATTTCTGTCTCCATGATAATACACACACACACACACACACACACACACACACACACACACGCACACACACACACACACACATATATAATATATATATATATGTCTCAAAAAACCCCTGTCTCGAAAAAAAAAAAACAAAAACAAAAAACCAAACCAAACCAAACCAACAAACAAAAAAACCAGCTGGTAACATTGTATCCTTAGTCAAGAGAAATGAATGCAAGCACACTTACTACTCAAGAGCACTCTCGCTTTCTCTCTCTCTCTCTCTCTCTCTCTCTCTCTCTCTCTCTCTCTCCTGTTTCCTCGAGATAGGATTTCTCTGTGTAGCCTGGCTGACCTGGAACTCACTCTCCAGACCAGGCTGGCCTCAAACCCAGAGATCCACTTGTCTCTGCCTCCGAGTCCTGGGATTAAAGCATGTGTCACCACCGCCAGGTGTCAGCTCCCTTTCTCAACTCTCATACAATGTAGGATTCAGGGCCTAAATCAGAGAATAGTGCCTCCCACTTTTAGGCTGGTCTTCTCACATCAACAAGACATAGCCCACAAACATGCTCACAAGCCAACCTGATCTAGATAATCTCTCACTGGTACTCTCAGGGGATTCCAGATTCTGCCGATTTGATAATTAAAACTAACCATCACCTTGCCGTCCCACGAGGAGGAAGAGTTTCTGTTGATCTTAGACTAGCCTGTGCATGGAGGAGTCATTTGCTCACCTTCCTCTGGGCCCCTATGGCTGCAGGGAGACAAAGTCCCATGGGAGAGAGCTCCATTTTTTGGTTCTGAGGTGCCAGAATAGCTGTTCTAGAAAGGCATTTGGACAGGATATTCATATTGATTTTCAACCAAAGGAGCCTCTAGAGTCACTAGATGGACCTTTGGCATGTCTGTGAGAAAATATCTCAATTGAGGTAACTGAGAGACCATATCCTAGTGGTGGACAGCACTAGCTCATAGGCTGCAGTCTCAGGGTAAAGGTAGCTGAGTTCCAGCATGCATTGCTCTCTGCCTCCTGACTCTGTATGCGCTGTGACCAGACACCTTCCCTTCCCTCTGCCATGCCTTCGGTGCCATGATGGTCTGTACTTTCTCAACCTGTGAGTTCAAATAAATCCTTCTTCCCTTCCCTTGCTTTGTCGGGCATAGGACCACAATAGTGAGAAAGCAGGGATTACCAAATAGCTGAGGGCTGAGTATACGCCCTCATTATCCTATAGACCTGGGCTCCCAGGGTGGTTATGGGAGAAAGAAAGGGTTGCTCTCATAGTTATCGCTGTCTGAATTTTAATCTTGACCTTGTTACTCCTTCATTGTGTTTGACTTTTCCCCTCTCTGATCCCTAGTGTGTCCACTTCTGCCACACCATCTCCCTGCCCAACAATTGATTCAAGTCCCACCCAGCCTCCTAAATTCAGGTTGCCCTCTGCCAGGTTGGAACACGCCCATCACCACCACAACTCACCCTCTCCCCCTGTCTCCTCTCTTCCTTTTGTATCTTTCTACTTTGTTCACTGCCCTGCAGGGTTTCAGCCTGCGAACAGGTGGTCATGGTAAGGTCATCCTGGGTTGTTTACTTCTGGGAACTTTCTGTGTGTGGCTTTGTAATTGGTCAGCAGGATAAGCACCGCCCACCCCTGAGGGCTTTGTAATTGGTCAGCAGGATAAGCACCGCCCACCCCCGAGGACTTTGTAATTGGTCAACAGGATAAGCACCGCACACCCCTGAAGGCTTTGCTGGCCTTTGAGAGGTCCTATAAAATGACAGTTACTCTGGGGTGCTGGAAGCGGTTTCTACTATCATCAGGTCTAACAAACATTCCTAGTCTAGACTTGCAGACACTGAGGCCCAGAGAAGTGTTTTAACCCAAGTGGCATTAAGGTCACCTCTGGGACAGGAGGTCAAATTTCCCAGGTATTTGTCCAAGGATGGAAAGAGGCTTTGCCATCTCCCAGCAGGGTCCCAACGCCAACGTGGGGCCACTGGTTCCTTTGGAGCCAGGCACTCACCTGTTTCCTCTTTTAGAAATCTCTGAGAGATGGGCTCCGGGTCACAAGCTGGCCGAGGGCTCTAGCTGGGGCCATGCGAATTGCCTGAGGAAAGCATTTGCATCTGCACTGCCATCCAGCCTGGCTCTAACCACGCATGAGGTGGGTTTCCTGATTGACAGGTGGCCTGAATAAAAGCAGCCTAGAATTAAATGGATCCATCTGTGAGCGATGGGAAGGCCAAGTTGGATTAACCAGGCTGAAAGGGAACTGGACTGGATTTATCCTAACCTCTTCGGAAAACCTGAGTTCCAGAGCCCGGGGATCCCAGCCCTGGAGCAAGGCACGGTTTTACCCTGTTGACCTTGGACGACCCCGAGGAGAGAAAGGAACTTATCACTATCCCCACATTGCAATGGGAAGAGAGAGGTCCACAGTGGCTGAGTAGATGCAAAGATGAAAAACCCAGAGAATTGGCGCGCCTTTAATCCAGGCACTCAGGAGGCAGAGGCAGTCTGGTCTACATAGCAAGTTCCAGGCCAGCCAGGGCTACATGGAGAAACCACGTCTCAAAACAAATCAGAAAGAATTGGCTTGGGATTTGGCCCTGGCAGTCTTCACCCCAACAGACTTTCAAGTTTACTGGGTTTCATTGCCCAAGTTTGGATGTTGGGCTTGGCCACTGGCTGACATGCTGGTGCTTCTCCGTATCACAGCAGGCTCATGCTTGCCTCTTCCTTGGTCTGCCCACTGCAAAGGACCATTCCAGGGCTGGACTAGAATGGCATCCCATCCAGTAATGTCACAGCACGGTGGGGAGAAGCCCGGATTTAGGCAACACATGCTAAAATGTGTCTTCACTGGATGCTGATAAGCAGGGTGCTCTGCAAAACCTCTGGGTGAGTTTAGGGGAGTCTCGGCCCTCACAGGTCTCTCTGTTTAAGGGCTTATGACTTTGGTTCCTAGGAGTGTCCAATGGTGTCTACCCTTCATACTCCTCCCTAACCCAGGATACTGTGCCCCCTCATTGCACGTCTTGTAGCTCTCCAAGTAAGCCATGTGTCCAGACTCCTCTACTAGGGTTTACTGAGACAGCTCCAAGCCCCTCCAGCCCTATTCCATGGAGCTGAGCTCTATTCTCCATAGCTGACCAGCCTTCCTTGGACTCTCCAGTGAATACTGCCACAGGGGGAGTCCAATTTCCCAAGCCTTGTGTGAGTCTTGAGATGCTAACAGGCCCCTTGGGGCTGGGGGCTGGTCCAGAAGCTGACAAGGAAAGGCCTCCTGAGCCAAAAGCAGGCTGCATGAGCTTGGCTGCAGGATACTGCTGGCCAGATTGCCCTGTAGGTTCTTGGGAATTACAGAGGCTATCCTGATGAGACAGACTGGGAGTGTTTCCAGGTCCTGCCCCAGGCTCCAGCCAGCCAGTTCTGTCTTCAGAGCACAGGTCTACAGTGGAGCGCACATATCCAGTGGTACTTGCAAACAGAGGACAAAATGAGAAATGGCATAGGATAGGACTCATGGGATGGTGACTTCTTCAGGCAGCCTCCCATCAGTGCCAGCAGCAACATGCTATTTATAGGTTCCTAGGATGCAGCCCAGAGATGTCAAGCAGCTGGCCCAGAGTCACACAGCTGCGGGGAAGGGCCTATCACTCTTCCCACTTTCCTGCAGCTGGGACCTCAACCAGAGAAAGGAAAGGCAGGAGCTGGTGCCCCATTTTCTGGTGCATAAACATGGGGCCATGTCTTCCTGCCACGTCCAGGCTGGGTGACGACCCACCTGTGTACCAGCTCTTCAGCCCTCCCCTCCAGAGGTCTCAGATCCAGCAAAACCTCCTGTTCAAGAAAGAATCCTCCAGTAAAAATCAATAATACATGAACTACTGCTCGTCAGATCAGAGCATATTTTTAAATACTTTTTAAAATTCAGTATTAACAAGTCTTCTAAAGGGTGAAAATATTTGAATTAGGACAAATGAATGTTTTATGAGCCAGAAGGGAAACAATTCCCCACGGCTGGTCAAGGGGTGCTTGAGGTTCAGGATAGCCTTAGAGTGGAGGATAAAGGGTTCCAGAGTCTCTGAGCCTTAATCCACTGAGATTCACAGGGACTGTGTTCAGTTACAGCTCATCTCAACCGAGGTCTCCAAATGGCCTCCACCTCTGCCTGGGAGGCCGTGGCCTTGTGTGTACTAACTATCATGGATTCTCAGTTCTGAGCGCTTGGAACCTGCTTCTCCACAGTAACCAGGCTCCAGCCCTTCCTGTCCGCACAGCTATAGGCAGCCTCCTTTTGCAGCCGACTGTGTTATTCTTGTCCCACAAGAACTTACTGTCCCCTTGTGTGCTGATTGGTTTATGTCTATTTGACACAAGCTAGCATCATTGGAGAAGAGGGACCTTCAGTTGAGAAAATTCCCCAACCAGTCTGCAGGTACGTCTGTCTGTAGTACATTTTCTCAATGTTTGATGCGGAGGACCCAGCCTGTTGTGAGTGGTATCACCTCTGGACTGGTGAATCTGTGTGCTTTAACAGGGCAGGCTGAGCAAGCCATGGGAAGAGACCATAAGCAGGGTTCCTCCATGGCCTCAGTATCAGTTCCTGCCTCCAGGCTCCTGCCCCGACTTCCCTGGACGATAGACTACAAACTATAAGCTGAAATAAACCCTCCCCTTCTCAGGTTGCTTTTGATCATGGCGTCTAACCCAGTGGGACCCTAACTACGACACCTGTTTTTGTTACACTTCCTTTTGCTGAACAAAACACTTTAAGGGAGGAAGGGCTTGTTTTGGTTCACAACTTGAGGGCACAGTCCATCACTGTGGGGGAAGGCATGGCGGCCAGAGTGCAAGGCAGCTGATCACATTGAATCCACCAACAAGTAGTGGAGAGAGAGATGAACTCTGGTGCTCAGCTTGTTCTCCCCTTTGTATTCAGTCCTGGACCCCAGCCCATGAGGGTATCACTCATGCTCAGGATGGGTTTTCCCTCAGCTAAACTTTCCTGGAAACACTCTTACAGTCCCGCTCGGGGATGCGTTTCTATGACTACTCTAGATGCAGTGAAGATTTACCATCAGTCACCCTCCTCACGTGCCTTTGGGTACTTGCCTAACCCCCCCCCCCCCCAGGAAGAAATGTAGTAAACTTGGGAGAGAAATAGACCCCAGGGGCTCTAGCAGGCCCCAGGGGTCAAGCATGGCTCTGGCAGGTCTTGTCCTTTCCCATTCCCTCTTCCTTGCTAAGCCATTAGATTCCATCCCTAGGTCTATTCCCTTATCTGGCCACCTCCTCCTGAGGCTGACTGCCAAGGTCCAGCTATCAGAGTTCTGAAGTCCTGCAATCAAAAGGCCCCTTTGACTCACCTAGTTGATATGACTAATCAAAGCAAACCAACCCATCCTAACCCAGGGTTTCCCCCTTCCTTTTATAAACTGCCATTTTCCAATTGCCATGTCGCACCTGTCTCCTCTCTATCCAGAGGCGACCATTGTCCCTAAGACAAATATCTCATCCCCTTTTCTTTTTCCCTCCATCCCCTGTCTCCTATTCCAGGCCCTTTGTCTCTCTGGGGCAAATAAATCTCCTCTGTGTTGAGAACGTGGTCTCCTGCTGACGAGGTCCTTTCAGACCCTCCCTTGTAGCTGTGTGCCCCCCGGGGCGTCTTAGCGTTTCTGATGCTATTATAAAACACCACGACCAAGACGGAAATCAACTTGAGGGGGAAAGTGTTTATTTCACTTCCACCGCAGTGCATCATAAATGAAAGCCAGGAACTCAAGGAGTTAACCTGAAGGCAGAAGCTAAAGCAGGCGCCATGGAGAAATGCTGCTGACTGGTTTGCTCCCACTGGCTTGCTCAGCCTGATTTCTTACAGAACCCAGGACCACCTGCCCAGGAATGGCTCCACCCACAATGGGCTGGCCTCTCCCCCATCAATCAATCACTAATTAAGAAAATGTCCTATAGGCTTGTCTACAGGCAGTCTAATGGAGATATTTTCTCATTGAGGTTCCTTGTCCGTTATCTCTAGCTTGTATCAAATTGACAAAACCAAAACCAAAACCTGAAACAAACCAGGACTAAAGACTTCGCAGAGGTCATACATTGACAGGTAGGGATGGTCTATTTATCCAGAATTCTCAGAAAGGTAAAAATTCTCTCACTGCTTCATACCTCTGCCCCTACACCTCTGCTCCAAGGCCCTGTGGAAAATACTCCTCTGTGTCACCAAAGCTCTTTCAAATCTTGTCCCTGGCTCCTTCCGGGTCCAGGGCTTGTATTTCTGTAACCATCGATTGGAGGTGTGTTGGGGGAGGGCTTCAGATAGAAAAAGCAAAAGTATGAATTAATTACCCTTTAAGGCTGATTACATTCGACTCAGCAATCCAGCAGTCTGGGGACATCCATAGAGGAGAGCACACATGGGAGATATACACACTGTGGCTTTCATCCTGGCAACCCAAGACTGAAAAGCAACATGCCAGCGAGCCACTGGTCTGTAAAGCACATGATGGTACCGGTGGTTAAGTGTGGACATGGCTTACAGAGCTCAGGAGAGGCTCCAAAGAATGATTTGACATTCCCTTTTCCAGGGTGTGTCATGTCGACAGTGGAAGGTAACTATGACAAGTGTCGTCTTCTAGTACTCTCTACCTTATTATCTTCTGAGATAGGGTCTCTCACTAAACCCCCAGTCCATTGATTTGTCTTGGCTTGTAGCTGGTGAGCTCCAGGAATTCTCCTGTCTCTGTACCCCGCCATGCCCAGCGTTTATATGTGTGGTGGGATCTGAGTTCAAGTCCTCGTGTCTGCACAGCAAGCACACTTGCTGACTGAGCCACACCCCAGCCCCTAATTTTTATTTATTTTTTTTTTTAAAGTTAGGATCTGATTGTACTTCAAGGGTGTTCACCAGACTGGCCCTGAATTCACTAACTATTTGAGGATGACCTTGAATTCCTAATTCTCCTGTCTCCATCCCTTGAGTGCTGGGATTACAGGCTGTGTTTATCTTTCTTTCTAGTTCTCTGTTGCTTTTTCAGCCCTATGACTGAGGTCCAGACTTAGAGCTGACTCTCAGCCTCAGTTTCCACATCTGCAGAATGGGGAGCAGAATCCTTTGAGTGTGGGGCTGAGGGGCAAGCAGGAAACCTGAGTGTGAACAGCTAGCAACAGTAGACTCTGCCTCAGTTTCTTCCCTCTTCCCTCTCGGCTAGCCCTCCTGTCTTTCATCTTGTTTACGTAGGAGATGCGCATGCTCACACAGCCTCCCCAGCTCTCATTCCTCACAAAGCCCATCTCCCTAGATAAAGTCCTGATCGCTGATGTCAGTGACTTAATCAAAAATTAATTGAGGATCCTGTTTACAGCCTCTCAACCTTAGTCCTATGTGCCTTTGACCTACAAGCCCGTGCCTTAATTAAAGCTATTAGTGTAGACAGTCAGTGATAAGCCAGAGTTCTCAGGCTTCTGCCAGTTTCACGCTTGCTTGCATTGGAGGATGGGGGCCATGTACCTGGTGCTCATAGCAAGGCCAGGTTCTCACCTAAGTGGCTAGTTACTCTTGGAGATTGAAACTGAATCCTGCCAGGCAGGCAAAGTGAGGCAAGATATTCTATTTTTCACACCAGTAACTGGGCCACAGTGACCTCCTCTCTCAGCCTCAGCCTCCTGGGACCAAGTCATGTGCTCCCTGCCTGCATCCCCTTGCCTTGGCCTTTGCTGCATTCTGAGGACATCGCAGAATAGTGACATCATTAATAACTAGGATAAGCTAGAGACTCTGCACAGCACTTGGAGGGTATTCTGAAGTGTTCTGAAAAGAAGATACAAATGGCCAAGAAACACAGGAGAAAAATGGTCAGCTTCACCAGTCAGCAAACAGCACAAATTAAACCACACAGAGGCATACCCACATGCTTGTCAAAATGGTTGTCCTCAGGAGGATGCAGCAGGCAGGTATGGTGCAGGCTCGCAATCCCAGCACTTGGGAGGTAGAGGCAGGAGCTCAGGTTCAAGGCCAGCCTGGCTTCCTGAGACCCTCTCAGAGGAGTTATGCAATCACAGAGAAAGCATGCAGGTTCCTCAGCAAGTTAAAGCTACAGCCACCACGTGGCCCAGCAATTTTTGAATGTAAAGAAAAGGAGGTTGAATGCTGAAGAGACATCTACACTCATTTTCACTGTGGTGCCGCTCACAAAAGCTGGAATAGGAAATCAGACTAAGTGTTTATCAACTGAGGAGTCAGGGAGAAGTGAGAAAGAGGAATACTACTCTGCCTTAGAAAGGAAAGAAAGCCACCCATGGATGAGGCTGGAGGGCAGCAAGATAGTGGAGAAGCTGTAGGACCTCACTCGGTGTGAAATCTGAGTATTCAACCCAAGCCAGGCACGGTGGTGCAGGCAGCAATCACGGTGTTCAGGAACCTGAGGCAGGAGAGTCTGTGGCAAATCAGGTTCTACACTCACATACTCACGCGCACGCGCGCGCACACACACACACACACACACACACACACACACATTTTACAAAAATAGGAAATGTGGGCCAAAAAGATTAGCAAATGTCTATTAAGTAGGAGGAATAGACCTGAGAGGTCTATCATCACATGACCCGGTGATAAGATATTGCATATCTGTTTTACATTTTATGTGTGTGTGTTTGTGTGTGTGCCATGGCACATATGTAGAGGTCAGAGGACAACCTGTGGAAATCAGTTCTCTCCTTCTACCATGTGGGTTCTGGGAATCAAACTCAGGTTGTCAGGTTTGGTAGCAAGCACCTCTTTATCTGCTGAGCCAGCTCACTGGCCCTAAAATATTGCATTCTTGAAGAGTGCTGAAGGAACATAAATGTGTGTTTTTTTATTTAAATGGAATTCTCATTTAAATGGAATCTATTTAAATGAGTACTCATAGAGCATTATATGTATATGTTATATTATTATATATATTATATATGAGCATGTGTATATGGAATATGGAAGTAGAAGAGGGTCTATGTGTGTGTATAGGGAGGCCTAGAGAGGGGAGACGAGAGAGAGTAATGGGGAGGAAGGAGGGAGAAAAAGTTGCATGTCTTTCCTCACATCTAAAGTCTAGATTTAAACACAAGCTGTGTGTGTGTGACTGGGGAACAGAGGGTGTGGGGAGAAGACCAGAGAGGAAGGAAGATTGAGGGGGCGGGGCGGGGACTGGGAGGGGCTGGGAGGGGAGGGGTGGGGCTGAGAGGAGCTGGGGAGGGGCGGGGCTGGGAGGGGCTGGGGAGGGGGCGGGGCTGGGAGGGGGCGGGACGGGACGGGGAGGTGAATGTGAACAAGGTTCAGTATACATGAAAAGGTCATAAATGAAATCGCAGTTTTTGTATTCTAAAAATTTAACTGAAAACTTGGACTTAAAAATAGCAAAACTAGTCAATTCAAATTATCCTCGCCACAAAAAACATGCGCCCCCCAAAATATGTGAGGTGACGCATATGCCAATTAGCTCTGTTTAGCCACAGCACAGTGTATACATGCTTTCAAAGCACGCTGTACAAAGCAAATACATGCAATTTTTGTCAGTTAATTAGAACGTTAATTTTAAAAGGCACTCTGATTGTTGGTTAATTAGAATATCAATTTTAAAAAGTGTTCTGTATTTCTCAATTAAAATATTAGTTTTTCTTAAGTGTTCTCTTTGGGTCACTGCCTTGGCTGTGTGACATTGCACACATCACTGACCCTCTCTGAGTCTTAATTTCTTCCTCAGTGAAATGGGCCTGTAGCAGTCCCTGCCAGCGGGGCGACTGTGGGGTGGCAGGAAGTAGTAGATGTTTATTGTGAGCTCAGCACAGTGACCGGCACATCAGAAGAACCCAGTTCACGTTAGCCATGCTTCCTTTTTTATCGTGACAATGCTTTGTTCCAAGAATTCTGTGGAGTAGCTGACCTAATCACAGAGGACAAACCAGAGGTTCAGAGAGATTAAGTAAGATTAAGAGTTGAATCTTACTTGGTATGATGATAATGACTGGAAACACCCCATGTCAAGTGAAGAAACAGATGTCGTTGTAGTCCCCGCTTGGACAAGGAGCCAGTCCTCTGATAGGGGCCTCAGAAGCTAGGGTGATGGGTCCCACGTAAAGTTCAGAGCCCCAGGACTGGCTAGATGGCTCAGTGACTGTGCTAGCTACTAAGACAGTGAGTGAAGGTGCTTGTCATCAAGCCTGGTTGTCCAAAATCCCCAGGACCCACATAGTGGAAATAGAAAGCAGACTTTTCATGTTCCCTGACCTCCACGTGTGCATCCTGGTGCGCACATATGCACACACTCACACACACGAATATATAAGTTAATAGCGAAACACATGATATGAGATTGTATTAACCACAATCACCACGCATAAACCCTTCTCTCTCCAAGTTGCTTTTGGTCACACTGCCTATATCATAGCAACAGACACAGTAAGACATAAGCCAGTGAGGCTTTCCTGCCCACAGTGGCCTTTGGTTGGAGTGTTTGCCACAGCAACTGCAATGAATCTAGAACACCTTGGCACAGGAAGGAATTGCCCCCGTGCAGGATGTACAAGGATGCTGATGCTGACAGTACCGAGGGACCCTTAAAGGTCAAAGGCATGTCTGGCTGACTTTTCACAACCAGCTGCCTGCTCATGGAGCTTGCCCCACATGCTGGCATTCACTGAAGGCCTTTGCTATAACAGGAGTCCAGCGGTGGACACCTAGTAAATATTCTTTAAAGAAAAGAATACAGCCGGGCAGTGGTGGTGCACACATTTAATCCCAGCACTTGGGAGGCAGAGGCAGGCGGATTTCTGAGTTCGAGGCCAGCCTGGTCTACAGAGTGAGTTCCAGGGCTACACAGAGAAACCCTGTCTCGAAAAACCAAAAAAAAAAAAAAAAAAAAAAAGAACACAGCTATTTATCTCACACACACACACACACACACACACACACACACACACACACACACACACACACACATCCCTTTTTCCCAGTCATTTCCTTTTTTATTTATCCTGAAGATCATTCCATAGCAGCCCATGGAGAACTACCATGCTTTCTACAAAGTTGCGTCTACTCTGTTGTGTGGATAATTCACGTGGTTAGCTCCTTGGCCACTTTGGTTGTTATCTGGGTCTGGAGGGTACACTAGTTTTCCTTTCTCATTATGTTGATAAGACGCCTGACAGATGCCACTTAAGAGAGGCTTTATTCTGGCTCACAGTTTTGAGGGTACAGTCCATCATGGCAGGGGAGTGTCAGGAGCACCAAGCAGTTGATCACACTGTCTGCAACCAGAGAGAGAATGAAGGCTTTCTCCTTTGTATTCAATTGAGGATGCCATCCCACGGAATGGTGCTGCCTACAGTTAGGGTGGGCCTTCTCGACTCAGCCCAACCTAGAATCTCCCTCTCAGGCATGTCCAGAAGTCTGTGTTCTTGGTGAGCTTGTCTAGATCTTGTCAAGTTGAAAATCACAATTACCCATCACAGACCATGTGTGAGTTACTTTTTCTTTCTCTTTTGAGGGCTGAATTGACTTGAAAATTCTCTTAGATTTATTTAGTTTGCCTGCGTAGGCATACACATGTGGAGATCAGAGAACAGCTTGCGGGAGGTGGTTTCTTCTCCCCCTCCCCCATGTGGTTCCTGGTGAGAAGACTCAGGACATCAGACTTGGTGGCAAGTGCCTTAACCCCATGAGCCCTTCAGGAGCCTGGCTTTTTTTTTTTTTAGAGATTATGCCAATCGACACATTCACCAGCAAGCTATGAAATGTGATTTTTCTGAGTTGATAAGTGGGAATAAAGACATGTCTCTTCATGAGTTAATTTGTGTTTCTTTTATGAGTTAAGTTGAAAAAAAAAAAAAAGCAAAACACTCGGTTCCACCTGGGTATGGTGGCAAAGGTGCATACCTTTAATCCCAGCACTCTGGAGGCAGAGGAAGGTAGCTCTGAGTTCGAGGCCAGCCTGGTCTACAGAGTGAGTTCCAGGACAGCCAGGACTATACAGTGAAACTCTGTCTTGGAGGTTGGGGGGAGAAAGGAAGGAAGGAAGGAAGGAAGGAAGGAAGGAAGGAAGGAAGGAAGGAAGGAAGGAAGGAAGGAAAGAAAGAAAGAAAACAAGCTCCACATTGTTCCCCCTCCTTGCCAGCCTGCTTTGATGCTCCTCTTAATTTGTGTCTGGATGCTTGTTTCTTTTTCTTGTAAACTCCAAGAGACCTTTACATGTGGCAGAATCAAACCCCTTGCTCAAGCCAGGAGTTGACAGTTTTCGGCTTCCTAATGGTGTTTTTCCGCCCTGAAGAAATCTTCATTTCCACGTAGCTGTTCCGCTTTGACTATAAAATTTTCCCTGTGGGCACATCATCTGCGGGGCACTTGATGTGTGACTGTTGCAGTGACTTTTTCTCAAGAGATGTCAACAAAGGTCAGCTCACTCCAGATAGGGAACCAACGACAGACCAAACTAACAAGTCGACCAGAGCCCGGTCTAGCAAACCGCTGCATTTACTGGGGTGATTTACAGGATCAAGGGTGATTCAAAGGCAGCCTTACCACCAGATGCTCACCGCAGCGTGGGTGGCTCAAAAACCTCCATCTTTTGAGCTCCACACATCTATCACTCAAACCACTACACCCCACTCCCTGACCCTGGTAGACTCTTGCATGTGAATACTGTGTCCACAGTTAGTGGCCCTGTTGGGGAGACGTGGGAGGAAGCGTCCTTGATGGAGGAAGTGTGTCACCGAGGGTGGGTTTTGAGAGCTTCAAGACATGCCATTTTTAGTGTGTTCTCTCTGCCTTCTGCTATAATTTAAATTGTAGTACCTGCCATGTGCTGTTCCTCCTCTTCCATCACAGACAATTATCTATCCAGAACTGTAAGGCGAAGAAACTCTTTTATAAGTTGCCTTGGTCACAGTATTTTATCACAACAATAGAAAAATAGCAAAGACAAAAGTTAGTACCAGGGGTGGGTTTGTGAGAGCAAGGGTTATGTGTTAAGTTTTAATTACCATGCCTAAGAGATCTTTAAAACAAGAACGCCTCTCACCTGTAAGCCCCTCACTCCAGGACAGATACTTTCTGTGATACTGGATGCCATTGTTTATGGAAGACAACTGTCTTCCCTGGGGTTTAATTGCTGTGAAGAGACACCATGACCACTGCAGTTCTTATAAAGGACAACATTTAATTGGGGCTGACTTAAGTTTCAGAGGTTCAGTCCATTATCATCACAGCAAGAAGCATGGTAGCATGCAGGCAGATATGGTGCTGGAGAAGGAGCCGAGAGGTCTACATCTGGATCTGCAGGCAGCAAAAGGAAACTGTGTTCCACACTGGGCATAGCCTGAGTCTATGAGACCTCAAAGACCACCCTCACAGTGACACACTGCTTCTAACAAGGCCACACCTCCTAATAGGGCCAAGTACATGAGCCTATGGGAGCCATTCCTATGCAAACCACACAGGAACAAGCCACATGCTTTCATTCGCCTAAACAAGTTCGGTTGACCCAACTGCACTGCATGTGCTTGATCACTTGTAGGCGGAAGAAGCACAGGCAGGAGGAAGTATGTCAGGACACAAGATGGCCCCTGATTAGACCTGATGGGAAATACCATAGGTAACTTTATGGATTTGCCTTTGTAAGTTTCTGCAAATTTGACTCATCATCATATTCTGGGAACCCTGGAATAGACCTGACCAGAGTAATTTAATTAAAGTAGTTAATTAAAAGCTTGCTTCCAGTTTGGCTCAAAATTGTGGAAGTGATCTTGTTCCCACAAAATGGGATTATCAGGCTGTTGCTATGAAGAACCTGACATGGGTTTTTCAGAGAAACGTGGAAGAGACTTTGGGTCTTAGGATGAGAAAAGCAGCTGTATGACGTAAGCAGGACTTAGTAGGGCAATGCTAGCAGAAGCTTGAGTGACAGCTGTGAGAGCAATGTGGATTATGGAGGCCCAGCTAAAGAGGTTGCAGAGATGAACCATATTAGTAACTGAGCTAGAGACCGCTACTGTGATACTTTGGCAAAGAATAGAGCTACCTTTTGTCCGTGCCTTAAGAACTTACTTGAGGCCAAATTTAACTCGTAATGGACTAATTTCTTTGGTGGAAGATATTTCAAGAGAGACTAATATTAACTGTGTCAAATGGTTATTAGTTATCATCCTTATACAGATTTTCAGTGAAAATGAGCAAAAGGGCAGAAAGAAATACAAAATATACAGTTTGTCGAGGAAGCGGACACTGGCAAGTTTAATGTTATGTAGCTAAGGCTTTCACTGAAAAAAGGTTGTAAGTATTCTCTTAGTGCCATTAAGGTGGGATCAGATCTGCATTGGAATAGAAGGAGGATGCCCTCCATGCAAGACCCCACTCAGGTGAGCCTCTAGCCTGTCAAAGAAAAACATCCGAGGAATATTCTGCTCCGGGAAAGGAATAACAAGCAAAAGCGTTGGCAAATGTGTTTCAGGGTAACCAAGGTCCATCCCATCCTGGGAGATGAACCTGCCTTTGTGCTGACCTTAGAACATAAAAGTAAAGGGGGTCATGGAATCCTCCTCTGTTGTTACAGAGAGCTACGGGCGCGTAGCAGGGGAGTCCCTGCAGAGAACACCCGAGAAGCCAGTGCATGAAGCTGTGAAAGTGAAGCCTGCGTTACATATGTTGGAGACCCCAACATATGCAGTGCCCGAGCTGGGAGGTGTCGGCCAAGGAGAGCTGCACGGGAGTGGGACCAGCCCAAGAGGAAATGTGTCTTGGAGGCAGCAGAGGTGAAAGGACGGAGCCATCTAAGGCCTTTGACATCAGACACGGAGTCGCAGGATTCCGTTTGCCCTGTTGGGTGCTGGTCTTGCGTTGATCCAGCATTTCCTTGAAATTCCCGATTCCTAGCTTTTGGAATGGCAATGTATATTCAGAGCCATTGCATGTTGAAGTGCAGACTTTTCTTTTTTCTTTTTATAGGAGGTTACAGTACAGATATTGCCTTGAGTCTCAGCAGGAATTTGGACTGTGGAGTTTGTTGAGATTATGAAAGACTACAGGGATTTTTGAAGTTGGACTAAATGCATTTTGTCTTATGATAGGACCACGAGACTCTGGAGGCCAGGAGGGAAAGGTGGCAGTTTGAATGGGATGTCCCCCATGTTCTTGGGCCTTTGAATACTTGGTTCTCAGTTGGTGACACCGGGTAGGTTTAGGAAGTATGGCTTTACTGGAAGAAATTTGTTACCAAGGGGCAGGGTTTGAGCTTCCAAAAGCCATGTGATGCTTCCAGTGTTTCTCTCTCTCTCTCTCTCTCTCTCTCTCTCTCTCTGTGTCTTCTCTCTCCTTCTCTGACTCTCTCTCTGTCCTCTCTCTCCTTCTCTGTCTCTCCCTCTTTCTGTGTCTCTGTCTTTCCTTCTGTCTCCATCTGTCTCTTTTTCTCTTCTCTCTGTCTCTCCCTCTCTCTGTCTTTCTCTGTGTATCTCTGTCTCTCCTCTCTGTGTCTGTCTATGTATCTCTGTCTGTCCCTTTGTATGTGTCTCTGTCACTCTCTCTCTCTGCCTTTCTCTCTGACTCTGTCTCTCTGTGTGTCTCTGTCTCTCTTCTCTCTCTCTCTCTCTCTCTCTCTCTCTCTCTCTCTCTCTCTCTCTCTTCCTGTTTGCAGTTTGCTCCAGCCACCTGCTACCTCTGCTCTGCAATCACAGATTTATTCCTCTGAAACCATAGCCCAAATAATCCCTTTCTTCTCTAAGTAGCCTTGGTCATTGTACTGGCTACTTTTGTGTGTCAACTTGACACAAGCTTGAGTTATCACAGAGAAAGGAGCTTCAGTGGAGGAAATGCCTCCATGAGATCCAGGTGTAAGGCATTTTCTCAATTAGTGATCGAGTGGGGACGGCCCAATGTGGAAAGTGCCATCCCTGGGCTGGTAGTCTTGGGTTCTATAAGAAAGCAGGCTGAACAAGTCAGGGGAAGCAAGCCAGTAAGAAACATCCCTCCATGGCCTCCGCATCAGCTCCTGCTTCCTGACCTGCTTGAGTTCCAGTCCTGACTTCCTTTAGTGATGAACAGCAGCATGGAAGTGTAAGCTGAATAAACCCTTTCCTCCCCAAAGGGTTTATTGGTCATGCTTCTTGGTCATGATGTTTGTGCAGGAATAGAAACCTGACTAAGACAGTCATGGTGTTTTATCACAATAGAAAAGCAAGACACAGTGCATACGTCAGGTTGCCTTGGCTCCACATTTGATTTGTTGGAAGTGAGCTACAGAGCAACTTTGCATTCTGGGAGCAGTTATTCAATGAGTTAAATAAATAATCCACTTAAGCCAGGCAGTGGTGGTGCACGCCTTTAATCCCAGCACTTGGGAGGCAGAGGCAGGTGGATTTCTGAGTTCGAGGCCAGCCTGGTCTACAGAGTGAGTTCCAGGACAGCCAGGGCTATACAGAGAAACCCTGTCTTGAAAAACCAAAAAAGAAAAAAAAAGAAAAAGAAAAAATTTAAAAAGGGGGGGGGGCTAGAGAGACGGCTCAGTGGTTAAGAGCACTGACTGCTCTTCCAGAGGTCCTGAGTTCAAATCTCAGCAACCACATGGTGGCTCACAACCATCTGTAATGGGATCTGATGCCCTCTTCTGGTGTGTCTGAAGACAGCTACAGTGTACTTACATATAATAAATAAGTAAATCTTTTTTAAAAAAATTAAAAAAAAATAATCCACTTAAGCCAGTCATTAGAAACTACACATCCCCAACTGCTGTTTCTTTCTTCTCTCTCTCTTCTTTCCCTCTCTTCCACTGGTGATTCTTTTTACTTGTGTTGTCTTAATCACTATAGCTTTGTTCCATTTTAGTATTGGTAGGTGTGAGCCCATTCTTCATTTTTTTTTTTAAAGAATACTTCTCTTTATTCTTGCTGGCTCTATTTATATGCATGGGCTTTATAAGGAGGCTGGCTCGTTCCAGAAAGGAAGAACTGGTTTCAGAGATGGTGTGGTTGAGCAGGGGCTGCCACTGCCTGCTCTGGTCCTGATGCAGAGTCTATCAGAAAGAACAAGACCTTGATGGACAGCTCTAGCTAGCTCGGGGCATTCTTCCTTCTCTCTCAATAACCATGGAGAGATTTCTGGAGGATAGAGAGATGAAGGAGTCAGGAAAGAAGGTCAGGAAGCAAGAGAGAAGAGAAAGATGAAAGAGAGTCTCAAAAGCAAGGAAGGGAAGAGGCAGGCAGGCAGAGAGGGCATGGGGCTAAGGGCATCACTCTCTGGAGGAGACCGCCATGTGAAGCAGCAAAAACCAAGGAGGGAGGGATCCTTGTGACAGCAGGAAGAGTGGGTGAGTGAGAAGTGGGGCTGCTGAGATTGGGGTGGCCTGGAGCTGTGCCCTTAGGGCTCTGGTAAGAAGAGGCTGGGCATATACAAGAAAAAGAATCAAAGTTAGGAGCTCTTATCAGCCTCTCAAGGCCTGTGGAAGGAGGTGGCATCTCATATCTGTGCTGCAACAATACAAGAGGCCTGCCTTCAGGGAACCTCGAGGCTGAGTGGGCTTTCGGACTGGCTCCCGGGATCAAACAGAACACATCCTCGTGGAGGGAATGCAGAGCTGGGTTCACAGAGCTGCATGCAGGGATATCTCTCCTCTGGGGTTGCAGCAAGCATTGCATTGAGGAGGTGTCTCAGCTCTGCTTCATTAGATGTTCTGATTCTCCACACAGAAGAAGATGGTGTAGAGCTTTGCTCCAGAAGACCAGTGCAGGGTCAGAGATATGCCAGTATAGGACTCAGTAAACACTGGAGAAGGAAGGAAGGCTGAAGGGGCCAGACATGGTAGCTCAAGCACAAGGGTCCTCCAAGAGCTCTCTCACCACAAGCCTCAGTGGCCCAGCCAGAGCCTTACAAAGGAATCCTTACTGGGAGCCATCTCTGTGAGTACTCCATCGTGCAGGTGGAGAGGGTGCTTTTACCCAGCCACAATGTCAACCTTCCCAGCAGGAATCCACTACTCCCTATTCTCAAAATGGCCCTTCCTGTGTTCTGTGTTCTGAGATTTCACACTGCTTGGGAAACAAGATCCTGCTTGCCCACCCCATGGCTGAAGACATTTCTTCCCTCTGCAGCTAGAATGACCAGGTCCAAGGCCTCTCCCTCTGTCCTAACTTTCTACATGAACTACTAAGGCTCAGAGAGTACCTCGAGGATTCCAAAGCTACCTGATGATAATCCCAGTTACCTACCAATGTGTCCAGCAACACAACAACCAACGCAACAACATATCAACAAAGTGAGCTTAAGGGCCTAACTGACTTATATTAGCGATTCATGAATCAGGCAGCATTCCATCTGTGGAACAGGAAGATGTCCTGCAACAAAACCCAACCCCATAGGTTTGCTTATCAGGTGTGATGGTACAGCATAGCTATCCCAGCTGCTCCAGAGCCTGAGGTTGGGGGTACTGCAAGCCTGCAGTCAGCTTGGACTACATAGCCAGACCATCTGGACAACACACAAACAAATAAATAAATAAGTGGGGGTGGGAGCTAGCTCAGTGGTAAAGTGTTTAAGCTAACCTGGATTGCATAGTCAAACCATCTTGATAATTAACAAACAAACAAACAAACAAACAAGTAGGTGTGGGGAGCTAGTTCCATGGTAACGTGTGTGCCTGTATGTCCAGGTCCTGGATTCAATTCCCACAGCTGCAAAAATTAACAAGTGATGGCAGGCTTCTTTCCATCTAGAAGATACTGCAATGTGGCTGGCCTGGAGACCTGGCTTGCCTGCCCTTGTTCTCATGGGTCAGGTGTAAGAAGTAATTAGCTGAACTTCCATTCGGAGATGAGAAAGCTTAGCACAAGTCACGCCATCTTGAGCTGTCTGTTGAAGTCTCCTCCAGGAGTTCAGGCTAAGTCAATGGCCTTCCATAAATCTTACTGACAATAGAATGTGGCTCTCCTCTCCCAGCAGCTGGATTTTTCTCTGTCTGGGCTCCCTGTTGTGTTGTAGGGCACATTAACATCATGCCCCAATCCTTCTCCCTGTGAGTCCTGCCTGCTGTATGCCTGAATGGGTGGGGTCATTTTCCTTCCTAATATTCAGTACACCTTGATTTTTAAGGGCTGTTTATTTCAGTTATAGTGGATGGTGTGTGTGTCTGTGTGTCTATGTGTCTGTGTGTCTGTGTCTGTGTGTCTGTCTGTCTGTGTGTGTCTGTGTGTCTGTGTGTGTCTGTGTGTCTGTGTGTTATATACAACATGTGATTGTTGTTGGGGAAGGAAGCCACTGATACAAATCTGTAGGGAGCAAGTGGGCTTTAGTAGAAAATGTTCTTGCTGAAGATTAATCTCTTTCTCTGGAAATCTCTCCCTTTCTAAGCCTCAGTTTCTCAGTCTCTCAATAGAAGAGGTTGAATTAAATACTCTCCCAGAGCCCCTCTAGCACTGCCCTGCTCTGATTTTCCTTTTTTTTTTTTCTTCAATTTATGTTATTTATTTATTCTTTCACAGTTGTATTTGTGTGTGTGTATGTGGGCGTATGTGTGTATATGTGTGTATGTGTGCATCTGTGTATGTGTGTATATGTATGTATATGGGTGTGTGTGTATGTGTGTATGTGTGTGTGTATATGTGTGTATGTGTGTATCTGTGTGTATGTATATGTATCTGTGTGTATGTATGTGTGTATGTGTTTATGTGTGTGTGTATGTGTGTGTATGTGTTTATGTGTGTGTATGTGTTTATGTGTGTGTATGTGTGTATATGTGTGTGTATATATGTATGTGTGTGTACGTGTGTATGTGTATATGTGTATGTGTGTGTATGTTTGTGTGTATATATGTGTATGTGTATATGTGTGTGTGTCTAGGTGTATGTGTGTACATATGTGTATGTATGTGTGTGTGTATGTGTGTGTGTGTCTAGGTGTATGCGTGTGCATATGTGTGTATGTGTGTGTACATATAATGTGCTTTGATCACACACACCCATCATCCTCTTCCTCCTTCTACTTTTCCTCTTCTCCAATATTCCCCCTCTGTCTTAGTTAGGGTTTTTATTGCTGTGATGAAACACCATGACTAAAAACAAGTTGGGGAGGAAAGGGTGTATTTGGTTTACATTTCCACATGGTAGTCCGTCATTGAAGGAAGCCAGGACAGGAACTCAAACAGAGCAAGAACCTGGAGGTAGGAGCTGTTATAGAGGCCGTGGAGGAGTGCTGCTTACTGCTTGCTCTCCATAGCTAGCCCAGCCTGCTTTCTTATAGAACCCACAGTAGGCTGGGCCCTCCCCCATTGATCACTAATTAAGAAATAATTAAGAAATACATTACAGCTGGATCTTATGGAGGCGTTGTCCCAATTGGTGTTCCCTCCATTCAGATGACTCTAGCTTATATCAAATTGACATCAAATTGGCCAGCACACCCTCCAGACTTTGGTGTCTTGTGTATTTACACTGCTCACAACCAGTGAGTATATTATTTACACAAACAAGAACAAGTGCACACCAGTGAGAAATAGAACTCTTCTCTCTCCCCACAATACTCACTGCGTGTAGCTTCCTGGGGAGGGGTGGAACCTCATGAGCTGCTTCCCCAAGCATGATGGCGTGTTAATGAGCCCAGTCTTATGCAGACACGCACTGCTGTTGTGAGCTCATATAGAAGACAGTGCTTCACAGCCTCCTTTCCAGCCTCTGCTCTCCTCATCCGTGATGCTCTCTCTGAGCCTTGGTCATATAGACGTACCATTTAGGGCTGGGTTTTGCAGGTCTCCCAGGAATATCAATCAGACATGGCGTAAGTTATAATAAGACCAGGCACAAATCCTCATATCAAGGCTGGATGTGGCAACTCAGTCGGAGGGAAAGGGTCCCAAGGGCAGGCAAGAGAGTCAGGGACACCCCTCACTCCCATTGTGAGGAGTCCCGCAAGAACACCAAGCTACACAACCATAACATATGCAGAGGACCCAGCTCAGACCCATACAGGCTCCATGATTGTTGACTCAGTCTCTGTGATCCCCTGTGAGTAGGGCCGGACTTTGAATGGTCGTTTATTCTCAACACTTTGACCAGCTATGAGTCTCTGCATTAACTGTTGCCTAGTGCAAACAGAGCATCTTACAGCTGTACTAGTCTATGGATCATCTCTGTGCCTTCTGTCGGGCAGATGGATGAGAGAGGGCGGGGTGTCTGTCCACTAGGTGCTTCCGCACACCTCATTTGTAGACGGGAAGCAGCTGCTGAGCAGAGTTTCAGTCTCACAGTGAGAGAGGCCAGAGATGGAAAATCCTGCCCAGGAGAGAGCACTCTACATGGCCAGGCCAACTCCCCTCTGTCATGGTCACAGGAAGAACATTGATTGTTTGCCATCTCAACTCCTCAGAGGGAACTAGGTTTTGGGACTGAGTTATCACCTGAAGGGAGCAAAATCTGTGAGGTGAGTCAGGAAGAGGTCCAGTTCCCATTTGTGCTGAAAGAACTGTAATGAGAAAAATATCAGAACTGAGGAAGTAGTTCAGCCAGTAATGCTCTTGCCTCAAAAGCACGAGGACCTGAGTTTGATTCCCAGAACCCATGTTAAAAAGTGGAGTACAGTCATGGACTTATGATCCCAGCACTGAGGAAACACAGATAGGGTTCCTGGGGTTTGCTGGCCAGACAACCTAACATGATCAACGAGTCCCAGGCCAGTGAGAGACCTTTAAACACACACACACACACACACACACACACACACACACACACACACACGAAAAAGAGAGAGAGAGAGAGAGAGAGAGACAGACAGACAAGAATCAGAGAAACTTAGAGCATAATTTTAGAGATAATTCCTTGCATGAATTCAGAGCTTTGCATCAAGTTCTGACCAGGTCAGAGTTTTGCAGACTTTTACATCACAGATATACTTTCTTTTAGTTGTTCCTAGCAGACTGACCCACTGGCCTTTCTCCTGAGCATATTAACCAAATTAAGGCCAGGCTGTGGGTCCCCAAATTGTGGGATTCTCTGTCCTCTGATGAAACAGTCCAGGCAGGGGTGGCTTGGTCACATAGATCTATAAGGACCCAAGTACCTTCTGCTGTGTAGCTCTGTTGACCCACATCCAAGGTTGCCATGGAGACATGGTCTCAGATCTAGTGTTTCTCTTAGTCTGTTCAAAATCTATAACAAAATACCTTAGACTGAAAAATTTGAAAAAAAATAGAAATTTATCATTTTACTGTTCTAGCCAGAACTGGCTGGGACATCCTGTTCTCCCATAGTTACCATTTTCTAGCTGTCTTTTTCTGGTGGCAGGAATAAGCCAGTTCCCTTGAGCCTGTTACAGAGCACGATTCCCTAGCCTTTAACCACAGCACTCAGAAGACAGAGGCAGGCAGATCTCTTGCAGGTTTAAAGCCAGCTTGGTCTACATAGCAAATTCCAGGCTAGCCAGAGCTACACAGTGAAACCTTGTCTCAAAAAATGTGAGTGCAGATAGATAGACCATCAGACTTCCCAGAATCTCACCTCTTTGCATTACAGATACCCCTGATTTATGGGGGTCTGATAACATTTTTAATAGACTTTGAATTTTTATCTTTTCCCCAGTAGTGATACACAGTGCAGTATTCTGGCCATGCCAGACTGCAGCAGCAAGCCGCATTGTGGCTCCAGGCAGCTACATGATTACAAGGGAAAACAACAGAATTGTGCAGTGACCTGAATTGTCACCATTTTTAAATGCAAGTGCTTAACAAAGTGTGCAAGACAGTCCATATTGTGTTATAAAATATGATTTGTGAGCAGGCCATGCATCCCTTCTGGCCAGTAGAGCTAGTCCTGGTTGTGGGGTTGCAGGTGTGAATGCAGGAGAGCTGGCCCTGCCCCTCACCAGCTGCAATATTCAAGAGAGTGGGTCCTGCACTTCACCCAGGCAGCACAATAGAGCTGTCCCTGCTGGCATGGGTGTGAGTGAGCCAGTTCCCAGGGTGTGAGGGCAGGAGAACTGGCCCTGCCCCTTGCCAGCTGCTGCATTGGGTGAGCTAGCCAGGGCAGTGCCGGAGAGTATGCCCTGATGGTATGGGTGTGACAGGACTAGTGGGTTGACTAGCTTAGCTACCACCCAAGCCCAAATCCAAGGCTTTGCATTGGCCCACCCCAACATCTACCCCATCTATGAACTTCTGGAGCACACAAAGGGGCCTGTCCTACAAGACCTAAAGCTGCAGATCTCCACCACACTGGGCAGCAACAGGATATCTGAGAGGACTTCTGGTGAGGATCTAGTACTGATAGTGTAGTAGAAGCCACAGACCTCGAACCAGACCAATGTCTCATTGCAATGACGATTTGCAAGAAGTGTAGACAAAAGGGTGTACTGAGGGACACACTGTCACACACTACAGCTTCCACAATGAGATTTTTTTCTTTTGGGGGGGTTGCAAGGGTGGAGGGTGGGTATGAAGGGATGGGGAGATAAGTAGGGTTGGGGTGTGTACTGGCTGGTATTGTGTCAACATGACACAAGCTGGAGTTATCACCGAGAAAGGAGTTTCAGTTGAGAAAATGCCTCATGAGATCCAGCGGTAAGGCGTTTTCTCAATTAGTGATCAAGGGGGGAGGGCCCCTTATGGGTGGTACCATCTGTGGGCTGGTAGTCTTGGGCTCTATAAGAAAGCCAGCTGAGCAAGCCAGAGCAAGTAAGCCAGTAAGTAACATCCCTCCATGGCCTCTGCATCAGCTCCTGCTTCCTGACCTGCTTGAGTTCTAGTCTTGACTTCCTTTGGTGATGAACAGCAGCATGGAAGTGTAAGCTGAATAAACCCTTTCCTCCCCAACTTGCATCTTGATCATGATGTTTGTGCAGGAATAGAAACCCTGACTAAGGCAAATTGGTACCAGTGTAGTGGGGTATTCCTGTGACAACCTGACCATGTTTTGGGGAAGACTGTGGAAGGACTTTGGAACTTTGAACTAGAAGAGCCATTGGGATGTTAAGAGCTCTGTGGGGTATTCTGTAGGAGCTTGGAAGATAAAGTTGAGAACAGTGCAGAAGATGGAGGCCTGGCTTGTGAAATTTCAGAGGGAATATTGAAGACTCTTATCAGGGTCATTGCTATTTTGATTTAAGATTCTGTGGTTTTAGTTAGCTGGGGCTGAAGAAATCAGCTGTGATTAACAAGATACCATAACTATTAAAGCAAAACCATTGCATTGCTGGGACTATTGATGCTGGTTAGCTGGAGCTAAGATATTAGTGGTGATTAAGAAGAGACCAGCATCATTGGGGTGAAATCTTCTACAAAGTGTTTTCTGAGAGCACAGAGGCTGTGTTCCAGACATAGCCAGTGTTGTATCTTGTGCTGTGGCTGGAACTTGGTAATGTGTAAGAGTCGCCCAGGTGGTACTGGTTTTGAAGGCATGAAGGAGTCATGAAGAGCAGCTGAGGCCTGGGCACTGTGAGAGGCCGCTGAAGGTCATTGGTGAAGGTGCAGCCTCAGTTGCAATTGACGTCCCAGGACTGAAAGGGTCATGCAAAGGAGGTGAGGCTTGGCACCATGAGAGGCTGTTGGTAAAGCCTAGTTGCAGCGGAAGACAGCAGTGTTTTGGAGATGCCAGTACCATGAGATGACCACCAAGAACAGCAACAGCAGTGGAGTACAGGCATCTGGATCCTGGAAGACAAGGTGTGTGCTACAAAGGGCAGAGCTGGAGAAGTGACTCAAGCCCTTGGAGGAATCTAGAAGATCATGAGAAGATCCCAGACATTGGATGGTTGGAGTTTGATTTTGCTTTTGATTGTGACTGTGCCCTGATATATTTTCCCTCCTGAAGGAAGAAGGTATTTTAGTGGAGCCCACAGTTAAGAGACTTCTAATTGTAAAAAGACTTTTAAAGTTATTTAGATCTTGGGGATGAATAAGAAAGTAAGAGTTGAGGCTTAATAGTGATGTATTTGTGTGTCAAGTTGACAAGGGGTCAATTGTACTGGCTGGTTTTGTGTTGACTTGACACAAGCTGGAGTTATCACAGAGAAAGGAGTTTCAGTTGAGAAAATGCCTCCATGAGATCCAGCAGTAAGGCATTTTCTCAATTAGTGATGGAGGGGGGAGGGCCCCTTGTGGGTGGTGCCATCCCTGGGCTGGTAGTCTTGGGCTCTATAAGAAAGCCAGCTGAGCAAGCCAGAGCAAGCAAGCCAGTAAGAAACATCCCTCCATGGCCTCTGCATCAGCTCCTGCTCCTTGACCTGCTTGAGTTCCAGTCCTGACTTCCTTTCGTGATGAACAGCAGCATGGAAGTGTAAGCTGAATAAACCCTTTCCTCCCCAACTTGCTTCTTGGTCATGATGTTTGTGCAGGAATAGAAACCCTGACTAAGACAGGGTGCATGATGTGAAAGTTACAGAGTCAATAAACATAAAATTAAATTAAATTAAATATGTTCTTTGCTATATGGATTTGCCCAAATGCAGGCTCATGAAGGTGTTCTGAGAATTTTGAGGTAGGTTAGACTACGCTATAGCATTGGGAAGATTAGTTGTCAATCACATTTTGACTTTACATTTACATGTGCATATATGCCCATGTATGTATGGATTATTATGGGGTGGGGTTTTTGTTTGTTTGTTTGTTTTTGTTTTGTTTTGTTTTGTTTGAGATGGGATCTATCTATATAACTACAGCTGGTTTCAAATTCTCTTTGTAGCCCAGGTTGGTCTTGAACTCACAATCCTGCTCCAGCTTCCAGACTACTGGGATTATAGTATTATGCATCACCAGGCTTCTTACGATGTTTTCACTTTTCTACAGGTTCCCTGGGATGTAACCTGACTGCAAGATGAGGCACATCTGTACTGCTGTGGACATTAGAAAGCAACACACAGGTTTTGTGAGGCACAAAGAGTCAGGTCACAACATTCATTCCAGCCTGGAAATGGGTCCGTCTCTTGGCTCACCTTCTACTGAAGAGAGCGTACACTGAAGGTCGCACACACCTGGTGTAACTGCCTCGTCAGCTGGGCAGTGTGTATCCTAGGCAGCAGCATGCAGCCTCACCGCAGGGGAGCAGTGAGACACACATCTGGTGAGCGAGCAGTCTCTACAGCGTTGGAAACTATGTCAGCCCTCAAGCTTCTGTCTTCCTGAGAATCACTTCCTGTGATTATTTCCTCTCGGCATCTGCCTCTGGGTAATCATTCCCCCCCTTCCTCTCCCACACCCATCCCCTCCACTTCTCTTGTGTCTTTCCCTCTGATGTCAAACTCACAGGGTAAATACTATGGCTGTTCCAGGTTCCATGAGTCCGGGCACAGCAGTTAGTCAGGACAAGGTCTGTGGGCATCTCAATCTCCCTCCACTAAGCTAGCCCATGACCACCTCCTTCCCTCCGTCTAAACAACCTCAGGAATAACTCTGAGGGACTGAGGTGATGGCAAGGCGGGCCAAGAGCTGGCTTTGCAAACATACAGTCCGGAGTTTATTCCCTAGAACCAGTTTCTTAAGAAGCTGGGTGTGGTGACCCCCACCTATAATCCCAGATCAGGGGAAGCAGAGGCAGCAGGAGCCCTGGGGCTCACTGCCCCGCCAATCCAGACTATTGGTGCACTCCCCAAAGTGGAGTTCACTATTTCTGAGTAACAATACCTGGAGTTGTCTTTTGTCTTCTGCATGTGTGAGTACCCAAATTCACACTCACTATCACTAACACCAGCACCATCACCACCAGCACCACCACCATCACCATCAGCAGCACCAGCAGCAGCAGCACCACCACCACCACCATCAGCAGCATCACCACCAGCACCACCACCAGCACCACCATCACCATCAGCACCACCACCACCAGCACCACCACCAAATGCATTTGAGAAATAAGTGGAGTATAAAGCAAGCACTGATTTTGTAGGGAGGAGACATAAGTCTTATGACTGATTCTATGTCACTAGTTGTATGTTCCCCTGGCCTTGCACTTGTCTGTCAGAGAGGGACAGGAGGTGGGGAAGGAGGGAGGGAGGAAGAGAGGGAGAGAGAAAAGTAAAGGGAGGAAGAAGAGGAGGAAAGAGAGAGGGATGGAGGGAGGGCAGAACTTCACCCGTGACCCCTAAAACCTTTCAGTGAGTCTGACACAAGTTCAGGCTTGAAGACCATTTACAGTTCGGGGGGGGGGGGCTTTAACTCTGCTTGCCTTCTAGTCTGGGAACGCCTGACCACTGTCTGACATCCTCTGACATCCCCCAGTCCTGCTGGGGGTTCTGCTGCTTTTTAGCAGATGGCTCACTTTCTCCTGTCTCCTATAACTGTGGGTTGTGAGTCAAGCTCACCCCAGGCTTTTCTCCCCCTGGGAGCCCTCTGAGGCCTGGGCTATGATCTTACTCCCGAAAGGACTAACACTCCTACCCCAGGGTGCTACTCACTGGCCCTACTTCAGGTAAATCTCTTGCATGCGGTTTTCCAAATTGTATCCACGGTCTTCCTTTGAACTCCAGGCAACAGGGGAAGGGTCTGGGGTGCTGGGATCTCCAGCAAGGCCGATGTTTTTCTCCACTCAGAGCCCAGATCAAGGTAGACATGTTTCCTTCAGTCTTTCTTTGTTGACAGGTACACTTTGACACTGTGACATTGGCTCCTCTGCCATCCATTTTCTTGCTGGAGTCTTGGGTCTAGTTTCCCACATCGCTTGGGGAGGTCACATGAGCTTTATAACTCAGGACAGGAAATCCACGGCTGAACATGCTTGCCGAGCCTGAAGACCTGAGTTTGATCCCTGAACTTTGTAGTTGAAAGAGAACCGACTCTCAAAAGTTATGATCCAGCTTGTACAGGTGTGCCCATAGTCACCCCTCCATATCTCTCTCTCTCTCTCTCTCTCTCTCTCTCTCTCTCTCTCTCTCTCTCTCTCTCTCTCTCTCTCGTCTCTCCCTCCCCCCTCCCCCTCCCCTCCCCTCCCCCTCCCCCTCTTCCCACCTCTTCCCCTCTCTTCTCCTCCCTCTCATATGCGTGCGCATGTGCATGAGCACCTGCGCACTGATAGTAAAGTAAATCTCAAGACCTTACAAGAAGGAAGTAGACTAGGAGCCATCTTTGAGCTTTACATCCTTAACTTCTGTTCTCTCTTCATGGAGGACCCTTGGAGACGGCCCTGGCTTTCCTATGGCTTCAGCATTCCGTGGAACAGGTGTCTGTCCCATCCTATCTGGTTCCCAGGTTTCGTGTCTTGGGAGCTGTTCACTCGCGCGGTGGTTGATGGACCCAGATGCCCCAGTGCTCTGGGTTTTCTAACCCCTTCTTCACTCCACAGCTTCCCCTCGGCTTTGCTCCTGTCCCCTGAGTGTCTTCTTATGGACTATTCTGAAGATTTTCCTCAGTGTTCCTAGTTGGCCCTCTCCAGCTTCTCTCTCTATGGCTCTGGCTCTTCAGCATGGCCAGTGGATCCATTTAGACACCCCACTGCCCGGACTCTGCACCCCGGCCTTACTGCCTGTGCTGTCTTGCCAGGCTCCCTTATGAGTGCTCAACCATCCCTTTCGACGTGTCAAAACGTGCTCAGCCTGGAGTCAGTTTAGGTCAGAGCCTTTTATCGTCTCTACGGAGACTGCCTCCTTTGAATCACTATGAACATCATGGGGTTTTTTTGTTTTTGTTTTTGTTTTTGTTTTTTTAAATCAAGTTTAATTCTTAGAGATTGAATGTCATCAGTGAACCTGGTGCCCAGCCCCGGCACAAACTGGCCACAAGCTAGCCTGAGAGGTCCAGAATTTGGCCAGCTTCCTGTACCCTAGATAGATTTGAGAAATGTGTGAGAATCTTGGCAGGAGTTAGCCGGCAAAATCACCGGAGAAGGAGGAAGGATCTGGCGTTAATTGGAGGGTCATTTCACTTTTGCCAATGTTCCTGGCTCACCCAGAACCTGGCAAGAACTGCATTGGACTGGCTTTTTCAGGGAAGAGTTCACTGAATAGGTCTCTCCTGAGGGACTCCTCCTGGGGATTTTGTGAGTGTTGCCTCTATCAGAGACAAAGGGACCATGTCCTTCCATTTGGTACCAGTTTTCTCCTATATCAAACTGAAGGGAGCCCCCTTCACATGGGGTGGGGGGAAGTGGGTGTCTATGCAATTTTTATACATCACAAGAATTTTCAGCTGTTTGGGCCAAAAGGTGACTAGGAATCACCAAGCCCTGCCTGGGGCTTGTGATGGAGGGCTAAGGGCCACGTCCCTCTTTCCTATTGTCAACAAAACCCACTAAGCAACCAAATGGCAATTTCCCAAAGTGGCCACCCTATTGCCTTAGCATGAGATGACTAGAAAGCAAGCTTCCAGTAAATTCATCATGGCCATGAATCAGAATCTCCATTAGAGTGGGGCTCCTTGTCACTGCTGTGAGGTGTTTTGTTTTGTTTTTAAGATTTATTTATTATATATTATATATATTGTATATATATTATATATATTGTATATATATAATATATATATAATATATAAAAAACATATGTTATATATAATATATATATATATATATATTATATATATGTACACTATTGCTCTCTTCAGACAACAGAAGAGGGCATCAGATCCCACTACAGATGGTTGTGAGCCACCATGTCGTTGCTGGGAATTGAACTCAGGACCTCTGAAAGAGCAGTCAGTGCTCTTAACTGCTGAGCCATCTCTCCAGCCCTGTGAGGTAGTTTTAAAAGGAACAGTCCCTACAGGCTCATATATTTGAATTCCTGGTCTTTAGGGAGTGGCACTATTAGGAGGTGTGGCCTTATCGGAGGAAGTGCGTCGCTGGGGGTGGGCTTTGGGGTTTCAAATGCTCCACCCCGACCCAGTGCCTCTCTCTTCCTGCTGACTGCAGACCCAGATGTAGAACTCTCAGCTCCTCTCCAACACTGTGTCTGCCTGCGTGCTAATGATAACAGTAAATTAAACTCTGAACCTGTAAGCCAGCCTCAATTAACTACTTTCTTTTTAAGAGTTATTGTAGTCTCTTCACAGCAATAGAACGCTGACTAAGACACACAGCCTAACTCAACCCACTCTGCCTGGCACAGTCCTTGTGTGCTTGTCATTTCCCTGTTAACGGTGACAAAATATCAGAGGTAACCGACCGAAAAAGACGAAATAGGTAAATGGTTTGGTTGGCCTCACAGTTTCAGAGTTTCTGCTTGTGTCTCACCTGTTACTTTGGGCCTGTGGTGAGGATGAGAGGAAGCTGGTTACTTCATGACAGCTGAGGGAGATGGGGGAGGGGGAGAGGGCAGAGTACCAGTCAAGGCCACACTCCCTGTGACCAAACTTCCTTCCTCAAGACTGGCTCCTCTGAAAGGCTCCACCTCCCATTAGCATCAAGGCAAGGACCACCCAGTGCTCCCTACTCTAGAGCCTCACCCAGAAGCTCCAGGGCTGGAGCCCTACTCTTTTGGGCTTCCCAGAAATGCACACGGTGGGATCCCTTCAGGGCTCCAAGCAACCCCAGTTCCTACTCGTCCCCTTTACCTAGATGACAGTGGCACGTGGCTCTAGTCACCCTCCCCCCCCCCCAAGGGCATCCAACACAAATGAACTCCATCTCTCTCAACTCACAGGGCACATGAGCCAGGCAGATCCAAAGACTTCTAATTAATAGCATGGGCCTTGGGAAGAAGGACATTGGTGGCGGAGGCTCCAGGAGCCATGATTCTTAGTTCTTGGTTCTAACATTCTTCCCAAGGATGGTCAAATGAGAAAGAGGCTGCCTCTTACTTCAGGGTACAAGTTCAGATTCTTGGGAGGGAAAAAAAAATCTGACTGGTTAGCTCCCACCAGCAGCTCTTTTGTGCTTAGTTAAATGTCTGGCATTCAGCAGAGGGTCTGGACCACAGAGAGACGCTATGGGTGACAGGGAGACAGTGGGGAACATTTGTACACAAAGTCATCTGCTGTTGACTCACTCCTCTCAGGAGGGCCTACTCCCCATTTCCCCAGAGAATGGAGGATTCTGTCACTTCATTCATCACTCATGGGAGCACTCACTGATGCTTCACGGGTACCAGGCTTGTGGAGGATTCCGGGATGAAAGCCGTCCTCAACCAGCTTTCTGAGAGAGCAAGCACAGTAATGCAAGGCTGAAGGGCCTGGACTAGGGGAGGGCCCAACTGAGGTAAGGCCCATCACTGTGAGTTCAGCCCGTCTCTCTTCACCTGGCCAGGGGATGCTTGAACTAACTGGCATAGATAGTCACAGAAGGGGCGAGAAGATGTTAACCTGTTCCACAAATGGATGGCTCCTTTTTTCTTTTTTCTCACTTTTATTTTAGTGTGTGTTTATACAAATTCATGGTCCACAGCGTATACATGGAAGTCAGATGGTAACAGTGGGCGTCAGTTATCTCCTTCCACCATGTAGGTCTGGGAGATCAAACAGCTTTGCAGGCTCAGCAGCAGGCATCTTCACCCTGCTGAGCCATTCTGCAACCCATGGATGGCTTCTCTGTGCTCGTCACACAGAGGGAGACCTGCCCTTTAACCTTGCTCTGGACCTACTTGAGAAGCCCACTCAGGTCAATCCCTTGCTTTTGGTTCCCAAACTTATCCCCAACCCCAAGTCCACTAGGGACTCTCTCTGGCTGTCTCCAAACCATAATATCTCCCCACTTTTTGAAGGCCTAACCAGAGGCCCTATTGTTATTTTTGCTCCTATTCTTGCAACAGTCCCTGTGGAAGGAAAGGAAAAAATGTCACCTAGATAAAGACACAAAGCATTAAAAGAGAAGAAAACAAGGAGTGACATTTGGAAAAGTTTAGAGAAAAAAATGGCCTGGCAGGGCTGAACTTGTGAGGCAGGAGAAAGCTAGAGCCCAGGGGACTAGGAACAGTCAGAGGGCTGACAGAGCCATGGGAGAATCCTGCCTGGGCTCCTCTGGGCCTGCTGGAGTGCTAGCTCTGTGTGCTGAGCAGCAGTCTGTCCCTGGCCTCACTCACACAATGGCCACAGGAGGGAGGTGTGGTTGTGGAGCTTGACTGGAAGGCTCAAGTGTTCGCTAGCTTTTCCAGAGCCCCATATTGACATGGCCCCACATCCATTTGACTCTGCACCATGAGTTTCTCTCTCGCCAAGGTTTGCAGACTGACCTCTACCTCCAAGGTGTCTTTAAGGTCTGGGCAGTTAACCTTTGTGAGCTGGCAAAGAGCCCTGGGTAATCATTAAGCAGACCAGGCTCACTAAGGCAGAAGCCCAGCACCAGTGCAGAAAGGGCTGGGTAACAATAAAGAAACAGACACGGAGCTTATGAGTGATGGAGACCCAGCCTGGTCGTCCCTTTTATGTTATATTGGCTTGGTTTCTACAGCAAACTCTGACTCCCTCTTACTTCAAAATGAGCCACAATACTGTCTATGGGTGGGCCATTCTGTGCAGCACGGACACTCACATGTACAAAGACAGCCTCTGGTTGTTGATTCTTTGGTGTCTTCTCCAGCCTCAGAACTCCAGGACCACCCCCATATCACTTTCTCCTTTATGTAGCCTCAGGCTGGCCTCAATCATGTTACTTAGACAAGGATGGTCCTGAACTCCTGATCCTTCTGCTTCCATCATGTGCCCTTCCCCCAGCCTTGAGTAGGACAAACAACCTGGCTAGAGCCAGTCTGGCCTCTCTGCATTTGCAACTTTCTACAGGAACCTTGAGGAGTTGACTGCCCACTGAGCTTGCTGAAACAAAGGATTGGGTCTTTGGGCTTTCCCTTTAAAAGCAATACTGGCCGGGCGGTGGTGGCGCATGCCTTTAATCCCAGCACTTGGGAGGCAGAGGCAGGTGGGTTTCTGAGTTCGAGGCCAGCCTGGTCTACAGAGTGAGTTACAGGACAGCCAGGGCTATACAGAGAAACCCTGTCTCGAAAAACCAAAAAAAAAAAAAAAAAGAAAAGAAAGAAAGAAAAGCAATACGGGTTTTGATCAGAAAACTTTGTCTTGGCCTCATTCTTTTCTTGCACCCCGTCCCTTTTTCATTTCCAGCCTCCCTTTCAGGTAGACCTGGTTCGTCCTTAGCTGCTGGACAGCTACAGGTGGTGCCTGAACGAGGGGACCGAAAACGGGAGGACCAACTGAGAAACACTGTCTTGGGTGGAGCTCCACAGGAAACGGAAGAAAAGTAAGAGTATCCTGCATGGTGTAAGCAACAAAGGGCATTAATGCTAGCGCTAGGTATAAATTTTAGTTTTGGAGGCTGTTGCTGCAGAAAGTGCATTAATATAGGATACAGGCTAGGCTGAACAGGTGTTGACCCAATGCCGAATTCACCCAGGGATGACAGCAGAATTAGGACTGGGGAATTCTAAACAGGCATTCATCCACAGCCAAGAGTTACTACCATCAGGCAAGAGAAGCAGGGTTCAAAAAAACAGGTGTTGGAAAAATTATCCATGGTTCCCAGAAGTAGGAATGGTAAATATACAAATTGAATGAGAGAGAGAGAGAGAGAGAGAGAGAGAGAGAGAGAGAGAGAGAATAGGTTTCAGAAAAGCAGTCCGGGACGCATTAGCAAAAGAGAAGGAAAATGGATATAAGCTATTTCAGAGCTCTCCTAGGGACAGGAAGAAATCGGGAGACGTCCTGATTCCTCTCTGGCTCATACTGGAGATATCCTTAGTTACATCAAGTTCTCTTGCTTCTCTCTACAGTCTGTCTTGGTGCACCTGAAAGATCTGAACCCTTATGAGGAAGGTTAGGCCCTTAGCAAACTTAGAGCCAAGACATGCCCAGGCAAAGACCCCTAGCAAACTTAGAGCCGAGACATGCCCGGGCAAAAATCCCACCCAGCTACATTCCTACAGGTGACTTTGACCTGACCTCAGGGCCAGAGGCACAGTGTTTCAGGATGCAACTGACTTGTGAC
>CM052710.1:16756144-16788549 GCA_028551405.1 Uromys caudimaculatus | reverse complement strand
TCACAAGTCAGTTGCATCCTGAAACATTGTGCCTCTGGCCCTGAGGTCAGGTCAGAGTCACCTGTAGGAATGTAGCCGGGTGGGATTTTTGCCCAGGCATGTCTCGGCTCTAAGTTTGCTAGGGGTCTTTGCCCGGGCATGTCTCGGCTCTAAGTTTGCTAAGGGTCTAACCTTCCTCATAAGAGTTCAGATCTTTCACTTTATCTATTAGCTTTCCACTCCTTGATTTAGCTTTACTTGTTAAAAAGGCGATTTCCACTGGCCTTTGGAGCCCTGCACCTGTAGTTAGGAGCACGGCAGGAGAAGCCCTGCCAGGAGCTGATTGTCTGCAAAAGCTGCTTTAAAAGGGGCCAGCAGCTTCTCAAGTTCTATGGCAAGTGAGCTGATGGCTGTTTTTTCCTAGAAAAATTTCTGCAATTGTGTTTAACAGGTTCAGCAAGTAACAAGGCGGTCTTCTCTTGAAATTCTAGCTAGAAAAAGCAAGAAAATTTTGTTTGGTCAAAATATATAAAATGTGTGTAGCCACTTCATTTTTGTTTCTGACTGGTTTTAAAGGTATAAATATGTTCTGCATGTCCTGGTTATAGAGTATTGGCTTATAAGTTATTGGGTATGATTAAAAAAATTGTAACATTGGTAACAGAAAGTTAGCTTAAAACTGGTAACTCAGGGTTGGAGTCGTTCTAAACAATAACATGTGGTATGAGCCAACCCAGGAAAACAGGTTTCTAAAGATACTTCTAAATTGAGATATGTAATTCTTATCCTAGAAATCAGACTAAGATCTAGGACAATGTCTCTTTGAGGTGTTGAAAGCTGCACTGTCATGCATTCAGATATAAGAACTGGCAGCCAAACTTTGCAACGTGAAAGTAATACTCTTGGTATTGATTTTATTGTTTAAAACTGAGTTTGGTTTTCCAAAGTTATGACTGTGCTCTGATGTTGCAAGAGAAACTTAAAAATTATAGTTAAACTGCCAGTGTTCCATTGGCTGCAGTTTGCAGTTCGGTCACAGCCTCAGGAAAAGCAGCTGGTAGAATTCTCTAGCAGGAGTTCCTTTTGTTACACAATTGACTTATGAGAATGCTAATACAGCCTGCTGTGCCGCTATTAGGCCATATAGAGCAAAGACAGACTTAGCTGGATATATTTATCTTTGTGCAGAAATCAGACCCTCATATAATCAGGGTCTGGCTATGGCTTGCTGCCTTACAAGAGACCACTGTGCAAGCAATGCTTCCACAGAATTGAGGAAATAAAGATGTTTTAAATGTGGAGGTTTGGGTCTTTTTAAAAATGATTGTTCCAGGAACAGAGGCAGAAGCAGACAAACAAGTCAAGCCCAGGAATCTGTCCTTGGTGCAGGAAGAGTGATCTTTGGGCCAGGCCTCAAGAAATAGGTCCAGTTAAGAAATATTTGCATTTGAGTTCATGCAAAGCTCAGAGAAGCCTCTGCAGAAGCTTGTATAGCATTTCTTTTGTTTTGACTAGCCCCTAGAAAAGTGTTTGCTCTTTCCTCGGGGAGGAGGGGTCAGCCTCAGACCCCGAGGCACACTCACAGCAGGCGGCTTATCCAGGTGTTATAAATAATTATGGCTGCTTTCCCTATGGCATTTTAACAAAAGACTTGCTCAACTTGTTTTAGTTCCCTTAAGAGTAAGAGAGGAACCCGGCAGTGGTGGCGCACGCCTTTAATCCCAGCACTTGGGAGGCAGAGGCAGGTGGATTTCTGAGTTCGAGGCCAGCCTGGTCTACAGAGTGAGTTCCAGGACAGTCAGGGCTACACAGAGAAACCCTGTCTCGAAAAACAACAACAACAAAAGAGTAAGAGAGGACAAGATGGCTTTGGTTCCTCTGATGTGTACTGAGTTCAATCTATTACTAATAAGAGACCTAACCTTAAATTAATAATTGAAGAAAGTTTTGAAGGATTAATAGACATTGGAGCTGATGTACTCACAAGGGATTGGTTATTCCATTAATCTAAAGTAAAGTTCAAACTTAAAATTTATGAAAGGTTAAGGAGGCTCTGGAACTCATGAAGGCATTGGAACCTGGCTTGCCGACTCTGGCTGCCATTCCAGGAAATGCATGTAGAATTATTATGGATTTGGAAGATTGTTTTTATCCTGTCCCTTTGCATCCTGATAATTGTAAAGGGTTTGCTTTTAGTGAGTTTGTGAAGTGATATCATTGGAAAGTTTGGCCTCAATGAATGGCTAATAGCCTTAAATTATGTAAAAAATTTTGTTGCTGCTTCAATACAAGAAGTTAGGACTTTGAATCTTTCAGTGTATATTATCCATTATGGAGGGTATTTTATTAGCTGATCCCTCTGAAGGAGTTTCACTACAAGCTTTTGCTCTTATACAATGAGCTTTAACATTTTGGAGTAGTTGTTGCTCCAGAAAAGATTCGAAGGCAATATCTTTTTCAGTATTTGGGGCCTCAGTTATATCCTAAACAAACTGTGACACAGAAAACTCAAGTAAGAAAAGATAATTTACTTACTTCAAATTATTTTCAAAGTTGTTAGGAGATGTTGATTGATTAAGACCTCACCTTAAGCTCACCACAGGAGGACTTAAGCCTTTGTTTGATAACAACGGGTATGCAAATTCTAATTCCCCTGGACAGTTAACTGATGAGAGACAAATAGCTTTACAGAAAGTAGAAGAAGCTGTTGTTCAACAACAGATACATTACATAAAATATGGATCAATTGTTGGTTGTTTGCGTTATTGCTACTCATGTGCCCTCAGCAGTTCTTTGGCAAAAGGGACCATTAATATGGATTCACCTTTCTTCATCTCCAAGTAAAGTTTGAACACCCTATTATGAAGCTGTTGCTGTGTTAATATAGAATTGTAGGATCGAATCACAAAAGTATTTTGGGAAAGAACCTGATGAAATGTTTATTCCTTATTCCAAACAGCAATTAAATTGGTTATTGCAAAATACTGATATTTGGCCTATTGCATGGCAAACATTTTAGGCAGTATTGATAATCATTATCCAAAAGACAAGTTGTTACAGTTTTCCTCTATGCATGCTTTTGTATTTCCTGTAAATTTTGCATGCAGCCCATAGAGAATGTACTTACTGTGTTTACAGACTGCTCATCTAATGGGAAAGGAGCTTATGTAATTGGATCACATGTTCATTTTCTTTGAGTTTTTCCCCACTTCAGCACAGATAATTGAATTATGCATTGTAGCTACTGTTTTTGAAATGTTAAAAAAATCAACTTTGAATTTGTATACTGATAGTCAATATATAGCACATGGCTTACAATTGCTTGAAATTGTTCCGTTTTTAGATATTGCTAATTCTCAAATTTTGCAATTATTTATGCAAATACAGCTTCATTTAAAAGCATGTACTGTTCCTTGCCTTATAGGACAATTAAGAGCTCATAGTGGATTGCCTGGACAGACTCCTTAGGGCCATGCCACAGCAGATTTGTATACCAGGCAGATTATAGGCCTTACACAGGAACAATTATCCAAACAATCTCATTCTTTACATCATCCAAATAGTAATAATTTGAGACAACAATTTGGTATTTTTAGCAAATATGCATGTCAAATGGTAAAGACTTGTCCTCATTGTTCTCAGTTTCTACCTGTACCACATAATGGTGTTAATCCTCGAGGACTTATCTAATCAATTATTGTAAATGGATGGTACTCATATTTCTGATTTTGGAATATTAAAATACGTACATGTGACTTCACATTTTTTTCAGGCTTTCTAGTTGCAACTGCTTTAACAAGAGAAGCAACTAAAAAACGTAATTAGTCATTGACTGCATTGTTTTTCTATGCTTGGTGTTCCAAACCAGATTAAAACAGAAAATGGAACTGGCTATTACAGACAAACATTTGATAAGTTTTATAGACAATTTAATATTACCCATATCACTGGGATTTCTTATTATTCTCAAGGACAAGATATCGTAGAACTTTAAAACAATATCTTCATAAAAAAAGGAGGGGGAATTATATCCCCATACACATTATTTAAATCATGCTTTTTAATTTTAAAATTTGGAAGGCAAGGAACTCTCTGCTGAATGTCTATGGCACTCTACAACTAGGCATACTTACGCCTTGGTGAAATGGCAGGATCCACTTACAGGCATATGGCATGATCCAGATCAGGTATTTAATATGGGGAAGAGGGCATGTTTGTGTTTTTTCTGCAGGATGCTGCAGAAGTGTGCTAGCTGCCAGAGTGATTGATGTGACATGCTGATGCTGGGACAAAGAATGATGCTGACTGTAAGCTTGCTGAGTGCCCTGACAATGGTGACAGGAAAGCTGTTTTGGACGTATGTTCCTGACCTACCTTTGCTTGCCTACATCCCAGATTGGACAAGCTGCCTTGCTTCAAGTTTTAGACCTTGTGGGACAGAGAACATGGAGACCTTGGAAAAATTAATCAAAAGGAGAAGTTATAATGACTCTTCTCTTTCCTTTAATGTGACCAGTTATTCCGGCTCAATCATGGACTGGTATAGAAATCAATCCAATATTGGAAATGACAGTCTTCAATTGGAAGTGAAAGACCCCCGAGCTGGGGAGACCCTCACTCAAGTCTAGGGATGGAGCAACCCCCCCAAGAACTCACGAAAGACCGTCCTTGCTGCAATCACACGAGGTTTATTTGGGGGACCAGTGCACTGGGGTCGAACTTGTAACCTACGCAGAGGCAGAGGAGTTCGACCCTGAGCAGCTGAAGTCAGGTGTATTTAAAGAAAAAACCACAAAGCAAGGAAATTCTATGCATCATGGGAAGGTATAGAATGTTCTAAGTTCACCATAAGGCGGTTGCGATAACATTCCTGCGGTTAGCTATTCCCTGGGACAAAGGATGCAGGTTAGCCATAAGGCAGTTGCGATTTCTGGCTTTAATTTTGCTAAGGGGGGTCTAACTTCCTTATAATGGGCTCAGGTCTTTCAGAAGGCTGGTTCTGGACATTTTCAGAGACATATTTGGAAGTAAGCTGCAGTTCTCTATGATGTTATGTTAGCAAGAGATAAAGTTGAGACAGGAGATGGACTCTGAACAAGTGTTAGTGCGTGTGTTAAGGCTCCTAATCTTTTACTAATTGGTCATGTTAAATTTACTTTTTCTTCCACATTATTTAATGCAAGTTGCATTGATTGTGTACTTTTTTAACTGTGTTAGTGTGCTGAAATCTGGCATGTCTGTTATGGTGGTCTATCAATTAGCTTTTGTTTTATTGCCTGTGAGTATTACAGGACCTTGTATTCTGAAAAAGGCTTGCAAGTACTGGAAGAAGTGAGTCAGGCTTTAAGTAGAAGCAAGAGGGTAGTGGGCTTGATTATCGTTGGTATAGCAGCTTTAATTACATTAATAGCTAGCACCACTGCTTCTACAATTGCTTTGACACAAGAAGTTAAGACAGCTACTTTTGTGAATCATTTAGCAAAAAATGTTACTAAGATGGGCGTTTAGAACAACAGATTGACTCCCTGGCAACCTCTGCAAGTTCATTATCATAAACTTGATTTGGCTGATAGAGGCCTGGCTGAGCTCTACAATGCCATGTCTCCTTTGGGAGCTGCATAAAACTCAGATTTATGCTCACCTGCCTTGGCGTGAGCACGTGCAAGAGTGCGAGACTAAGTATCACAGGGGGAGGACCCAAATGTCCATTTCTAAGTCCCCCATGAAGCAAACCTGATTGCATAGAGGTTGGTGTCTGCCCTTCCTTTGATCATACTCTGTGGGGATATCTACAGAAAACTGACAAAGGCTAACCTCTCCTCCCCAAAAGACACCGCTGACATATAAAGTGCTCGGAGGATCAGGTCAATACTTCCCCCCTCTGGTTAATGCCCATTCATCTTCATAGTGCGATCATTCCTAGCTACTCACTGGCCTCAAAAATTGTTAAAAGGGAGGAGATGCCGGGAACCAAACCTATGAAATTATCCGCTATTCTATGAAGCCTAGCCACTTTTTACCCTAGACGGGATTATCGGAAAACAAGTAAATCTTGTGCCCCTGTCCAGTGAACTGTGCTCTTCCCCTAGCCTTGAGTAGGACAAACAACCTGGCTGGAGCCAGTCTGGCCTCTCTGGATTTGCAGCTTCCTACAGGAACCTTGAAGAGTTGACTGCCCACTGAGCTTGCTGACACAAAGGATTGAGTCTTTGGGCCTTCCCTTTAAAAGGAGTACAGAACAATAAAGTTCAAGCCTTGATCAGAAGCATTTGTCTTGGCTTCATTCTTCTCTAGCGCCCTGTCCCTTTTTCATTTCCAGCCTCCCTTTCAGGTAGACCCAGTTCACCCATGGCTGCGGGACAGCTACACCATCACCTGAACACTGGAATCACAAGTGTTTGCCAGCGTACCTAGTTTATGCAGTGTTAGAGACGGAACCCAGGACTTTGTACATTTTAAGCAAGCACTTTATCTACTGCAACACATCCTGAGACCCTATTGCCTTTATTTCTAGGGCCATCAGTGGAGCAGAGCTTTCTGGAATCCATAAGAGGACCAGACCCCTTACCAAGCCTTCCCTTACTGTGTTAGACCTGACTTTGCTCCAACTTCTGGGAAGGAATGGTGGGGTCATTTGTAATTCCTGCACAGTTCCTCATGGACACAAATACAGCCATCTTTAGGGTGAAATGTTTGGGGGGGGGGATGTCGTGGGTACCAGACCACCCGGCCACTGTCTTATTTCTGGTTCTCTAGATTCAGAGTGTCACCTCCCTTCTCAGATAGCTTATCCATGGTGCTGTCTGTCACAAGGCTTACTACTCTCAGTTACACACACACACACACACACACACACACACTCAAATCCTCTCTCTCCTCACAGTTACAACAGAGAGGGCAGTCCTCCAACTGGTCCAATTGGCTTGGATCTGGGGGGGCCACACCTCTGCCAGTCACTGTCTCACTCTGATCACAGACCGGATGGGAATGAGCAGTTCTTTACAGAGAAACCAAGGAGTGAACACTTCCAAGCAAATTAATACCTGTCCTTTATCTATCAGTCCCTTCTCTCTGGTCTAACTGTTCCCAGCTAACCTGAAGCATTACTGCCATTTGCATTCTGTGATGGTCCCGACACCTGTTGCTCAGGTCTTTCTTCCTTACCCACAATGAACAATGAACCTGCAGACCCACTGGCTGTTCAGAGTTCAAGGAGGTGCTCTGCTCTTTCCAACTTAAACACCCTCCCAATCTCACACCTCCTCCCACTCCTACCCCCTAGTCCACCTCTGCTGTGTCAGCAGTTTTTTGTTTGTTTGTTTGTTTGTTTTTTTGTTTTGGGTTTTTTTGGGGGAGGGGAGGTTAGAGGAGCAACTATTTGTTCACAGGTCCTATTTCCAGTAGCCGAAGCATCCCTTGCGAGCAGCCTTGTCTAACAGGCATCTGTCATTTAGTACTTGGATTGCAACTGGCTCAGCTTTTTCCCACTTGGGGAGGTGAAAGATGGGAGGGGCCGTAGGTGACTTGCCCCAGCGTGTGACAAGACAGAAGAGTCTGCGCACCTCCTGAGGCCATGGTGGGTACAGGCTACTCCTGGGCCAATTTCATTTTAGCCTGTCGAAGCATCTGTTGCCTTCCCTCCAAAATTGTGTGTGTGTGTGTGTGTGTGTGTGTGTGTGTGTGTGTGTGTGTGTGTGTGTATACTGGTGCACTGGCACAAGTGTGTGTATGCATACTTGTGGAGACCAGGGGTCAACATTAAGTGTCTTCTTCAATGGCTCTCTCTCTCACTGAACCTGGCTCATTGATCCAGCTATTCTGGCTGTCCAATGAGTTTCAGGGACGCACTGCTGATCTCCGCTACCATGCCTGGTGCTGAGTATCTGAACTCAAGTCCTCATGCCTATGCGGCAGAAGGAGCTTCCATACATTATTTGAATGTATTCATGTTGGGGCCATTGTAGGTTTAAATGCAGTTTTAGAAGCATTCAGAGGGAACCGAGGTCCCTTCGACTCGATTTCCCGTGAGAGCATCTTGCAAAACTCTCATCTCTTATCTGCAGGGCCCTCTGTGTGGCCCTGTTACAGTCATACCCACTGCCCTCTCCCACCCGGACCCTGACTCTAGCGGTGTAAGCACTGAGCTGTTTTCAGCTACGTGCGTAGCTTTGCTGTGTACAACGCTCAGCATCACTTTGTGGAATCTCCTCTCCCCTCTCAGCAGAATCCAGACTCACCCAGGCTACTGTGTGAACTCTTCCCTCTCAGTAGAACCCAGGCTTACCCAGGCTGCTGTGTGAACTCTTCTCTCTCTCTGCAGAACCCAGACTCACCCAGGCTGCTGTATGAACTCTTCCCTCTCAGCAGAACCCACACTCACCCAGGCTGCTGTGTGAACTGGTGGCACCTTTCTTCTTGTTACCAAGTAACACCTAACAATGGAATCAAGTCAGTTTGTTTACTGCTCGGTCATTTCCCTGCTAGAGGATACCTGGGTGTTTTCCAGTTTGAGAAAACACCAGCGCAGCTGCCACACACGTTTGCGTACGTTTTTTGAGAGATTTATTTATTTTTATTTTATGTTCACATGCTTTGCCTGTATGTATACCACGGGTGTGTGGGGCCCGTGGAGGTCAGAAGAAGGTGGTAGAGTCCTGAAACTGGAGTTATAGATAGACTGCTGTGTGGATGCTGGGAATCACACCGGAGTCCTCAGCAAGAGTAGTAAGTGCTCTTAGCCACGGAGCCATCTCTCCAGTTCTTAAATACAGTTTAATTTTTGTTCTGTTCATTGTTTATTGTGTTACCATGTATGTGTGCATGTGTGCACGTACATACCAATACACTCATGTGGAGGTCAGAGGACACTCTGAGGGAGTCCGCCTCTCTCTCTGGATAACAGAGACGGAACACAGCTCATCATTTTACCGCTGGCGCTGTCCCCCCAGCCCAGCATGCATCTTTTAGCTGAGCACAGTCTTCAGCTCTGTGGGATTGATACCCAGAAGGGCATCCACTCTGTTGTACGGCTATTGTTTAGTTTGTAAGAGAACTGCCCACTCGCCTCCCACAGGGGCAGCACTGACCACATTCCACCTGCGGCAGGGGAATGGCCCAGAGGCTCTGGCCCCTTGCCTGCACTGGGTGCGTCACCGGTTTTTATTTCAGCTACTAGGTTAGATTGGAAGCTGCCTCACTGGAACTGAAACCTCTGCTCCCTTAAAAGTGAGCTTCTTTACAAGTGCCAGGCTGCCAGCCATGCCTTCCTCAGCTAACTCCCTCTTCGTGTCTTCCCTAACTACGCTACACTCCTGGGTTTTGTTATTTGTTTTACATGTTTTAACTTGTGTGGGTGGCCCATGTCTTTAATCCCAGGACTTGAGAGGCAGAGGCAGGTGGAGCTCTGGGAGCTCAAAGTCAGTCTGGTCTACATAGTAAGACCTTATCTGACATCTATCAGGAAAAAAAAAAAAAAAAATATATATATATATATATATATATATATATATATATATATATATATATATTTCTATGCATATTTTATTATATATAAGCTTTATTATATAAAACTTATATGTAAAGAAACTTCATACACTAAAGTTAATCTAACCCAAAATCTGTATATCTCAATGAACTTCTCTACAGTTGAAATAGTCATTTACAACGGAGGCTGTGTAGTGACACATTGGATTTTACACCTTGACTATTTATACATTTTATGCACTATCTACCCTTAAAACCAAAAACAATCTGTTACAGAGTTAGAACTAGGAAAACAATTAGCTTTATATCCTCTTTCATAACTCATGCTGCTTGTCTGAGTTGCCTTTTTTTTTTTTTTTTTTTTTTTTGAGACAGGGCCTCACTATGGAGCCTGGCTGGTCTTGAACTCACAGAGACCTGCCTGCCTCTGCCTACTGAATACTGGGACTAAAGTCCTGTTTCACCATGCCTAGACAGTGTTTGCTTTTCAATGGCAAAGTCTTCAGTTGTTTTGTTTGTTGGTGGTTGGTTGTTTAGTTTGAGGGTTTTGTGAGTTTTACTCAATTGGTGTCAAGCTCACTAAGTAACTGGGGATGACCTTGAACTTCTGATCTTCTTGCCTCCAGCTCCAAGTGCTAGGATTACAGGCTGGCACCACCGTGCCTGGTTTATGTGATACTAGGGATTGAACCCAGGGCTTCATGCATGGAAAGCAAGCACTCTGTCACCTGAACTATACCCCCAGTATCTTAGTTAGGGTTTTATTGCTGTGAGCAGACACCATGACCAAGGTAAGTCTTATAAGGCCAATATTTAATTGGGGCTGGCTTACAGGTTCAGAGGTTCAGTCCATTATCATCAAGGCGGGAACATGGCAGCATCCAGGCAGGCATGGTACAGGAGGATCTGAGAGTTCTCCATCTTCATCTGAAGGCTGCTAGCAGAATACTGGCTTCCAGGCAGCTAGGATGAGGGTCTTATAGCCCACACCCACAGTGACACACCTACTCAAACAGGGCCATACCTTCTAATAGTGCCACTCCCTGGGCCAAGCCTATACAAACCATCACACCCAGCCTCCAGGCCGTGGGTTTTTAAGGAGGACTAAAGTAAGAATATAAAGAACAATGAGCCCCAGGGACAAGGCTGGGGAAACAGGGCTGTTGGGAAGGGCTTGGGTGGTGGCTGCCCAGAGTGATAGGACCTAGAGACCTGGCCCACTTGTTCAGGGCTTGTCAGGCATGGCACAGTATCACCCTGCAACTCAGTGCCCTCCCTCTGCCCCCTGAGACTTCTGCAGTCTCCTGGGATCAGACCCCAGAGCAGGGAGATTGGCCTGAGAACCAGAAGCCTGGCATGGGGCCCAGATGTGTGACACTTGAATCCTGGGGAAGGTGGCTGAATAGCTAGGTACATGGGGCCTCCTGGGACAGCCAGAGACAGGGAGGGGCAGCTCATATTTCACCACTGCTTGCTTGTGTGACCTGAGCTTTGATAGATAGCAGAATCACCCAGCACTTGTCCCCATCAGGTGACAATTTCCACTATTCCACAGGGACTACTCTGGGCATTAGACTCTGTAGCCTAGATGGAAAGGGACCATATTTTTGCTAGACCCCAGGATAGAAGCTAGCATGTATGAGGTGGGCATGGTGGGCCATACCTACAATTCCAGCACTTGGGAGGTAGAGGCAAGAGAACCAGAAGAGGAGACCCAGGAGTTCAAGGCCAGCCTCTGAGGCATATGTGTCACATATGAAACCCTGTGTCACAGGCTGGAGCTATAGTTCAACAGCAAAGCACTTGCATAGCATGCTCAAAGCCCTGGGTTTTGATCCCTAAGTGCTCAAAAACACATAAACAAAAAGAGAGTCTCCCCAAATATGAGGGGTACATGAGTGCACATGTGTGGTATGCACATCTGGTGTAAGTATGTGCAGGCGTGAAAGGCAGGGAGGGGTGTCACGGAGGACCAGTAACCCTCTGATATTGCTTTCAGTCTACTAGCTGTGTGACCTTGGGCAGGAGGCACTCTTTGGGGCTTTGGTTTACCAGGGTTCTGACTCAAAGGCCCAGAGTAGATGGCATTTCTTCAAATTACATTCAGTGGCAGCATGAAGTGGGATTTGTTGCAGAAACAAGATTCCTGGGGTCCTGGGATGTTCAATCAATAAAGTGCTTACTACATAGGCATGAGGACCCCAGTCCCTTCTCCGGCACACACGTAGGAAGCTACACGTGGCGGTGTACATCTGAAATCCCAGCCCTGGGAGACACAGACATGAGGATCTCTGGGCCTTGTTGGCCAGCTAGTGTAGCCAAATCATTGCACTCCAGATTCAGGGAGAGACCCTGCCTTAAAATGTAAGGTAGAGGGGCTGGAGAGATGGCTCAATGGTTAAGAGAACTGGCTGCTCTTCCAGAGATCCTGTATTTGATTCCGGCACTCACATGATGTTCACAACAGCCAGCAATCACAATTCCAGGGGATCCAACACCCTCTCCTGGCCACTAAGGGCTGAAACATGCAGCGTGCAGACACATAACCGGGTGAAACCACTCATACACATAAAATAAATAACTCTCAGAAATGGGTGGAGAGTGACTGGGAAAGGCACCTAGTGCTGACCTCTGGGCTCCACATCCACAAGAGGGGGCAGGGACGGTGCTAGATATCTGGGCTCTAGCAGATGCCTAAGGCCTGGGAATCTAACATCTGTGGGCCCAGTTTACCAACAGCTGAGTGTACAACAGGCTTAGGCCAGTTCTGGTGTGGCCAAGGTGCTGTTGACACCTCTAGAAGCACTGACTTAGAAGCTGACTAAGTTCAAGCCTGGGCAGCTTCCAAAGGACATAGAGGCCAGTCCAGAAACTGGGAGGAGCTAGAGATGGGAACTGACTTTGGCTAAGGTGGTGGGAGGGGGAGGAGAAGTGGAGGGATACCCAGCAATTAAAGCTTGCCTAGAGAGGGAACCCGAAGCTTTCCTTCCAGAGAGACCTGGACTGAATGCCTGGGAAGACAAGTCTGTTTGGGCTGCTGAGTTTAGGATGTGAGGCAGGTAGAGGCACCAGCACTGTCAGTTCAGAAGAGTTAGCACACCCATTGCTACCCAGAGGCTCCAAAAGGGTCTAGGAGCACCTGCCATAAACACCGTAAGCCCTGCATACCTTAAATAAATCTGGACATCCGGCCAGTCATTGTATTAGACTAGGATCAGAGGATGATGGTCCCAGTCTGCCACTTCCTTTGTGTCTTTGGGCTCATCTCTTAACCTTTCTGACACTGTCACCTCCTCTGCAAAATAAGAACAAGGCACCCGTGCCCCATCTTCCCAGTTTTACTGTGGCCATCGCTGTCAGATCGGAGAGATGGCTGTACTCTGGCACCTGCAGTGTGCCATCCAGTTAGTAGGGTACTAGTGCCATTGGGGTCCTAGAAAGGAAGGGACCATGCTGCCCTCGAGTAGGGAACATTGGGGCTTAAAATAAAACCACCCAAGTGTTCTGCATCTTAAATTATAAGATGGTCACAGATTACCTCCTCCTACGCTCCACCTGAATTTCCAAAGTAAGAATTATGTAAATTTGTGTGATGTGTCAACAGTTAAAAGTGTCTTTTACATGCAAAAAGAAAAAGTGTCATGGAAAATATATAGTATAAATGGTGTGTGTGTGTGTGTGTGTGTGTGTGTGTGTGTGTGTGTTATCCTACCGAACAATATTTATTTATATATTTTGTTTGTGGATATCTACACATTTGTGTGTAGGTGCAAATGTGTGTGACTGTGTGTAGAGGCCAGAGGACTGGCTGGCTGGAGAGCCTCTGCTGGGATTTCAAGCATATGCCATTATGCTCATTTAAAAACAAGAAACGAAACAACGGACTAGGGCTGAACTCAGATCCCCAAACTTGCATCTGTACTAGCTGATCTCTTTCTAGCCCAACGTGCTTCCTTTAAACTCCGGGTTGCGTATTTGAGATCGAACTAGGTCATTCCTTTTATCTACTGTGTAGCTTTCCACCTGGTTAGCCTTCCCCCATGTGCCGTCCATTTAGCCTGCTGCTAAAATGGTTCCACAGCTAATTTGTGCCCCTTTTCTCCCTAGGCTGGACAGACAGGCTGGCTTTGGCTGTACGCCCGGAGTGTCAGTGAGAAATGAGGCTGCGAATAAGCCTACGGGTGAGTCAGCACCTCTGGGTCCAGAGGGAGCTTCCCTGCTGCCTGGCCCTCTCTGCTTCATTACAGCCTGCGGGAAGGAAATGGAGAGGAAGAAAAGATGGGAGAAACTGCCCTTGCTAAGCTGACATAACACTTTTCATTTTTGTAGGTAAAAGGGTGTATGTTTTGTTTTGCTTTTTCATGTTTTTGTTGTTGTTTTTTGTTTTGATTGGGTTGATTTTTCTTTTCTTTTTTTTTTTTTCTTTTTTTTGCTTAGTTTTGTTTGAGACAGTCTTATTATGTAGTGCTGGTTTTCCTAAAACTTGCTACATAGACCAGGCTAGCCTTCAATTCAGAGATTGGCCTGCCTCTGTCTCCTGGGTCCTAGAGTTAAAGGAGTCTGATGTCATGACCAAAACCTTTTGTTTTTGTTTTTTAAGAGAAACTCTCAAGTAGCCCAGGCTAGTCCCAATCAGCTATGAAGCTGAGGCTGGGCTTCAACTCCTGATCTTCTGCCTCTTGCTCCTTAGCGCTGGGATTATAGATGTACACTAGCTGGGTTTTGTTAATGTTTGGGCTCAAACCTATAGCTATGCAGTGCCTGGTAACCACCAACTGAGCTACAACCCCATGCCTGGTCTGGCTTTTTGGAGACAGGGTCTCAATATGTAGCCCAGGCTGGCCTTGAATTCCTGATCCTCTTGTCTCAGCCTCCTGAGTGCTGGGATTGTGGGGCTGTAACATCACACTCTGTGTTTGCATAGCATGTAGGAAGCCCCAGGCTTAAAGCTCAGCACAGCAGGAGGAGTGGCAGTACATGCCTGTAATCCCAGCACTTGAGGAGACAGAGGCAGGAGGGTCCAAAGTTCAAGATCACCTCCAACTTTTTAAAGGTTTTTGGTTGAATGTAGCTCAGTTGACAAAATACTTACCTGCCATGCATGGAGCCCCGGGGTTCTCCCTGGTACCACATAAAATTAGGTGTGATGGCGCATACCTATAATCCCAATAGTTGGGGGTAGAGGAAGGATAATCAGATAGTCAAGGCTATTCTTGCTCACATAATAATAAGTTTGGACTAGTCCGAGCTATGTGAGGACTTGTCTTAGCCAAGTCCTCCAGATGCTTTCCCGGACCCCTCCTGCTATAACATAGAGTCTTTGACCTTCAGGCTCAGCCTAGGTGATATGGGACATCCCCTAGTCCTTGCCAGAACCTCTCTGCCAAAAGAAGGTGGCCTGGGTAGAGTTCAGCCTCTTCGGGGTATACAACTCCTTTGCTGCCAATGTCAGTAAGTTTAGGTGCCGTTGTCAGGAGGCAGTCCTGCAGCCATCAGCATCCTGCAGGGTCCTGAGGAGCCTATAATGCTGTCTCCACATCCCGAGCCCACTTTGCTGCCTGACATGTGTGGTATTTTGTAGGGGTCGGAGGACTAAGCAAACAGCTCCACTCAGATGCTATTTAAAGTAACACACTACAAGCGTGGGCTCTCAGCTTTTATTAACAAGTTCATGGAGGTCCGCCTCCCGCCTCCCACGGTGTCTCTCTGCAGGTACTGGCAGGGAAGGGGGCTGAAGCAGGTATGGTGAGCAAGAGAAGTTCATTTGGTCCCTGTGTACAAAGTGCTTACCACTGGGCCTGGGGACAGAGCCCTGAACGAATCCTGAAGATGGGGCAGGGGTGGGGTGGGATGACAGTAGAGGGGGGGGGATCACAGTCTCCTGTGCAATGCAAACATGGCTAAAGGATGGTGGTAGGTAATGCTGTGTACAGGGGATGGGGTGAGGGCAAGGCTGGAAAGGGTGTTTTGGTCGTTCTATTGAAGATCTGAACCCCCTCCAGGAGCGAGGATCTGAATTTAAGTTCCTACCAGGGTGAATAAAGGCTTAGAGCACGTGTGTGAGGAGCAAGATTCAGAAAAGATTCCTTGAAGCCTCAGGCTCTCAGTGACCCCATGAGGACACACTCCTGACTTTCAGTGACTCCATGAGGACACACTCTGCTAGCCATCAAAGTAAATTAAAAGCTCATTGGGCTTCAAGCCCAAACCAGAACCGTCCAGGCAACAACTTGGCTTTCAAAGAAAGACTTTGGGGCCAGCAAGATGGCTCAGTAGGTAAAAGTGCTTGCTGCTAAGCCTGAAGACTTGAGTTCAATTCCTGGCATCCACATAGTGGAAGAAAAAAAAACCCAAGTCTTGCAAGTTGTTCTCTGACCTTCACATGTGCTAATCAGAACATGTGCACACACATGTGGGTGAACACGCACACAGTACACATATCCACATGTGCACACATACATGTGACATGCACACACATATGGGTGTATGCATATAGACATTTTAAAATGTAATCTTTAAATAAAGAAAACACTATAAGCAGCTGAATGGCTTACAAGGAACAAGAGCATGTGAGGGTCCCTAGCTCCAGCCACATAAGAGTCTGTCTGTCTGTCTGTTTCTCTGCAAGGTGTCGTGTTGCAATGCTGGGGGTAGAACCTAGGGCTTCATGCAATCTCTCTATCAAGTGAGCTATGTCCTCAGCAAGCCTCAAAGCCTTTAATAGGTTCTATCTTGGGAGCTCTGAGATCTATGAAGAGAACAGGACAAACGAACTGCCCACCGTGGAGCTTTCAGCCTCGGGAAACAGAAGATAAAAGTGTTTGCCTTGCGCTAGCTACTACAATGCAGATGTTCAGACAGAGATGCGAAAGCAACTCATCACAACATAGATTCTCATTCCATAGCTAGAGGGTCAAACTTGAGGTTCCAAGGAGTGATTGATGCCCAGTGTTGCTGAGCTGCAGCTGAAATGGCAAGAATTTTATGTATTGTCCCTCCTGGGAGCAAAGAAGTTCTGAGAGAGATCTCCCTGAGGCAGCAAGGATGTATCCAAAGGAACAACTGACTAGCAGTGGTGCTCTGGAGTTGGCCTTGGTAGGTAGCAGGGTAGGAGACTTGAAAACCCTAGAGACTTTGGACTGGCTTATGGGGCTGATTTCCTTCACTAGGAGTAAAACTGGCTCAGCTTTCCATCACTGACTCCTTAGCTCCCCCACTGCTCCGCCAGCCTGTGGGCGAGAACATCTGGATGGAATTCCCTGGAACTGGAGGGCATTTCCAGGCGAGCAAGGCTGTCAGCCCAGCCGGGAACACCCACCCTACCATCTGCTGCAGTCCTTGGGAGTCATGAGGGAGGAAACTGTCACTTCTAGCTGCTCCAAGGGAACAGCTGCCCGTGTCTCTGAGCCCTGCCCCAGGCATAAGAGGGGATGTCCCCATATTGGTGGGAAGGGATGTTCAGGAGTTGGGGTTCCGAAAGACTCTTTCTAGCAGGTAGCAGTCCTGTCCCCTGGCAGGTGGGCTACCTAGGAATAGCTGGGCCAGTGCTGGAGAGAAAGGCTACTGTCTGGCCAGCATCGTTAGCCCTAAATTGTCTAGCCCAGGCAAACGTATTGCCCTGCCCCGGGCCATGGCTCTGTAATAAATAGACTCACCTGGTCCAGACAGCTATAGAGTTGTATGAAGCAAGCTACATGCACAGGTACAAACCTAGCTGTTCCAAGTGCTCAGGTTACCTACAGGGAGTGGCAGAGCCAGGATATGAATGCAATCACCTGATTCCCAAGTCCAGGGTTAAGTCTCCAGTCATCACAAGGGACAGGCAGGCAGGTGACTCCTGCCTCAACGTGACTGTCTCCTCTAGCTCTCTTCTGTCCAGGGTAGCTCCTCACCCGCAGTGTGGGGTGGCTGTGCCCAGCTATGCTTGTCACACCTCGGGCAGCTCTTGTTGAAGCAGTTGACAAATTGAGTGTCATTGAGCCTAGGAGTCAGCAGCAAGGGTGGGTGTCCTTGGATGGCATCCTTGTGATCAACAATTTCAAAGAACAGAATGTTTAATCCTAAACCAGGAGGAGGCTGAGGCTGTAGCTTAGTTAGTGGTGTGGTTGCCTAACACAAACTGGGCCATGGGCTCTATCCTGAGCACTGTGTGAACGGAGCACGGTGGTACATGCCTAGAGTCCCAGCACATAGGAGGTGGAGACATGAGGATCAGAAGTTCAAGGTCATCCTTGGGTACACAGTGAGTTTGAGGCCAGCCTGGCTACATGAGACATCTGTGTTTTAAAAAACAAACAGAAGAAATCAAACCAGGTCCCTTGTGTCTCCTCTAGAATTAATTGGGGACCCTAGTAACAGCTTTTCAAGCTTGTGGTCAGTTCTCTAAGGTGGCTGAGACTATAATCTTCCATCTGCTAAGACACCAGGATTTGGGCAGATGGTATCATTGGATGCTGGAACCCAGGGTTCACCCCTGTTGTGTCTTGCTATCTGTACTACTTCCTCTGGGAGCTGTGCTGAACTGGAAGTCTGGTAAACAGGCTCAACACATAGAATCTTGGGGACCGTGGACCTTAAGTCCCCACAGAGCCACAGTGGCCCTGTCAGCACCTGCCCCGATGGCCTCTCTGTGTGTGGTGCCCTTAGCTGTAAACCTGAGCCAAGCAGGTGTGGCCAGGGAAAGAGACCTCTCTCACCATGATTTGCTCAGAGATTAAGGGCCCCTGAGAAAAGGCTTTTATTTCTGTATTTCGGTTTCACAGCTTGGGGAGATAAGAGATAGCTCTTGTTCCCTGGAGACTGCAAAGGTCTGTTCTAGCCTGTCAGAGGGGCCCTTGCCTGGAAATGGGAGGACAGACATTGCCATTTTCAGAGAATATGCCACTTCACCTCTGGGGAGCATGAGACAGGGGCCCATCAGGACTGGCTGAAGACACACAGTAAGCCTGCGTGTCAGCAGACTAGGAAGTCATTTCTCTGGGCCTCCAGGGAGAGGAGAGGGGGCATGATTTTAGCAGTAGAGGCGATGCTGAAATAACGAAGAGCTTGGGGAGGAGGCTGCGGGTTGGAGGAAGCCAGGGCAGGGTGCTGGAGGCAGGTAGCCCAAGGACAGGCCAGAGCTCTGAGTCCAGCCAGCCAGAAGCTCAGGGGCATGTTGTGCTGACAGGCTGTCTAGCAGGCCTAAACATGTAGAAGAGGAGACAGACTCTAGAGGTTTCCGGGGCCGGCCTTTCTCATGTCCCACTGCCACAATTCTGAGAGGCAGGGGATATATGTAGCCTCTCTCTACTGGCCCTAGTCCAGCTTCCACCCCCATCCCCAGCCAGAAGGTATTTATGGGGGTCATTGCACTGTGACCTGCCTCTTCTTCGTTCTTTGCAGTCCAGTTTTCTCCTTGGCCCCAGCTTCAGGCCTGCATGCAGAGCCCAGCTCTACTGCCCACAGGGTCTGCCCAGACTTTCCACCCCAGTCTTAGATTCCCTGATTTGTAACATGAGGGCATTGACAGTGGCCCCCTCCCAGGCATCTTTGAGGACCTGATGAAACTTCTGGCACTCTCAGGCCTTAAAGGGTACCTCCCTAGCCTTTTGGAGCAGGGTCGTGCAGTCCAATGCACTTGTTCCTGACAGCCTTGAGTATGTGGAGTCAGGAGGCAGAGCTGTTGTGTTTCAAACGCCTTGGGAGGCCAGCCCTTCCGCATATAGGACAGGATCCTCAGCCAAACCAGGAAGGCCCACCATTTCAGGGCTGGGAACAGTAGTTCAAGCTCCTCATATACCCTGTCTGGGCATCCCAGTACAGAGTGGTCTAGCTGGGATTCAAATCCAGTCCAGGACCCACCATATTGCCTGACTCTCTAGGACCCAGAATCCCTTGAGATAGTGGCCAAAGACCTGTGAAGAGATCAGAGCTCCCCACAATTCATCTGGACAGTGTATTTTTCTTCCAATGAACCGTGGTGGTCAGGGGAAAAAAACTGTTTATTTCACAAAACTCCAACCACTGTGTATGAGAAACCGGGGTTTTCAGAGCCCACAGGCCTCATCATATTCCAAAACAAGCCAGGGCCACACAATGTGCCACAGACTGACCTGAGGTCAGAGATGCTATTCCAGGTATGAATTTTATTGGTAACCAGGTGACACTTGAGCGGCTCAAGAAATTGGGGCGAGAAAGTCCAGAGTTGTGATTATTTAGCACAGCCGACGGGGAAGAAAAGGTTCTTTGTGGAGCCATGAAAGAGATTGAGCCCCGGAGAGGCCCTGCCCTGGGAGCCGCTGCAATCAGCCCTCCCATCACCATTTGCTCCATGTGTTCTGGAACGTGCTCAGACCCTTCCTTCTTTCAGCAGCCAGGGCCTCCTACTGCAAATCTGTTCAGACCATCTCACTAAGAGGTGACAAGTCCCTTCTCATTCACCGGTCCCCTCCCCCTCTAACTTACCTTATCTTTTCTTTATTCACTTTCCTCTGGGAACAATGACTGGCTCTCTAACCCAGCTAGCATTGTAAGGCCAGAATAACTGAAGCAAAGCAGCAGGCCTCCAGGAGAGGCGGCAAGTATCCCTTAGAAGAGAAGAAATCCAGACGGCCACTGGGGTTCACAGCCTCTTCTGTCCTCCCCATCCACTGCAGCTGCTATCAAAACCTCTTCGCTCCTTGGCTTCCCCTTCATCTCCCTGGCTCAGCTGGCTTGTCATCACCTCACCCCTGCCCTCACCTCTCCTTGCTAACCTTCAGTATTCTGAAATCTCCTGTATCCCAGCATCCACCAGCACACAGACTTCAGAAGTTTCTACTGTGGAGGAGGATGAAGCCCCTCCTATCCCAGTGGCTCTAAGTGTGGACCCCACCTGAGTACCAAAGCAGCCCGCCTGCTACCTGACCAGAGCCTCCTGTACCCTCCCATCCCTCTGCTTGTTTGGTACCCACAGCAGGAGCCAGCTGCAGAGAACCCCCCCCCTCGGAGGATTTCACATGAGCACTGCCAACCAGGGAGTGAATTCTGAACTTAACTTATGCAAATGGAAATCCTAAAACTGTCTGCTTTCCCTTCTTGGAAAACTTTCGAACTTTTTGCAACAGTTTGTGTAAAGGGACCTACTTTTGAAAGTATAACTTTTATGAAATCTAAAGGCAGGCCTGGATGGAAACCTGGTATCTGAATGTGGCATTTACATGAAGGAATAATGGAAGCATAAAATACTCACTGGTTTTTGCTTTATGTTGGTTTGGTGGGGAGAGAAGTGGTAGTGGTGGTGGTGGTCAGTGTTTGTTTGTTTGTTTGTTTTTTATCTCAATATGTAGTTCTGACTGTCCTGGGACTAACTCACTATGTAGACCAGACTGACCTAGAACTCACAGAGATCCTCCTGCCTCGACTGCCCTAGTGCTAGGATCAAGTGTATGTTAGTCATTAATTTTTTAAAGAGTTTGTGTTAGGAACTGTTCCCATTCAAGAACTATGTGCACCCCAAGCCTGCCTTCAGCAGCTCAGCGCCAGTGGTCATGCCATCACCAGCCACCAAATGCTACACATAGCCCACACTGGCCTGGAACTCAGCAATCCTCCTGCCTCAGCCTATTAAGTGCTGAGATTACAGACATGAGCCACCACCATGTCCAGGTTCTTCCTGTTTTTAAGGAAGTTGCTAGAAGACTTAATATGATATGTATGCCTGGCTCCAGTTCCATATCTCATAGATTCATTTACTTCTATCTCTGATCAAGTGTGAGCCATGCTTCAGGCAAGCCCTCAGGTTCACGCCCTGAACCCTTTACAGATGGCAGCTATCGGTATGCAACCTTTGCTGTGACCCACCCCACACAAATGCACGTTTGCAGGGCCTTTCTATTCATGTGTTTGTGTGTGCATGTGCGTGTGTGTGCATGTGTCCAGTGAATCTCATCCCCAGCGGATTCCTGGAGGTGAACTCAGACATGCAGGCAGAGACAGCATGAAGACATTCTGATAGATGTCTGAGTAGGTTCAGTACTCCCACGAAGAGTTGACATAAGGACAGGGCCTCGCCATGGAGCCTCAGGTTGTCCCCTCCCCTGCATCCCCCAGGAAGGCTGGAGCAGACAGCACTTCCACAACAAGCTGCTGATGAGACTGTCGTGCGAGGCGGAAACCACAGCCCCCCTGAAATCAAGATCGATGACAGCTTCCTTCACGCCCCGGGCTGAGGAGCCCATCACTCCATCACTGAAGAGAAATTAAATTGTCCTGCAACGTTGTTTGCTGTTCCCATAGCCAATTTGGTCGCTGTTAGGTAGTGTCGTGTATTTCGAGATGGTGGCTGATTGATCATCTGGTTTATTCCTAAATAGCCGAGATGCCGTTTGCAGAGCTAACCACACCACGGAACACTGAGGGGGCATGCTAGTTTCTTTTCTAAAGACAACGCAGGCTGGGGTACAGCTCTGTGGTAGAGTACTGCCCAATATACATGAAGTCCTGGGGTCCAACCAGAACCACAAGAAGTAAAGAAAAGTCAACACCGTATCCAGCCTTCTATCCACCCATTCAGACAGCCATTTACCCACTGAGCCATTCAGTTATGCAGCTGGTATACCTGAAGCCCTGCTGAGAGCCAGGCCCTGTTGAGCCTTTTGTGGATGCTTCTAGAAAAACCAGATTCTGATACAACCCTCAGGCAGGTGACATGTTCTCTGGGCTGAGTTCCTTGAATGGAAGGAACAGGACTGCTGACCATGAAACTCTCAGGGATCCTACCTCACTTTCTGAAAAGAGATTTCTCATTTTCAGGCCGTAGCCTTTTTTCTCCCTGTTCTCGGAGGCTGCTGGCCAGAGCGCTGGGAGAAGAGAAAAAGAAGGGGACTCCGAGCTTAGGAGCATTAGCTGTCCCCACAAGCTGACAGTTCAGTTGTCACGAATGGGCTGACCCCGGGATAGGAAGAGTCATCTCAAGTGAGCACAGGGGGGATTGGCTGTGCCTTGGAGATCTGGGAGCAGGTAGAGCCCCACAGTTGGAGATTAGTATTTTAGAGGCTGTAACTTGCATTGGGGAGTCCTTCTGGCTCCTCAGCACACCACAGCTGGAGTCCTGCACTGGGCATTTCTAGGACTCCCCTTTGGACAGAGTAAGCTCTCATCTTCCCTAGCATTTTCCTTCTTCCTCCTAGCCTCCTTGCCTCTCAGCTTCCCAGACCCTCTCCCCTCCTGCCTCCTGTTTCTGGGTTTGCTTCTCATACTTTAAAGCCCACCCTTGTGATGCTAGACATCTAATTTGGCTGGTTGTCCCACCCACCAGGTCCTCCTAGGCACCTTTGGCCTCAGCCGAGCTGACTGGCACAGTGGCAGAGCCCTGTCACTCTGGTTTCTGTGAGCACTGCCTCTCCCCTCCCCCATCAAAGTCAGCTGTAGCCAGCCCTCTCAGATCCCTGTCTGTGCCACATCAGTCTTCATAATGAAGGAGTCTGATTATGGGCTGTCTGGATGGCAGGTGGGCGGAAGCAGAGGGACAGAGCTGGAGCGAAGTGTTGTGTGTTGTGGCTGAGCCCCTGCTTTGATCCTGCCTGAGTAGAGCAATTTTCTCCATCTCCTCCTCCAAAAACCAAAGCCAGGCAACAAACCTATAAAACCCACACTTCGAACCCCATTGCTGGGCATGTTACAACACCCCAGGATCTAAGAGAAGGCTTGAGATGAAGAATAGAGGTTCTGGGAGCATGAGAACCCTCCCCCTAACCTTGCTGAGAAATCCTCTCCTCTCCTCTAACTTAGGCCAGAAACAAACTCCACAGCAGCCCCTGAGCCCAGCTTAGAAACTGGAACGTAATAGCTGTTCAATAAATGTGAAATAAGCCAGGTTCTAGCTCTGAGACTGCGGTGAGGATTTCCTGGGAAGGAGCCAGTTCGGAGGGGCTGGAGAATATAATTTATTCACTGAGCAGCACTTTCTAAGCAGCTCTCGGGTTCCTGGCACTGTGCCAGGTGCCAAGGCTCAAGATGAGGAGGAAATTAAAATTCAACAATCTGCATGGAGCTCTCGTTGGCACCAGAAGGGATGCTGGGTTCAAGAGACAGGAGGGTAAATGACACAGATATTCATGCCTGCATGGGACCTCCGTTCCTGCCACAGGAGGCAGGAATAAGAGAGTTAATTATGAATCAGCAGGATGATTTCACATTGGATATATGCTATAAAGGGAATAGGTAGGTTTGGAGAAGAGAGGCCAGTTGAGTGGTTTCCTTTGGACAGGGGAATTTGAAGATCTGAAGACTGAGCAGTTAGTGCAAAGGCTCTGGGGTCAGAATCTTCTGGTGGCTTTGAGGGACAGAAAAGACTGTAATGTGCCTTATGCCGGACTGAGGGCACATGTCAGTGTTCTCTGCACATGAACGGCAGGGGTGGGAGCTGCTTGGGAGGCAGGGATATTCAGGGAAGCCCTGAGCCCACCCAGGAAGAGACCACATTGGCACCAAGTCCTGACACTCACTAAGACAGGTGTAGCTTCTTCCCAGGGCCTGCTCAGGAGTGACTCTGGAGGGGCAGCAGCTGCATGCCATGTTTGCCCCTCCCTGTGGTGATTTCCTTGTCCCAAGGCTTTTTCGCAGCCTCTTTGGAGTGTCTGTGGCTGGAGTTTCCTGGGGCAAGTGAATGAGAGACATAGCAGATGCTGCTATGTCTAGGTAATGTTATTATGGCATGTGGATATGCTTTCATCTCACTGGTTTCCCCAGAGCTTTGACTCTCACCGAGCCCAGCATCCAGCAAATAGCCCCATTGCTGCCTTTTATCTAGCTGACTTTCAACTTGAGACACCCTCTTCCAGTGCCCAGTTGCAGAACCATATAGAGCTGCAGTCCTCGGAGTGGTCTGTGCCAAAGTGCATGGTGATAATGCTAACAATTAATGGTGTAGCAATAGCTGCAGGTCAGCTCCCTGTTCATTGGGGTCTGGACATGCCTGGCACTATGCTAAATGCTGGCTGTGCACCAAAGTAAATCTCACTATCACAAAACAGATGCCAGTATGCAGGTCAGAGAGGTTAACTCACTAGGCGAAGGCTGCACAGAAATGTGAGCTCAGGGCTGACCCAGGCTCTTTCCACTGTGTGTGAATGAGTGAATCCCAAGACCTGGATGGTCATATTGGATCCTTCGAGAGATTTCTGGTTCTTCTTCCTTATCACTTCTGGTCCTAGGCCTGCAATATGGCTCAGTGCACAAACGCACTTGCCACCAAACCTGACAACCCAAGTTCCATCCCCAAGACCCACCCAGTGAAAAACAAAAAACACAGCCCTAAGTTGTCCTCTGACCTTCAGACACAGGCTGTGACATGCACCTGTGTGTGCATGCACGTTGTCTTAGTTAGGGTTTTACTGCTATTAACAGACAACATGACCAAGGCATCTCTTATAAGGCCCACATTTAATTGGGGCTGGCTTACAGGTTCAGAGGTTCAGTCCATAATCATCAAGGTGGGAACATGGCAGCATCCAGGCAGGCTTGATACAGGAGGAGCTGAGAGGTCTCCATCTTCATCTGAAGGCTGCTAGCAGAATACTGGCTCTCAGGCAGCTAGGATGAGGGTCTTAAAGCCCACACCCACAGTGCCACACCTACTCCAACAAGGCCACACCTCCAAATAGTGCCACTCCCTGGACCGAGCATATACAAACCATCACAGAGGTGCACACATGCTTACATATATTAACTACACATGTAACTTAATTTTTACAAAAGGAAGTCCAATTCTGCAGGTCTGCAGTGACGTCTGGGAATGTTTTCTGTTAGAAGATAGATAAAGAGAGGAACTGTTGGGTTGAGGAGGTTTCCTGGGGACCAGCAGTGCTCCTCTGAGGTCCTCCATCCCTGACTCTCCATCACGACATGCCTCTCTCCGTTCTTCTTCCTCCTCCTCCTTCTCCCTCCTCCCCTCTTCCACCTTTCTCTTTCTCCCTCTCTCCTTTCCCCCTCTTCTTCACCCTCCTGTGCTCCCCCCACTTCTTTCCCACCCCCTATTCTCCTTTCCCCCTCTTCCTCTCCTTCTCTTCCTCCTCCCATGCAAGAGATCAGCAAAGGAGCCGAGGGACAGAAGGGCTCTAGGTAACACAGAACAGGGCTTAGGGACAGGAGAATGTGGATATGTACGCATATCCGTGTGCATTTGTGTGCACATGCCCCACACACAGTCTCTCTCACACACAGACAGGCACGCACAATACACAGACACACATGCACACACACACACACACACACACACATACACACATATGCACACACACCATGAAAAGAAAGAAGGCCTAGGTAACATTCTCAGGGTTTCTCTGTCACGTGAGGAAACAGGCAGCCCAGGAGGCCACGCTATTGGCTACTTAGCAAGCTCCTGCCTCACAGCAGATCAGTTCCCTGGACTCATGCTCACTGTTCACGGCCTCCCTGTAATGTGGTGTGTGGCTGTTATCTCACCCTTTGCAAGGAACGTGAGGCTCATGGGCAACTTCACTGAGGTATATAGATTAGCAGTGGGCAGAGCTGGCCTGGTAGTCATGTGGTCCACAGCCCACCTTTGACTGCCTCATAGGGCATTGTTAGGGAGTTCATTTGTGTGGCTGAGTAAACCATGCATAGGAGGAGACATTGTTCTGAGCTGTGAAAAGGATCTCATGGTAAGGGGCGTCAGAGACAGGGGGATGGTAAGGCTGACTTGAGTGGCTGGTTATGCAAGGAGGTGGGATGCAGGAGGGCCCACTCCACCCAGAGGGTTTGGGGCTTGTTGCACAAGAAGCCATGGCCTGGGAGTCCGAGAGTGCTTCTTGATACAACTGCTTAAATTTTGTTTTGTTTTGTTTTGTTCTGTTGACAGGGTCTTACAAGTCAACTTCTTATATAGCCAAGGACAACCTTGAACTTCAGGTCCACATGCCTTCACCTCTAGAGCGTTAGGGTTGTAAGTAGGCTCCACCATTCTGCCAGCCCTGCCAGAAAGACCAGATCCAGGATGATGACTTTTCCAGATAGTTTCTGATCGTTAAAGTCCATCAGCACCGCCAACATGGTCTATGCCTGTAATCATAGCAATCGGGAGACAAAGTCAAGGAAGGTCAGAAATTCAAGGCCATTCCTGGCGGCAGAGAGAACACGAGGCTAGTTCATGAGACTCTGACCCTGCTTTCCACCAGAAGTCCAAAGTGTTCCTAGAGAGAAAGAGCTGGAAAGATGCAGAGGCGGGAAACAGAGACAGAAGGGCTTTAGGCAACACAGAACAGCACAGCTCGGACGGGAGGGTGTGTAGACACACGTGTGCAGGCCTTCAAGGATCATTAATACCCAGCAACTCAGTTTAGCACAGTACTGTGGAAAGCCCTTCGGAAAGAGAGAGAAGAAAGAAAAATTGCAAAAGGATAGACAGCGGATAGACCCAGAACTGGATTTTAATAACTGGAGGATTTCTAGAGAGACGGAGGGAGAAAGCAGAATTGAGTTAAGCCAAGCTTTATAACAGGTTCCAGGGGAAGAGAGCATCACCGTTAGCTTTGCATTATTGCAGGACAATACCTGAGACAGGCTGCTTAGGAAGGGGTTTACTGAGCTCACCATCCTGGAGCTCAGGGGTGAGGTGCCTGTGTATACCTTATTTCTGTGAGGACTCATCACAGCCGATGACAGCAGCTGAGGCGTTTGCAGGAACCAGTGACTAAATTGCCAAGCAGGAAGCCAGAAGGAGACCCACCCCTAGATGCCAGCTTGAGGTCGTCCCTCCCCTTAAGAACCTGGCCTGCAACCCTTTCACTAGGCCCTACCTCAGAGATACTTTCAGCTCCCATCTCTACACTGGGGACCAAGTTCTCAACACAGGAACCTTTGCAAGAACACTTAACAATATTCAACCCATAGCAGCCTCCAGGTCCACTTACAGATCAGAGATTTTTAAGTCACAGCATCCAACACATGATCTATTATAACTATTTATGAATGCAGCCTAATACAAAAATCAAACTTGTTTAAAACAAAAATGAGGTGGGGTTTGGCATGCAAGCATGAGGATCCAAGTTCAAGTCCAGGGCATCCAAGTAAAAGTCAGGCATGATGGCCCATGCCTGTAACCCTAGTAAGGGAGAACACAGAAGCAGGTGCCTGGCACTTGATGATCACCCTTAGATCCACCCACAGCACCCTCCTGAACCCTCTTCTCTAAGACAAACCAAGCATTTGTCTGCCAAATTCTGTCTCTGCAGGCAAAGCATCTTGTTTTTCTTTTTAAAACTCTTGTATTAAAGGAAAATCAATACGCATCACAGAACCGACGGCAGATCAATCAGAGAAGCTGCAAGTGGCTTCTGGCTCCCCAACTCCTCAGCTACGAAACTTGTGGGTGGAATCTTTCACATGTCCCTTCTGGGAAGTCAGTCCACCCTTTCCTCTAGCCAACAGCATTTTTTTTTTTTCTGAGACAGGGTTTCTCTGTGTAGCCTTGGCTGTCCTGGAACTTGCTCTGTAGACTAGGCTGGCCTCAAACTCAGAAATAAGCCTGCCTCTTTCTCCTGAGCATTGGAATTAAAGGCGTGCCCCAACATCACCTGGCTGGCCATTAGTTTTGCTCAGCAGCTCCCCGCCCCCACCCCCAGACAGAACACCTTCTCCCAAGATACTCTTGATTCCCACATTTGCTGTCATTCCAAGCTGTCGAGAGACACTTAGAATCACCATTCTCTGGTCTCTGCTTGCTGCTGTGTATCCTGGGCTCTCCAGAGACTTCTCTGAGCCCTAGGTTTCTCATGAGTAAAACTATTGCTGATAAGATCACTTTCTTGGAGCTATAGACATTGTCTCAGTAGGTAAAGAGCACTGGTTGTTCTTGCAGAGGATCTGAGTTCAATTCCCTGTACCCACATGGTGGATCCGACTCCAAGGGAGCCAGCACCTTCTTCTGACAGCTGTGGCCACATATATACACGCAGACAAAACATATATGACTCTTTAAAAAGACCGCTAAACTTTGGTTTTAGCCAAAGAACCTGCCCAATATAGGTCACAGCCTCACCCATGCTTGGCAGAGAGAGAGACACAGAGAGAGAGAGAGAGAGAGAGAGACAGAGAGACAGAGAGACAGAGAGACAGAGAGAGACAGAGACAGAGAGACAGAGAGATACAGAGAGAGACAGAGAGAGACAGAGAGGCAGAAACAGACAGAAGCAGAGACAGAGCTCAGAAGTGCTTGACTCCTTGGCCCTCTGTGCTGATCTGTCCCTCCAAGCTTCAGGCATAGTAGCCCGCCCAACTCTGATGCTTTCAGGACCCAGTGTAATGTTGAGTCTGAATTTGGGGGCCTGCTTCTGAAGGCAGGGCTGGTAAGCATGCTAGGGAGGTGGGGCCCAGAGAGGTAGGCAAATGTAAAGAGAAAGACAGGAGGGAAAAGTAGGAGCTCTGTGTCCTCCTTAGACACATGGGAAGGATCTTACATTAGCCACACAAACCACTGTGGGATGGCACACTTAGCACTGCTGCCTGGAAGGTGGAGTGGGCCCAGGGTGGCACTGTGGGAAAGCATAGGTTCTCATTTCCCACATGAGCCTCTGTGAAAAGCCAGGGGGGACCCCGCAAGGGTCGTGTCAGTCTGGGTGGGCAACAGGCAGCTGTTTGGGTTCTAGCATGAGACAGGGGACCAGGAAGGAAGATAAAATAGCTACCAGCAGCTAGGTGTGCGCAGCAGGTACCCCTAACTGTATAGCTCTTAGCCCAGTTCTCTCTGTTTTCCTAGAGAATTAGGCTGTAGTTATGCACAGAGACACTGGCTTGGTTCACCTTTCACCTCCCGGTCCTCCACAGGACTTGTAGGAACACTTTTCCCCAATAAACTGCCTCTCATTAAATCTTTCCAGGAAGGGGGGTGCTGGAGAAACCTGCCTAAGATTGCAAACTGGCCTGATCCACCCAGAGGAAGATCTGGCACCAAGCACTAACATCCTGCATGAATGTGGCCTCGGATCATCGCGTTTGCTCCAGGAATTGATCTTGTGTTCATTCATGCATGCAATGGTCTGTGAACAAGTGTATTCACTGCAACTCTGCTTTCAAGCAATGATGATTGGTGCCAACTCGGTGGGAGAATCAGGAGTCCAAGGTCAACCTAAATTACAACAGCAAGTTCACAGCTGGCCTGGGCTTCGTGAAACTCTGTCACTAAATAAATAAGTAAATAATTTTTAAAAAATTTAAAGTATGAAAAATTAGAAATAACTAAGTGTCCATCACCAAGGATTAGATAAATGGATTGTGGTTCATCTCACTGGTGGACTGTTATACAGCCCTGGGGAAGGAGTGGGCAGAGAGGCTCACTACAGGCTGAGAAGCAGAAATCTCTACAACATAGTGGGGAAAGCTCTGTTACAGAGAGTTTGGTGGTTTAAAACCAAAGGCTGGCCAGCCACAGTGCCGAGGTCAGGAGCAGACTCCAGGAACTCACCAAGAAACCCTGGCTGAGCAACTGCTGGGGGACAGGGATGGGGTTCTCTAGAGTCACAGAACTTATAGAATGTCTCTCTATGTTGAGGGAATTTATTGTGATGATTTACAGTCTGTAGTCCAACTAACCCATAACCCAACAAGGGTCAGCTGTGAATGGGAAGTCCAAGAATCTAGTAGTTTCTCAGTCCCATGAGGTTAGTTGTTTAAGTTGGTCTTCTGTAGAAGTAGGTTCCAACAGATGTACTAGCAAGTAAGTGCAAGCAGCTGAAGAGTGAATCTTCCTTCTTCCAATGTCCTTATGTTGGTCTCCAGCAGAAGGTGTGGCCCAGATTAAAGATGTGTACCGCCACGTAAAACTTGCTTTGTCCCAGGCTGACCTTGAACTCAGAGATCTTCTTGCCTCAGTCTCCTAGGGTTAAAGGCATATATTCCCTTGTCTGGGCCTAAGCTTTTCATGGCCTCTATATCTCAAGATCTCCATGCCAAGATCCAGGTCAGAAACCTGTGTCTTCCAGCCTCAAGATCTGGATCACAGGTGAGCCCTCCAATGCTGGATTGTAGTTCATGATGTAATCAAGTTGACAACCAGGAATAGCCGTTACAGATATGCATCATAAAATATGTATGAGTTAAAAACAACAGAGCAGCCAAGCCATGTGCCTGGAGTCTGCAGGACGGTCAGTCCATAGTGTGCTTGTCTCCAGAAAGCCAGTTCAACAGCCAGTACCAGCAACCTTGGTTCTCATTTCTCATTCACAGAAGCACGTTTGGATAAGCACACAGGTCTCTAAATAGGAACAGTTGCTTGTTCAGGCTGGCCAGAGACCTGAAGTGTACTCTGTCTGTCTACACCCTGTACCCAAGACACCAGGAGCTTCCTAAGCTCCCAGACCTAGCAGGGCTCAACTCCTTCTTTCTGCTTCATGAAATGTCGGGTGCAGTCTTTGGCAAGGACAAGGTGATGCAGAGGCTGGACAAATAGCCAAGTGGCCTCTCTCTGTGTGAGCACCCCGTGGGTGGGTATCCAGTTTTTCTGTGGCTGTGATCAAAAGACACTGGAGGGGGCTGGAGAGATGGCTCAGCAGTTAAAAGCACTGACTGCTCTTGCAAAGGTCCTGAGTTCAAGTCCCAGCAACCACATGGTGGCTCACAACCATCTGTAATGATATCTGACGCCCTCTTCTGGGGTGTCTGAAGACAGCTGTAGCGAGCGGGGCTGGAGCGAACGGGATGGAGCAAGTGGGGCCAGAGAGAGAAGAAAAAGTGTCTGAAGACAGCTACAGTGTACTTACATATAATAAATAAATAAATAAATAAATATTAAAAAACAAACAAACAAAAGAAACTTGAGAAGAAAAGGGCTTGCTTCAGCTTACAGGCTATATATTCCATCAGCGAGGAAGCCAAGGCAGAAGCCTGAGGCCGGACCCTGAAGCAGAACCATGGAGTAATGCTATTTACTGGCTTGCTCCCCTGGCTTACTCAGCTACCTCTCTTAACCACTCCACAGCCCAGAGATAGCACTGCTCACAGTAGGGTGGACCTTCACACATCAGTGACCAATAAAAATCAATGCTCCCACCAGGCTGGAGAAATGCTTCGGCTTAAGAGCCTTTGCTGCTCTTGTAGAGGGCCTGAGCGTGGTTGCCACCATGTACTTGGAGGCTCACGACCATCTGGAATTCCAGTTCCAGGGGATCCAGCCTTTGCTTCCTGCCTTGCAGGCACCAGATGCCCATATGTGGTACTCATACATAATATGCAGGCACTCATGCATATGCATAAAATATATCTTCTGTTTTTAAAAAGACAGAAAGAAAATGCCCCCACAGACATGCCCATGGGCCTATCTGATGGAGGCAAGTCCTCATTGAGGTCCCCTCTTCTCAGGTGTCTCTGGTTTGTGTCGAGTTGATAATAAAACTAACTAGTACAGAGGAGACAGGCTGGCCATAAATTTCTCTTGTAGCTGAGGATGACCTTGAGCTCCTGATCCTTCTGCTTCTACTTCCTCAGGTCTAGGATTTGCAGGTGCTCAGCCACACCTGACCTATTCTATGTTTCTCTGTCTCTGACACAGGCCCTGAAAGGTTTTCACAATGCCTGGCTGTCTGGAGGTCTTTTTGTCCCTGGCACAAAATACAGGGGACGGAGCCCTTCTCCTCAGACGCTGAGATCTTAGCCTATCAGGATGGTGAGCAGAGCTCTGGAGTTAGACACGGTAAGTGGGTAGGTCATTTGATTTAAGCTCTGCCCTTCCCACAGCCAGGGTTTTGACCTGAGCCTCAGTTTCTTCATCCATGCAATGAGGTCACAGGTTCTGCCTCCAGAGGGTAGAGTGACACCCCCCCCCCCCCCCCCGGTTTGCCACACTGTCTTGGGCCCACCTCCTCTTTGGTAGAAAAAATAAGCACCTCTGAAATGAGACATTGCCCCCCCACCCCCTACTCCCCTCCCCCCCACCCCCACCACCGCCTACAGCCTCCCTCCTTTTCCAGAAT
>CM052710.1:16744345-16756044 GCA_028551405.1 Uromys caudimaculatus | reverse complement strand
CTCGTGTTATAACCCAAGCCATAGCCTCTTATGCTAACGTTCAAGGGCTGGAGGATGAGCTGTCAGCACAAAAGAGTGTTTTCCAGAGCTGTTGACCGGAGGTCAAGCTAGACTCAAACAGCCCAAGCCCCTCCCACAACATCCCTAGGTCAGTCACCACCAGCCTTCCACTGAGCCCCTGGTGCAAGGTCAGCTGGGAGCTGTCCAGGGTCCTAGGCCTCAGTCTAGCCCTTCCCCACACCCCCACTCCCTTTCCCTGCATGGGAGGAGCCCGCGAGAGCAGAAACAGCTCTGATTCCTCTGACAGGAGATGGCGCCCAGGGCGGGCTGGGTTGACAAGTTGCATTTTACAAGGACTCTGCAATTAGACCCTGCATTCAACGCTCCTGTCGCTCAGTCTCCCGATATACAGCATACAGTGGCGAACTAGCTTAATGCTCGGGAACTGAAAATAGTTGCCCTGTGACGTCACCTCTCCCTCCCCGGTCTGTGATCTCTGGCAGTGCAGGGGAGAGGGGGGTGGCAATGACCCAGAGTTCAGGCTTTCCTGCATTTACCCCGGGGAACAGAGTGTCAAGAGAGGATCTGATGTGACCTGCCTTGAGCTCAGTGACTCTAATGCAAATGGTCACCTTCTCCAAGACTCACAGTGTCACACGGGCCAGTTCCTTTGGGAGAAAGGAAGGAGAGAGTGATCTGTTTGGGGCTTGGATTCCCAGATATTGGACTCTAGTCATTGCCTGTATTCTGTCCCCAATTTTCTCACAACGCTGACAGCTACTTGAATGCTGCCTTTGAAGCCTGACATGCCCTAGAAGTGCCCAAATTCTTTCCTGCCTTAAGAACCACATGCCATCACAACCACCACCTTGTACAACAGTCATTTGCAAATTTTATCAGTACAAGCCAGTCTAAAAAATCCTTTCTGGAAGGAGTAGGGGCATAGAGTCCAGGTGCCTCCTAGGTCTGTTAGATATTTAAAGCCTTCCCTGCGTTCCCACAAACCCTGGGGAAAGCTCTTAAGTGGAGGCCAAGAGTCTCTGTGAGCTGTGCCCTCAGCCAATGCCAACCTTCCTTTTCGTGTGTGTGTGTGTGTGTGTGTGTGTGTGTGTGTGCGTGTGTGTGTGAAGATGGATGGATATGTCTGTGTGTGGCATATGTGCCTGTGCATACAGGTACATGCTCCTATCACAAGGAGGGGCCAGAAGAGAGCATCAGGTGTCCTGCTCTGACATTCAATGCCTCCATCCCCTAAGACAAGGTCCCTCCTTGAGTCTGAAGCTGCATTGATGGCCAGCAAGCCCCAGGGATCCTCCTGTCTCTGTCTACCATAGCACATATGATTAAAGATGCTTATGGCCATGCCCAGTTTTTGGTTTTGTTTTCATGGGTGCTGGGATCCAAAGCCAGATCCTCATGCTACCCAACAAATGATCCTACCCACTGGGCCATCTTTCCAGTACCAGTTCACCATTCTATGCTGAGCCCAGTCCAGTCACCCCTGTCTCTGGCTCCCCACATGGAGCCACTGTGGTCCACTGGGGACCTTTGTCCACTGTGTCCCCAGTCTGGGACTGTGTTTCCCATCTCCCCTGATTCTTACTACTGCTCTCCATTGGAGGAAACCACACTCACCTTCAAAGGTACAGATGGCACCATCCCCATCCCATGGCTCAGGAGTCGGTCCCTAGGGGCCCTTTTCTAGGGGCACACGGAACCTTTTAGTATTAGAGCCAGAAGGGCCTCAGAGGGCCAGATGGTGGCTCATGCATCTATAGGCAGGTTGAGACAGGAGAATCTACTCTGAGTTCAAGGCCAACCTTGGCTATAAAATGAGTGCTGGGCCAGCCAGAGCTACGGAGTGAGACTCTCTCAAACAAACAAAACACTTATTAATAAGCACCTCAGAGTATTTATAACCAGCATTTCTCCCCAAATATTTCATGTATGATACAGTAAGGAGCCTACTGTGTATAATGAGCCAGTGTACACACAGAGAGACACATTCATGTAATATGTGAATAGACAAATGCACTTAACACAGTCATGCATACAAACATACATGCACACCCATGTGCACAGACACCCCTTCTGGAAACAGGTTAAGTGACAGTTATCCACGATTTACAAAGCTGGTGTGTGTTAGTTTCTGGCTTTCTCTGAATACTGGTTCTGATTCCCTCTGTTGTCCAACTATCTGATGGGTTGCACACAGCAATGTGGAAAGCTCTGGTGTCATCGTTCAACCTTTGAGCAACAAAGCGAAGGGTCAAAGGCCAGCAAGAGGTCGAGGCTGGCCTACAGAGGTACAGCCAGGCACCAGTTGCCTCAGCTTTGGTACAGGCTGTGGGTGAGTGGGGCTGCAAGATGACTCAGCGAGTAAAGGTAGTTGGTGCCAAGCCTGCCTGAGCTCAATCCCAGGACTCCACAAGGTTGAAGAAGAGAACAGACTCTTCAAATTGTCCTATGACTTCCACAATAATGCTGGGACATGAGTGCGCGCGCGTGCGCGCGCGCACACACACACACACACACACACACACACACACACACACCAAACAAAAACAAACAAATAATGTAATTTTTAAGTTAAAAACGAAAGAAATAAATTCCAGATTGTGGACGAGGCTCAGGGATGAGGGCATTTACACAGTAGCGTCCTGTGTTTGATCCCCAGCACTGCATAAACTGCACTTAGTGATACCTGCCTGCAATCCCAGCCCCTGAAGCAGAAAGATCAGGAGTTCAAGACCATCCTCAGTTACACAACAAGTTCAAGGCCAGCCTGCCCCTGTTTTCCTCGACTGCCCCAAGCCATGCCTACAATAGGTGCCCATCCCAACAGACTGAACAGTGATGACATGCTTTGAGAGCCAACAAGGGCTTTAGGGGTTCATCCCCTAAGGTTGGAGCCATGGGCTTCAGCTGCGGAGTGGGATTAGGATTTTCTGGTTTAGCAATCGTAACTTCACACCATGGAGCCTACCCAAAGAGGAAGGTAGTTAGATCTGAGACACAAGACACCAGGAAGGGAACTGGGGACGCTACAGAGGTGGTAGCATAGTGACCAGAGGTGAAAAGGTGACTCCATGTGCATTGAAATTCTGAGCCAGCTCCTAGGGGATCAGAGCAGATACTGTCCCTCTCTAGGGACATGAGAGGCTAGGGAACATGAGGTAACATGTAACTGAAATGAGCTGCAGGGACCCATCCACCTCAGTCTATTCAGAGGCAGTGCAATTACATACCGACTCCTCCATCCACCAAGGCCCAGGTACCATACACACCTGGGGACCAGGGACTCTGCCACCCACAGGAATGACTCTGGGGCCCTATGGGTGGATGTGAGCAGGTAACCTGGGAGCAATAAAAGCACATTCCCACTGGGTGGTGGTGGTGCCAACTTTAATCCCAGTGCTTGGGAGGCAAAGGCAGGTGGATCTATGTGAGTTCAAGGTCAACCTGGTCTACAGAGCGAGTTCCAGGACAGCCAGGGCTACACAGAGAAACCCTGTCTTAAAAAAGCATGTTCCCTGATGAGCTGGGAACTGCTTCTGACCTAAGCTGGGAAGACTTGGAGTTTGGTCCGCAGATTCCGAGCACTTGTTGAACAAATGATCCACAAGGAACAAGCGCTGGCTAGTGGCCATGAGACAGCCCTAGAGCTTAGTGCAAAGAAGTCCACAGACCCAACTGGGAAGTGGATGTGGGGTTTAAGAGAGATTTCTCCAATGATGAGGTTGTGGGGTACAGTGTACAAGTAGAGCTGGGGCAACCACTCCTGTCTGGTTTGATGGACTTTTCCTCAACCCTGGATCCTAACCTCTGCTTTGTGCCATTGACAACACTTCATCTGTCTCCAGTAGGAATCTGATGACAATCTGACTGAAAATAAACAAATCTTCCAGAGCCTGAGTCATACATCAACATGCCAATTTGTTTTTCTGAAATGGGAATATATTGGGCTAAACTAAGCTCTGTCCACAGCCTGCTTCTGAAACAGAAACCCAACATGAGTTTTCGTGCCATGCCCTCTCTTCTAAGAAGCCATGAGCAAGCTTTTCTCTGTGAGTGAAAGACCTGACCCCCTTATGAGGAAAGTTAGATCCCTAGCACACTTGGAGCCAGAAACAGAAATAGGACTGAAATTGCATGCTTGGCCAATTCCCACCTGGCTGCATTCTTTCCCCTAAGAAACGGGTGACCTTGGCCTGGCCCCAGGGCCAGAGGCACAATGTTCCAGGAACTAGCTAACCACAAAAATGTTTGTGCAACTGCCTTGTGACTAACTTAGAACATTCTGTACTTCCACATAACGCAAATTCTTTCCATTCCCCACCTCTTGCTTTGTGGTTTTTTCCTTTAAATACCCCTGACTTCAGCTGCTCAGGGTCGAACTCCTCTTCTCCTGCGTGGGTTATGAGCTCGACCCCAGTGCACTGGTTCCCCGAATAAACCTCGTGCGTTTGCAGCAAGGACAGTCTTTCGTGAGTTCTTGGGGGGTCATGCTGTCCCGAGACTTGAGTGAGGGTCTCCCCAGCTCCAGGGTCTTTCATGAGCATGCTGTGGACTTTCACCAGAGAAGACTGGACAAGGCTATAAGTCAATAGAAAGTCATTATTAGTCAGCCAGTGACTACACTGGTGTTCTTCAGGTTCACAGTATAGCCCTGAGCTTTTCTCAGAGTGAGCTTTTAAGCACAAAAATTCATGTTCTGGGTTGACATGTTTCCGTTAACAAGAAAAGTTAGCCAAAAGCAGAACTACAGAAGCCAAAAAGCAAGGTTAATACATTTAGAGACTTTCCTAGAACTATGGACTTTGATGGATTAGGTCTTTGTTTTCATTTTGGCAGGTGGTGCTGTCCACTGCGGGGCAGTGGACTGTGCCACCAGACAGAAAACCTGGTAAGGTTGAGTGGTTTCAGGAACCCTGGCAATTCTCATAACTGAGAACAGTAGGCATCTACTCCCAACCAGGTTTCTGTCCTGGAACAGGTGACCATAACACCCCACGGAGAGGACTGTGACAATCAGTCGTGTAGGGACAACACCTGAAGTCCTTCCATATGCAGATGAGGCATCCCTAACATCTCAGACCAAGCCCATAGAAAGCATCTGCCTCTAGATCCCACCCCACCCCAAATGTTTATAAGGTCCTATCCACAAGGAATAAAATGCACGAGTTATTTCACCAAAGATCATCTGAGAGTGCCTGTCTTATTGAGCCGTAACACTCCAGGGAAGAGTTTCCTCTCTAGAAGCTTTCTTCTCTGGACCTCAACTGGCCCAAACAGCCAGGTGAGCAAGCTTGACTGCAGCCACTTCCTCCTCAGTGGCCTTCACCTTGACCCCTAGCTGCCCTCCACTGAACCTGGGCAGCAGCTGCTGCAGAAGAGCCCCAGCAGTCCTCCTTGCTTTGACTTCCCCTCAGAGAGCTGTAACTCTTTGGCCGCTCCTGCTGAGCCAGAGCCCCGCAGATCCCTGCCCACAGCAGCACATACACACAGAACACAGTCTACATGCTAAGCTTTATGGCCTGAAGGGAACTTTCATCATGGAGTCAATTGTGGTAAGATCTGGGGGCCTGTTACAAGCAAACATCCTCATCTGAACAGCAGGGTTATAAGGGCAATGCCATTACCTTAGCCTGAAGCTAAATTTTGTTATGTTTTGTTTTTATAAATTTCTTTATTTCTGTGTGTGTTTGCCTGTATGTGTGTATGTGTACCATGAGAGAGTGCCTGTTGCCTGAGAAAGCCAGAGTGGGCATCAGATCCCCTAGAACTGGGCTTGCATATGGTTCTGAGTTGTCATGTGGGTGCTAGGAATCCAACTCAGGTCCTCTGCAAGAGCAATAAGTATTGCCAGACTTTTGGCTACTTCATGGGTTCCCTTTTCTTCCACCCTTTCACCCTTCTTTTTATCTCCTAACTCTAGATAGGAAGGGGAGAAAGGAATGAAGGGAGGGAGGGACAGAGAGAGAGAGAGAAAGAGAGAGAGAGAGAAAGAGAGAGAGAGAGAGAGATCCCCAAATAAAGTCAGGGATTGGAAAGGGGGCAACTATATCATTAGACTACTTCTTGCTGATTTCTTCTTCAAGTTTGATCTTTACCATCAAGCTATCTAATTTCTTTCTTTCTTTTCTTTTCTTTTGTCTTTTCTCACATGACTACTTGCCAAACTACAACAAACCACAAACAACCACCAGCCGGCCAACCAGCTCCCTCTATCAGGGCCCTAGCATTTATATATCTTCTGAAAAATCCCCAGAATCACACACTTGCAGAAACTACCTGCAGCTGACAAAATCACACCCCTGCTAAAGCACGAGGCAAATCATAATCAGCTGCTGTAAAGCAGCCCCATATCCCCACAGCTGGGATTAAAACAAAAAAGTATTCCTATAATATTTCTGTGATTGTTAAAGGAAACCAGAATTCTCACTACAAATAAGTGCTCTTAACTGCTGAGTCACCTCTTCAGCCTACTACATTGTGTTTAATAAGTGACTTAATGAGTTATAAAAAAGCTCAGTCTAAACCTGCCTCCACACACTTGAGTTGGTTGGCAGATGTCTCCTCATGTAACTAACTATAACCTAATCTGATGTACACATTGTAGCCGGTTCTGTCAATCAGGATCTCAGCCAGTCACAAGCAGCCAACTGTCCCTCATCAGTGCGTACCACATTTCCAGTTTCTGGGTATCATCTCCTTTCCTCCAACTACAGATATAACCTGCCCACCTGCAGAAGTAGGACACCCAGAAATCAGTTTGGGGTTCAGCGTTACATGGTTACAGAGTCACAAAGCTAGTTAGGATCTGTACACACGGCTCCTTGCCTGGAGTCATCAGGAGGATACAGTGAGTCCTTATGGGGTTTGGGGATTTAGCACAGAGATAGATGTTAAGGTCTAGGTAGAGCACTTGCTGAGAAAGTATAAAGCCCCGGTTCAGTCCTCAGCTAAATAACAACAACAATAATAATAATGTCATAGATCTGCACACACATACATAAGTTATTTTGGTTTTGGGGTTGTTGTTGTTGTTTTTTTTTTTTTTTTTTTTTTTTTTTTTTTTTTTTTTTTTTTTTTTTTTTTTTTTTTTTTTTTTTTTTTTTTTTTTTTGAGACAGGGTCTTACTATGTAGCTCTAGCAGTCCTGGAACTCACCTTGTAGACCAGGCTGGCCTCAAATGCAGAGATATGCCTGTCTCTGCCTACCAAATACTGGGATTCAAGGCATGTGCCACTATGCCTGGCCATGTATGAGTTCTTAAATGTGTACTTAAAAAAATTGACTCACCTCTGCCCCAGCCCTCAGCTCCACACCTCTCCCCCAGCCCTCAGCTCCTCACCCCTGCCCCAGCCCTCACCTCCCCACCCCTCCCCCAGCCTTCAGCTCCTCACTCCTCCCCAGTCCTCACCTCCCCACCCCTCCCCCAGCCTTCAGCTCCCCACCTCCTCACTCCTCCCCAGCCCTCAGCTACCCAGTTTGGTCCTTAGAAGTAGCACAATCAATGGTTCCTTATGTATGACACTCCCCCCCCAAAAAAAAGACACACCACCTTTTTCTATCTTGTTTTAAACATTTTTTAATTTATCCTTGTGGCGATTTCATACCTTTATATAATGTGTTTGATAATACACACACACACACACACACACACACACACACACACACACACACACACACACACACCTCTATCCTCCCCAAGCTCCCTTTGGACTCCTCTTTCTTCTCGATGAGCCCCCCTCCTATTCTCTGCTTTTTCCCCCTAGTGAGATTAATGGGTGAAGTTGTTTCCTAAAACAACAGGGAAACTTACAGGTGGCTACAGTACTGAAGAAAACTCTCCCCCACCCCCATCCTCATCTTCCTCTACCCAGCAGCTATTAACAGCCAATGGCTCCTCAGCAGTTGGGGGTGGAGCGCCATGCTCCCCCATTCCTGCTGGAATGCTGACTGTGTGGTGGGGTGGAGCGCCGTGCTCCCCCATTCCTGCTGGAATGCTGACTGTGCAGCTGCTGTGAGCTTGTGAGGGAAACATCCACGCCATGTCCAGAGGACAGTATTTCACAGCATCCCGGCCTTCATTCTGCCCCTTTGTTTTCTTTGTTGGTTTACTGTTGTCTAATCTGGTATTAAATTTAGGGGTCCTCCCACCTCTGCCTCCCAAGTGCCGCACTGACAGGCATGGACTATCACACCCAGCAGATATTTTATCTTCCGTCACAGGCCTTGAACCCAAATCCTCACACACGTTAGGCTACTGAGCTACTACTGACCTATGTCTCATGCCCCAGACCTTATATGTCATAAAAGTAACTTCCAGTTTAAATAAGAATATGAGAGAACAAACAAGAATCCTACAAAAACTTTGGTTTCCCCAATTCCCAAAGCTGATACCCACCCTGGGGCAACTGTGGTCAGTGATCCATGCTATTCCTTTAAAGTGTGGTTGTCACGGCTTATTCAAGAGAGAATAGTCTGCCCAGGAGAGCAAGTTACAAATGAGAACATGCTGGATTAACCAGGAAGTGGGCAGAGGCGGTGGCAAGTTCCCAGGAGATATTTCGATCGTCTCAGAGGCATGGGATGAATTGCCTCTGTCCCTGCAGGGAGATTTATCATCCACCCACCCAGCCGCCCTCTGTCTCTCCATCCTCGCTGCAGGGGCCTCCCCTCGGGGCTGTGCAGAATGCGAGGAATGAGGCACACTCTCTTGTGTTATTTACTCAGAGGAAATCTAAGAGGGATAAGAGAAGCTGGCCAAGGTACCTCTTGCCACCATGACCATGTCACAGACAGACCCCAGGGGACAAATGTGACTTTCCCAAAGTCACATAGCAAGAGTATGGCTAGGCCAGGGTGAAAGGTAGGTTCAGGGAGACAACCCTTCCATAAGGTGGGCACCAGTACATGAAAGAATTGGCTGGCAAGTTGTGGCTTTGGAGGGGTTCAATCTGGCTGTCATTGGGCAGGGGAGGGTCTCAGAGCAGTGGAAAGGTCCTTGAGCTTGGAGGCACTCAATGTTCTTGGTTTGAGGACTCAGAGCTACCAGGAGGGACCCTCCACCAAGAACCACAGCTAGCCATGGCTGACTCCCAGCTGGAGAGTTGGTGGGATAAATCCCCAGCCATCTGCCATCTCCAGCCAGAGCTTCCTGTTGGCTAAACCTGTTGTGAATTGGAAAGAGAAACGTGCCTATGGGTGTGAGTTACTTCCTCCAGCCCTGGAACATTGCAGATGGGGAAGAGAAGAGATGGAGTCTGGGCTCAAGGGGAAACTTGAGGGTTCTTTGCAAAGTTGGATGGTGTTTTGCTGGGGCAAACACGTGAAGGAACGTTTCGTTAAAGTAGACACAGGTGTGAAAGGCTAAGGCCGACTCATGAACATTTTGCTGAAGCAGACACAGGAGACAGGATGCTCTGCTAAAGCAAGCACGTGATGACAGATTCTTTGCTAAGGACACACATGTATTGGCCCACCTTACACTGCATAGTTGAGCTGCATTTGTAGGGACTCCATAGAAACACACCAAAAAACTTCTGGTGGTGTGCTGCAGTTTCTTGCTGCCGATCCCTTGGACTCAGGTTGATTGGATGCATGGGCTGAGGTAAGACCCGTGCTCAGGCAAGGCACGTGGAGGACACGTGATGTTTAGAGGGTATACAATGGACTCCACGGCGTGACAGAGACAGAGCTTGGCTTTCTGGTACAGGTAGCTGTGCAATGCTTGTGTGTCTCACATCTTCACTGATCTCTGTCTGCTTCCTCGAGAAAGGCACAGCTGAGAACTTCTCCTGGTGTCCCTCCTGGTCCCTCCTGCTGACTTGAGCTGAGGCTGAGGCTGAGGCTGAGGCTTGGCTGTCTCTGCTAGGTCATGTCACCGCTGTTGCTAACACAGCTCTACCAAACTGGGCTGCTGCTGTATCTGTGAGGTGTTTGCGAGTGGATCGAGCTGCTGCTGACCTGTGAACTGAACTGCCGATTCCTAGACAACACAGACAGGAGTTGCTCCAAAGAACCTTTCTAAACAGGTTCACTTCCCTCCCCCTCCATTCTTTCTTTCCCACTCCCTCTGGTGGTTGGTGAGCTAAAAGGGAGGTTAAAGCATTTAAGAACCATCATTAAAAATAAGGATTGAAAACATTAAAGTTACAGAGGGCAAACGAGATTCACGGCATGACCATTGGTCCCTCTTTTCTATCAGCTGATGTCTGTTCTCCTTTGTGCTCTTAGCCCAGCCAGATTTCTGGCCATAGACCTCTACTATAATGTGACAGTTTCCACCACCATGTGACTCAGTGGTCCCCTATGCATTTAGCCTGCAGACGGGATCCAATGTCTTCAGCCCTGATTACCACCTTCATCTGATTTCATAGGGGTATAATCCCGGGTAAGCCCATCACACAGGAGAGACTCGGGCAAAAAAAGAGAGGGAAACAGACGTTCCCTCCCAGAATGTGCTGCTGCTGTGTGACCTTTGGCTGGACCTTGCTCACTCAGTGTCTCTCTGGCTCAGGTGTGTCTGGGAGGCACTGGCCCCTGGCCAGCTGAGCTGCCGGGGCCTGGCCACATGGCAGGCAGCAAAGCCAAGACTGGCTCAGTGCCACAGATCCAGCTTTAGAAATCAAGCAATGGGTGGTCAGAGGGAGAGGCAGCATGTCCTCAGTCAACTTGGAGCAGAGATGGCACAGCCCGTCCAGGCCTCCACTGGACTTAGACCCCAGGTCCTTAGTCTTGCAAGGAGCATGGGCAGCATCAATGCCGGAAGAAGCCAGTATGTCGTCACACTGTGTGCAGAAGGCTAAGAGCTGAAGCCTCAGCTGAGGCAGCTCTGTCCTCCAACACAGCTGGTCCAGGGAAACTCTTCACTCCCTAGGCAGAACCCTTTGCCAGTATGAGATCTCCTGCAGAACACCGCTATCTAAAACCCGGTTTCAGGTTGGACGGTGGTGATACATACCTTTAATCCCAGGACTCACAAGGCAGAGGCAGGTGGATATCTTTGAGTTCCAGGCCAGCCTGGTCTACAGAGTGAGTTCCAGGGCAGCCAAGACTATCAGAGAAACAGTCTTGAAACCAAAACAAAACAATGACAACAATATTAATAACAATGTTTTCACCTGGTATAGTGGTGCACTCTGGAAGTAGAAGTAGGAGAAACAGGAGTTCAAGGCCAGTCTGGACTATTTGCCATGTTCAAGAGAGCCTGGGCAATATGAATCCCTGTGTCAAAAAAAACCCGGTCATGTAGCCCAGTTGGTAGAGTGCTTGCCTAGCATGCGTGAAGTCCTGGTTTCGATCCCTAGCACCACATAGACTGGGCATGGCTGTGCACACTTCTCACCCCTGCACTTGGGAGGTAAAGGCAGAAAGGTCAGAAGTTCAAGGTCATCCTCAGCGACTTTGCAAATTTAAGGTTAGTCTAGGCTACATGAGACCCTGTCTCGGAAACAAACAGATAAAATAATAAATAAATGTTTTAAATCGGTTGAAAGGGAAGTGCATCCTGACATGGTGATATCTCACTCCTCTGATCCCAACATTAAGGAGAATGAGGCAGGGGGATTGTGAATTTGAGGTCTTCGTGGGCTATATAGGAAGAGGAGAAAGAGGGGGAGGAGGAGGAGGAGGAGGAGGAGGAGGAGGAGGAGGAGGAGGAGGAGGAGGAGGAGGAGGAGGAGGAGGAG
>CM052710.1:16688116-16738534 GCA_028551405.1 Uromys caudimaculatus | reverse complement strand
AGTGGAATTAGAAAGCCAACCTAAATCAAAACCCAGAGGTCTGGCGGGACAGCCCGCTTCAGCCCCGAAAGCTCGGCCAAGAGGGGGCGCTGTGGCCCCCTCCACACCCTCCCGGCTGGATTCCCAGTTGCGTCCACAGCGTTGCGGCGCAATGCGCGCCCCGCTTTCCCCTCCTTACAGTCTAGGTGCCCAGCCCGCTGTCTCCACTCATCTTGGGGATCCTAAGTAGGGCCTGGACCAAACAGACAGACGCTTAGTTCCAAAAATGAATGAGTGAGTGAACGAACGAAGGACTGAAAAAGGAAGGGTTCCCGCCACAGAGCTTCAGTGTCTCAGCACATCCTAGGTGTGTCTAGGCCAAAGGCGCGCGGAGCGGGAGGGGGTTTCGGGCCCGGCCTCCCCTCCCCACTAAAGTGGGGGCGGAGGTGAACCTCCTGGATGGCTGCAGAGCGGGAACCACCCAAATGTAGTTCTCGGCTTCTTTTTCCTCGCAGGCTGAGTTTTGCGGAGATCGCCCTATTTCCCAGCTCCTACTAGCCTCCTAAATTCCCCCCCGAGCCCCGCAAGTACCCCGAGATCCCCCGGAATCCCTTGGTCCGGACATCCAGCCTTACAGGAGGCTAAAGAAGAAAGGCTGCCTGCTCTCCAGCCGCCGCTTCCCCATCCCCGGTTCTCCCCTAGCTGCGGCGGCCGCCACCGCTGCCTTTGCGCCCCGCTCACTGCCGCAAGCCGGGGTGCGGGGAGAGGGGGTTCAGCACCGCCAGGGTGCTGGGATCCCGCCCGGGGTTGGGCAGTGGACTGAGGAGGCGGGAGCCGGCAGCCAGCGGAGGGGCGAGGAGCGGAGGAGGGACCGGTGGGAAGCGGAGGGAGAAAGAGGAGGGGACGCGAGGCGAGGGGGCGGGGAGCCGAGGGGAGAGGCAGGCGGACCGTGTGGGAGGCGACCGGGCTAGGCGGGATCCAGGCAGGAGAGAGGTAGCTGCGGGCCCGGCTGAGTGGGGAGAAGGCGACCAGACTTGCTCGCGGAGGGCGAGCCAGAGCCTGCCGGTGGGGCGGGGCTGGAGGGTGCGAAGCCGGGTGCCTGGGCGCAGCTCAGCGGCCCGGGAGACCGGCCGCCCACCGGAGACCGCAGCAGCCTGCCCTCCGCTCTGGGATGTCGGAGCGATCCAGGCATCCAGGACGCTGACTGAGCGAGCCCGAGGATGGGACGGCGCCCGCAGCTCCGGCTCGTGAAGGTAAGAGCGAACCGCCCTGCCGGTGATCAGAGCGCAGGACAGGCGTGGGCAGGGGTGCCGGGGGAGGGGATCGGGGAATCCGGCGTCACTCGAGAGGCTGGGGCGCAGCCTGATGTCCTCTACCTGGACCTCTGAAGCCGGGCTTCGGAGACAGAGGGACAACTCTGGTGGAAAAAGAATGGGTGGTGATGAAGCCGCTGCGGTGCCAGAGGAGGAGGGGGTCCGCCCACTCGAAGAACCGGCTTTGCGCGAAGAATCGCTGCAATCTTTGGGGCGAAGCGCCATCTCCTTCAGGCTCTGGATGGGGTCCCGTCCCTGCTGGACATCCTCCGAGCCGGCCCTGTCCGGGTCCCAAGCGCTCATTCCTGCCGGTTTTCCTCCATAGAAAGCTTCAGGTTCCGGAGGTAGATGCGGCCCGCGCGTCGCGGCCCTTGATCGACTAAGCATCTCCGAGAGGCGATGGTGCGCGCGCCCCAGTGTCCGGCCGGTCCTCCGGGGAGCCACAGCCCCGGAGAGCAACGCATTCTCTCGCCGAGCTCGCTCCTGCCAGCGGGCTGGAGAAGCGGTTCGGCCGCCCGGACTTTCGGAAAGTCTCCAGAAGGCGTTTACAGTGCCTGCTGGATAAAGTTCCGGGGGCGATCTGGGGCTGCGCGGGGGTGGACAGAGCCCGGGAAGAGCTAGGTGCTTCTCAACCAGGCCCGCAGCCTAGGGACAGGCGCCACTTCGCCGTCCCGTCCCGGAGCGCGCGCTCACTGGGTGCCAGCACCTCATAGCCGGTGCTGGAGAAGGTGAGTGGGCCTGGGTGCCGCTGCCCGGCAGCCCCAATTGCCATGCCTGGTTCTCCCGCTCAGGGCTGGCATGGACCTCCTGAGCCACAAGCCGAGACACCGGGTTAACGGTGGCCAGGGACATTCAAAAGCGATTGCATCCAAAAGATGTAAGTGGATTTGGGAGGAGCAGTGCGAATTGACTATGAATTTTCCATCAGTTATTAAACCTACTGCTCTTACTTGTTCGAAAGCATTTGAGTTAAACCACCACGCTTTTAAAATGTGACTGACTGCTCTGCTCACCAGTGACTCGGGTGCCGATGTCCCCCCTCTCCAACTACTCAAAGGTTGTCTTCAAATCTGAGGGAGTCTCAGTGAACCTAAGTGCTGGAGCCCGAGATTAATTTTTGGGTGACCAAAGTCTTCCTCAAAGAAAGTCGAGAGGCTCTTGGAGGTTGTGTAGATAATCAATGGAAATCTTTTCCCAAAGCTTTCCGTGTACAGAGCCTCGATCTAAATTCACAGAGGGGTTAAAATGCAGCCTCTTAAGCAAATTCAAAAGATTGGGCTGTGGATATTTTTTTTCAAGTTTACATGGAAATCGATAAATGTTCTTTCTGAGGCCAATCTTAGGATTGTGTGTAATGACCCGTTTAGCATGTCCACATTTTCTTAAGATAAAAGGTACTTTTTTCTCGTGTTCCTACTGGCTAGTGGGAGTTGGGGAACTTGTCTCACCGGATACATTCAGCAAGTGCCCAGGAAATGCCGGATGAGAGGTGACTGGGTATTTGTGTGGTACGCACACATTTCCCAGTGTTAGTCTAGTTGCTTTATAAATGTTAAGTCCTGTCGTCGTCATAACAGTCCAAGAAGTAAGAATTATATCCAAGGCATAGAGAATGCAAGCTACTTATTCACCATGAGCTTGGCAGTCAGCAAGCCTGACCTTTAGCACCTGCACACAGATTTCAAACCTAGGTACTCCAGCCTGAGACTTTGTTTGGTTAAATTCAAGTTTAAATCTCACTCTCAATCCCTACCAGCTGAGAACCTGAGAGTTTCATCAATTTGAACATATGAATCTAGGGAACCTGGAGATCATGCTAAAACCAGCTCTCTCACTGATGACTGACAGGCAAGCCATGCTTAGAAAAGGATCACTTGGGGACTGTAGTGTGCCTTTCTCATTGAACTTATTATAGGGCATTGTGGAAGAGTGCAAGAAAGATGAGGAATGTGTGTGTGTGTGTGTGTGTGTGTGTGTGTGTGTCTGTGTGTGTGTCTGTGTGTAATGTTTATGGATAAGTATACAGAGGAGAAATGGTCCCTCTTCCTGTGACCCAGCCACTAGCTGCTCTCCCTGGAGACAGATCTATGTTTGTTCTGGTGACAGGTGATTCTGGATAGTGACTGTGTGGAGTGAACTAGGCCCCAGTGTGTTCTTAAAGGACAATGAGTGTCCAGTGACTTCCAGGGAGACCAGTTGCATTGTTGCCCTTATTGTTCATAGCGATTTAGAAGCATTAGGCAAAGTCTAAAGCAGAGGAGGAAAAGACTGTGACATCACTTCTTACACAGTGCTGTGACAAGTTGAACAGTGATCCCTGCAGGTCCTGTGTTTAAGAACAGGTCTGTCTGGGCATTGCTGTGACCATCGGACAGCTTTCTCCCTTGCTGTGTCAGAGCCTCAGTCTTGTCCCATGCCATTTCTGAGCCTTCAAAGGGAGAGTGCCCATAGCTGTGGAATGCCCTTAAGTGGCTATGCGTGGTCCTCTCTTCCATCGTCTCTTTGCTTGAGTCACAATGGAGTCCAGTTTTCTAGGGGTGCTGGGAAGAATAGAAGGCAAAAAGCGAACCAGGTTGGGACTGTGGGCTGTGAGGTAGGAAGTGGCCTGGCCACAGACCTGAAACAGAGTAAGCAAGAGGAGGCCCCAAAACAAGGGCAAACCGTGGGATTTGATATCCAGCCTAGGAAGAAACCTGGCACGGAAGCCCCTTCTCAGTGTGCGCAGACATGAAAAAGCAAGCCACGGGCCCGGAGCTCAAGTGAAAAAATCCATTTCTTACCCTTGCAGACATTTGACTCCTTGGGGAGCATCAGCAGCTAGCAAAGATCAGCCTCACAGAAACAGTTTAGGGGTCAAATGTGCCCTTTGGAGCCACTGTTAATGTCCAAATTCTTGGCAAGAGCCTGAGTTCTGGTCTTAGGGAATGGGAAAGACGGGAATGTAAGGCCTCCGTAGAGGAGCAAGGTGCAAGGCCAACCGAGAATTTCAGTTGAGAAATGGGTAGGTCATCAGCTTGGCAGTCAGCGAGCCTGATTTTGCCATTAGCTCTGCATCCAATGCACTGTGTGATTTCCGGTAGGTCACCTTCCCTCTCTGAGCCATAGTTCTTTTTATCTGTGCCTGAATGTGGAGTTGACTCCCCTAATTCATTGGCCTCTCTCAGAGGTTCCCATGAGCTCCCTAGGGCTGCAACCTTACTTGGGAAGAACAAGTCCAGGAAACTGAACCCCCAGCTCTGCTTCTCTTCCTCTGGAGACCTGAATGTGTGGGGACCAGGGCTCTTTTCTGGGGGCCTTAGTAGCCCCAGCTGGTATTTCCCCTTCACCTCTGGGCCTGGAAATCCAGTGAACACAGTAGGTCTTTACCAGATACCTGGGGACTAGGATAAGGGTGGTGTTGTCACCTGCTCCCTTTAGCTTATGCAATTGGGACAAAGAAATCCTTGTTGCCCCTGTGGGACTTAGATGTCACCTAAAAACAGAGGAGCCCAAGATGAAACAGCAAAGCAAACATCAGATATGTTGTTTGCATAAAACAACAGAAAAGAAAAAAAAAAAAAAAAAGGAGCAAAGCCACATCAGATACAGAAAACCCCAGAAGCCCACCTTTGGCCCAGTGGTTATAACAAAAAAGAAAAGAAAGCCATAGGCACCAGTACAGTTCACCCCAGTGACCTGGAGCCTAAGGGGAGGGAGTGGAGTTGCCTCTTAGGGAGTCTGGAAGAACTGAGTGAGCCCTGCAAGGTTCTGCCCTTCCTGCCTCTTTCTGGATGGCAGGATAGCTGAGGGTGCCGTGTTTCATCTCAGATTCCATCCCGCCATTTCTGGACTGTCTGGAAATGAGAGCCCATCGGGGACGGGAGGACAGGTAGAGACATTGACCGCGGCTTTCTGGTCAAATAATGAATTGTTAATTATAGTCCTGTCGTGTTAGAGGCCCCAGACATCGGACACACTTGCAAGCTGTACACGAAACCCTCTTTAAATGTTCATCATGAGACATCTTGCTCTTGACCAGGCATTTTCTTCTGGGAGATGGGAACATCAGGGAAGCAGATATGGGTGGACCCTGACTCTGCTATGAGGCTCTGAGCAAGTAAGGTTATCACTCTGAATGATATCCTCATGGTTTAAAAGATGGGAGAGGAAGCTGGAGAGACCGCTTTGTCAGTACAGTACCTGCCGTGAAAATAGAAAGACTGGATTTGGGTTCCCAGAATCCACATATAAAAACTTGGGCAGACAGAGGTCAGGTGGGTGTCTGTGGTCCATGCTGTCACCAGATGCCATGTGGAAGTCTATGGTCCATGCTTCTGCTGACTATAAGGGTCAAGAAGGCTTCTTCTATAGTGGTATTGGTGAATGCAGACTCACAGCTGAGAGAGAGAGAGAGACATAGAAGGCTTCTGTGACAACCCCTGCCCCCCGAAAGTAACAACCTAGACCGGAAGCCATCAAAGAGAACTCTTAAAAATTGTGATAAGGATGCTGGTTAGCTCTCCACAGCTGATGGCTTCTGGTGGAAATACTGGTGGGGAAGGACCCACTTTTCTTTAAAGGACTGGCCATGGGGAGTTTGACCATGCTCCAGTAACTATATGGACAACACAATTTGAACTTTCTTTTTCTCTTTCTTTTTTTTTTTCTTTTCTTCTTTTTTTCAGGGAAGGCCTTAAAGACCTGGGAGGACTGGGAAGAAAGGGGGGGTGGCTTGGGCATGGCAGGCTGTGTTTGTAACTTCAGCACTGGAGAGGTGGGGTGCATTCTAAGACAAGTGGATCCTTGAAGCTCATTCATTAGCCAGCCCAGCCCAGCCTAACCAATGAGCTTTCAGTTTCAGTGAAAGATGCCGACTGATAAAATAACGATGAAGTCATAGGGGAAAGATACCCGATATCCGTCGCTGTCCTAAGCACACATGTGCATACATGAGCATGCTTTATCCACACTAACAAGCACATATATCTCACACACAGCACAACACATATACACACTCTCCCCAAAATTGTAAAAATGGGGTAACCATGACTTCCTACATTGTTGAGTGTGGCATGAAACAGTCCTAAAGGGTCTGGCATAAGGTTTGCCCTTCATAAGTATGAACTAGAGTGGTCTATAAGATATCCTACCAATGTCCCCAGTCTAAGAAAGGCTGTCAGAGGTCGGGGAGAGGATGGGGACGTAGTTCATTTGGCAGAATGTTTGCCTGGCATGCAAGGTTTGACTCTCAGCCCTGTATAAACCAGGCATGCTGGTTCATGTATCTGTCAACTAGCACTCAGGTAATAAGATTAGAAGTTGTTGGTCATACTGAACTACATAGTGAATTTTAGGCCAGCCTGGGCTACATGAGGCCCTATCAAAAACAAAAACAAACAGAAAACTACAAGAGGAAGAGGGGAAGAAGGGAGGGGGGGAGTGGAGCGCAGGGAACATCCCCAGTGCTTTTCAGGGTTCACGCCCCACCCCACCAAGGGAAAGGTTAGAGCCCTAGCCTACAGCTGAGCTCAAGGTCAGAGGCCACACTGACATGTGGAGACATTTGTCAGCAAAAATAGACACTTGCAAGGAAGATGATAAAAATGGGATTAACTTTTGGATGCAGGCAATTATTTCAAAACCAACTCCTTGGAGTCTGTCAGGAAGCAGAGTATTAACCACTTATTTTAGAAGCAGGAGCTGCTTCCATGAAATTAAAAGGCAGGCTAGTGGGGCAAGAGGGAGTCCAGCCTCTCAGAATTTCATCTCAGGACTGGGAAAGAGGTCCTTCCTTCGGTGTGCAGAGGACACGTCAGGATTCTGCTCCAGGACGCAGGTCCCTGTGGCCAGAGCCACCTGTTGAAAGGCCTCTGGTTTGGCAGCCATCCACCATGGGCTCCTGGACCACATGGAGATGCTATGGAGACAGACAATCCTGTCACTGGTCTGCTGGGCCGGGGGAACAGTTACTGCAGGAGCCCAGAGGTGGACTGAGTGGCACCTAGTCCTCTCTGCTATCATCCTGATTTCTGGTCTGGTGGGGAGCCAGGACACCTGGGTCAAAGTCCAGAAGAAAAACTGGATGGGCAGGCCCAGCTTCTTCACGGCTGCGGGCCAAGGAAATTTTTTAGCTGATTTTGGAGTCTTCTGTGTTTGGGCACAGGGGTTACCCAAGCTTTTGGTTTCTTTGGGACACTTTGGATAAAAAATTGTCTGAGACATACAGTAAGTGCTGGAGGTGTCCAGCCTACCACCCAAGAGTATAATATAGCCACGGGGCCGTGGTGGGATACCCTGGCAGAGATACAAGGTGGGATACCCTGGCAGAGATACAAGGCTGTCATGAGGCACAGTAGGGATCTTGGTTGAGTCTTTAGGCACTAGGAGGTCAGGGCGTTCAGAGGACTGAGAACAGTTTATTGGTCAAGGTCCCTGGCAAGTACACAGAGCCACAGAGATAAAATGCAGCCAGCCCAGGTAAATTGCTAGAACAGGAGCTGGCTACAGGCACAGAGTGTCATCTGACAAAGGGCAGGGTGTAATCTTCCCCTTAGACGTCCCTTGCTTTCTCAGCCCTCTTGGCTAGGGTGAAGTGGTTGCCAGAAGGCCTTTTCTGGCTCAGTGGCCCCTTTCTCTCATGAGGGTGTTACTGGTGAGCAGCCAGTGGGCATAGATGGGAGAAAGAGGGAAAACCCAGGTAGCAGCAGAGACAGGAAGGTCTTGGCTGATGAGAAAGGATTAAGAAAGAATATAAGTAGGGTGTGGTCCTTCTGGGACCATACAGACTCCTGTACTGAATGACCAGCCTTGTCCACAGCCTACTTGGGGTGGACAGTTTTGTTTTGATAGGGAGTCTGTCTTCAAGACAGAGAGTCTGGTAGAGAGAGGCATCACTGGGTAATGGAGGTGGGTAATGGAGGAGAAGGAGTATTGAACATGAGCTCTGAGCAAGCATGGGAAGGAAGCCGGCCTTTCCTTTCTCCCTAGTACTCAAGGATAGCTTTGTATCCCGATGCTGAGCACTCAGTAATACTCAGAGGTCCCAGCCCTGTGTCTCCTGGCATACGCTGAGAAGTGGTCCACACATGGACAGGCGGGTCTGTATCTTGAGGCTTTCTGGAGAAATATCACCAAGGGAAGGCCAGGGCCCAGGCTGGGGACATAAGAGAACAGGAATCTTCTTAGAAACCACCGGGGTGTCACAGAGCAGGCCTGGGTCACTTCTAACCCCCCCCCCCGATGGAACCAGAGGTGTTCTGATCCTTCTGGCAGCCAGGCAGGAGGAACCAAGAAATGCTGAAGTGGCTCAGAACAGTAGCATTGCCAGCTCCGCACGGTCTTGTCCTGAGTGTATGCCACATGCCCTTAGCTCCTTGTAGGTGGCAGTGGGACAGTCTTGGGTCCTTTCTCTGCAGATAGCTGGGCCCCATGGTCTGAAGTAAATGCTGCTACTAGTCTGTGAGACCCAGGCCAGGAGTGGCAGGGCTAATATATACCCCGAGTGTCACAAGGAAGGAGCGCTGTCCCCAATACCAAAACAGCAGGAGTCCTGGAGTTGGCGTCAATTCTGTCTCTTCCTGATTGGGTGACCTTCAGGAAGTCTCTCTAGGCCTCTGTGTCCTCCTTACCTGGACAATGATCTGGATTGATAGGAGATGCTGTGCAGTGAGCAACCTGCACCCACTAAAACTCAACCCAGAGGACCAGCTACTTTTGTGAGTATCAGCCGTCTTCTCTGTTCCTCCCCTCCGTGCTAAGCTCAGCAGTCACTCAGGCTGTCTTTTCCATGAGGCCTTCCATAATGAGCCAGTTGGAGCTCAGTCCTCCAGCTAGCCAGCAAAGAGAAAGACCATGGGGATTTTCCAGTCCTCTGCAGACTGGCATGTGGTCCTGGAGGCATGCCGTGATTCACCTTGCCAGTCTGACAACATTGGGATCCGTCTAGACCCAGTTCAAGGAGATGAGTTTATTGACAACTCGCTTGGGTGTCACAGCAAGGGCAAATTCCCATCCAAGTTTCTAAATAGTCACTCTCGATTTTTGGACTTACCATGCTGTGGACTGGTATCAAACAATTTGCCCTTGGCAAACCTGACCAAACAGGTCCTGAGCACCCTTTGAGTAGCACTGCGCTGAGATGCACCTGGGGGCTACAATTCCAACCTTCAGTGCCAGAATCATTGTGTATGCCCTGTGTCTTCTCTTCAGCTCTGTGTAGGGACCTGACTTAGAGTGCATCTCTGGTGTGGAGCCTAGGAGGGAACCTTGTGGATTACTCTGGCAGGGGAGGGCCAGCGGCACACTCTGGCTTCTTCCTTTTTAGCCTTTAGCAGCCGAAACCCTAACTAAGACATTTGTCAACCTGTCCCTTGTCACTGAGGTAAGAGGAAGCCTAAGAATAGTCAGTGAGTCCCAGTGCTGCAGGGAGGCCAAAGAAGTTTCCCCTTTCATAGTGGGTTCGTCTAAAGCTACCAGGGCTGGCCCTGTAGTGGTTCTGCCAATGGCTGAGACTCAGTCTAGATAAAAGGGACAAAGTCCTGAGTCCAGGACCCTATTCTGACAGGTGCTGGTCCTGTGCTGGCCTGCCCCTGAGCTTCAGCCACACCACCCAACAGTCCATCTTTCCTCATCTTTCTGGCCTTCTGTGGCATCCCACCCAGGAGGAGCTGGGAGGAGCTGGTTGGGGGAGGGATAGCTAGCCAGGTAGGGGTAGCCACCAGTCCTCTGATCACAACTTGAGGCCAGAAACAGGGATGACTGGTTCACGGTGGCGAAGGGCTTTTGATGGAGAGAGAACAGCCAAGCTTTTCCCTGGGTGTAGAAGGCTCTTTCCTTGTGTGTCTTCCTTTCCCCCAAGGACCTCCATTGTCTCCTTTCCTCCTCCTAAGGAGCAGACAGGTGAGTACCTTCAGAATAGGGCTGGCCAAGGCCATTATTGCTGGCATTTGGTGTCAGTAGTTTTGTTGTTTGTTTGTTTGTTTGTTTGTTTGTTTGGTGTGTGTGTGTGTGTGTGTGTGTGTGTGTGTGTGTGTGTGTGTTGTGTATGTGTATATGTGTGTATGGAGGCCAGAAGACAACCCTAGACATTATCTTTGGGTCTGGAGCTCCCCAATTAGGCTAAACTGGCTGACCATCAATCCTTAGGGGTCTGCATGTCCCCACCTCCGGGCACAGGATTCTGCCTGTGCATCACATGCAACATTTGCATGTGTGCTCTGGAGACCAGACTCGGGACTTCATGCCCGCAGGACAAGCACTTGGCCAACCAGGTAATATTTGAGCCTGGGACAACAGTTCTTTGCTGTGGGAACTGCCTTGGACACTGGGATGTTTAACACCTCTGGCCTCTACCCACTAAGTGCCAGTCACTCTTCCCTCTGATTGCTTCCACACATTGCCTGGAAGTGAGAAACATAGACAAGGCCATTGCTTGTCCCATGATTATTCCTAATTTCTGCTCAGTGGGCCTTGGTCCAGCAGCCCCTAGCTCATGCTCCCGAGTGGCCTTGGCAGGCAGCTGCCCACCCGAAACATCCAGCTGCTCTAGGCTTTCTATAACATACCCACTTGCCAGCTGCCGAGCAGTCTTCCTCTTCCTTCCCAGCCTCCTCAAAGTCATGTCTGAAACGCTTCTCCTCCAAGGACATGCTTCTGCCGCTGCATGGCGACCTCCCACTTTACACTTGTCTCTGTGCAGCTGATCAAGAACCCCCAGGGCCGGGGCACATCACCTGGAGGGCTGATGCCTCCAAAGCTGCCCTGGCATCTGGGATCTGGCTTCTGCCTCCTCAGGGAAATGTATCAGTGTCCAGGGATCACACATAGCTCATAGCTTCCAGTCCCCCAACCTGGGAGCAGGATTAGAGCCCAGTCCAGGCTCCGTGCATCTGTGAGAATCAAGCTAAGTTCTACCTAACTCTTGTCTCCGCATCCTGGTCCCATAAGGGACTCTGCTTCCCTGATCTTTCTACAGCACACTGCAGCTCTAGCTATGACTTAGAGGTGTAGAGGCAAAAGAAACCTGTACCTACTTGGATGCATCAGGCTTATAGACAGGGTCGGGGAGTAAGCTGTCTTGCTAGGACAGGAGAGCAGCTTCCATGACAGTGCCTCCAGTTGCTAAGGTAACAGCCATGAGCAAGACTCTGTTCACACCAGTTTGGCATCTGTACACAGTGGGGAGGTGTGAAGGCTCCAGCTTGGGATGGGTTGAGATTACATGAGTGTCTTAGGCAATGTTCTATTTCTGTGAAGAAGCACCATGACCATGACAACTCTTATGAAGGAAAACATTTAGCTGGCCCTTGCTTTCAGAGGACTAGTCCGTTGTCATCACTGTGGGAAGCCTGGTGGCCTGCAGGCAGACACACTGCTGGAGAGTAGCTGCGAACTCTTCATCCTGATCCACGGGTAGCAGACAGAAAGAAAGACAGTGACCCTGGCCTGAGCACTTGGAACTCAAAGCCCACCCCTAGTGACATACTTCCTCCAACAAGGCCACAATCCCTGTCAAGTAGTGCACTTCCTAACGACCAAGCATTCAAATCTATGAACCTATGGGGGCTATTCCTATTCGTACCACTACTGTGAGAAACACCCTGAGTCTGTTAGTGGGCAAGTCTTCAAGTGAAACCAGGAAATAGAAAGGCAAGGAAGGAGGCCAGAGGCCTACACTGGACAAACATGTCACTGAGGCTATCAGAGAGCAAGTCATAGCATCCTAGCTAGCTAATTGATACAAGTTAGGGTTGTTTGGAAGGGGGAATCTTTATGGAGAAAATGCCTCTGAAAGGTTTGTGTACTGGCTGGTTTTGTGTCAGCTTGACACAAGCTGGAGTTATCACAGAGAAAGGAGTTTCAGCTGAGAAAATGCCTCCATGAGATCCAGCGGTAAGGCATTTTCTCAATTAGTGATCAAGGGGGGAGGGCCCCTTGTGAGTGGTACCATCCCTGGGCTGGAAGTCTTGGGCTCTATAAGAAAGCCAGCTGAGCAAGCCAGGAGAAGCAAGCAAGCCAGTAAGAAACATCCCTCCATGGCCTCTGCATCAGCTCCTGCCTCCTGACCTGCTTGAGTTCCAGTCCTGACTTCCTTTGGTGATGAACAGCAGCATGGAAGTGTAAGCTGAATAAACCCTTTCCTCCCTGACTGGCTTCTTGGTCATGATGTTTGTGCAGGAATAGAAACCCTGACTAAGACCATTGGCTTATAGGCAAGTTTTCTTGATAGTGTCTTGATAACAACCAATATGAAAGGCCCAGCCACTGTGGGTGATGCCAACCCTGAGCAGTGGTTCTGTATAAGAAGCAAGGCTGAGCAAGCCATGAGGAACAAGCTGGTAAGCCTCACTCCTCTATGGCCTCTGCTTGAGTTCCTGCCCTGACATTCCTGATATACAACTGTAAAACAAAATAAGCCCTTTCTTCCCCAACTTGCTACTGGTGATGTCGAAACACATTAGAAACCCTAACTAAGACTCACTTAGGGCAGTGAGTGAGTGACAGGCAGATTCGGGATGGGTGTTTCGGTTACTGTTCCTCCAGATGTGACCAAGTAAGCAACAATAACAACTGAAGGAGAAAGGGTTGGTTTGGCTCACAGCCCAGGGGAGCACAGTCCATCACAGAAGAAGCACAGTGGCAAAAGCAGCTCGTTCCATGGCCCTGACCGAGAAGCAGAAAAAGGGGCTTGCCCATAGTCAGCCCACTCCCCCCCCCTTCACTTACTGTCAGACTTCAGGCCACAGGATGCTGCCCCCATATTCAGGGTGGGTTGTCCCTCCTCATTGATTGAGATTTAACCTCTCTCTCTGGAAATTCCCTCACAGAGACATCCGAAGGTGTGCCTCGTTGTGTTTCTTTCTCTTTGGGCATACAGAGGGATGGTTTTTCAAGACAGAGTGTCTCTTTGCAATAGGCCTAGCTATCCTGGGACTTGTTCTGTAGGCCAGGTGCCATTTTATTTCTTAACCCAATCAGGCCTATAGTGGAAATTAACCATCACCATGGGGCTTAGAAACAGGTACCACTCTATGTCTCCATGCCCAGGCTCAGCTAGTCCACACAAGGGTCTCACACACACACACACACACACACACACACACACACACACACACACACACATACACTTTTGTATGTGACCACAGCCCTTGGAAACAGACTGGTGATGGAAAGTGATGGAGACCAGACAGGGGCACTTCTGGAATGGAAGACTGAGTCACAGAAGAAGCACCCAGCAGAGAGAAAGCCCATTGCTGAAGAGCTGGCCAGCCAGTTGGCCCCTTGTTATTCTGTATGCACCGAATCACCAATTTTTTCAAGATCTTTTGGGTGTAGATATTTTATTCCAGCTAGTCCCATTTACAGATGGAAAAAGACTGGGAGAAGTTCAGTGGTTTTCTCAAGGTTACACACATGGGTCTGGGCAGTAAGGGTCCCACTGTGGAGCTCTCCAGAGTTAGAGGTTAGGTTTGGGCTTTCCTGAGAGTCTTGGAGTCAGAGCACATTCATACCTGGAGAAGAATGTCAAGAACAAATGTCCCACTCATTTCACACTTGTGGAAACTGAGGCTGGGAGGGGTTCGGCAGCCACTTGTCCACTGTCCCAGAACAAGACTGTCAGAGTCATACTTCCTTCACCAGGGTGTGCCTTTCTTGAGCTCAGCTCTCTGGCTGACCCAAGGTGGGCATGCTGTGCAGGAAGCCAGAGCAAGAGAAGGGGTGCACGCCACCAGGAGGAGAGAAGGAAGGAGAAATAAGTTGTCAAAATGTCTTGGTGGAGCTGGGCACAGTGGCACGTGCCTGTAATCCCAGCACAAGGAAGCTGAGGCAGAAGGATTGCCAAGAGTCAAGGCTAGTCTAGGGTACAGAGCAAGTTCCTAGGCTAGGGTGAGATCTTGTCCCAGTAAACCAAAGAGAGGAAAAGAAAGAAAGGAAGGAAGAAAGAATGAAAGGAAGGAAGAGGCAGAAGGAAGGAGGGAGAGAGGGGAAGGGTTGAAAGTCATTGTGGAAATTATCACAGGACCCTTTGGGCCGAGGGGGTAGAAGGAGAAAGTCAATCTGTCTTATTCATTAGTTCATTTGCTCCATCATTTGTTCATTCCATCTGTCCCCCAATTTATTGAGGATATCAAAATAGCCAGAGACCCTACCCCAGGAGCTTACAGCCCTAGCAGACATACTCTGGTGCCCTCCAAGTGTAAACTCCACTGCCCAATGAGAGGAGCTGGGCTGGGGCAGGTCCAGCCCCACTGTGAGACCTCCATGAGGGGGGCAGAGGCAGGAGCAAGGTAGGGATTGGGGAGAGCACATGGGAGCTCAGGACTCAGGACGACTGGAGGTGGGGAACACCCAGGCCTGCACCCCCTTGAGTGTAGGCAGGAGGTTTTCCCTTCCATTTTTTTCTTCTCTGTACAACAGCAATTTAACCTAATTAAATGTAACAATACATTATTTCTGTTCTGCCTGGAATAATCTTTCACTGCTCACCCACTCTGGGGAGGTGGGGGTGGGGAAGACAGGCTCTTTGCCTAGAGATGGGGACAGGTTGTGACCATCAACAAAGATTGTTGGGGAAGACCTAACCTGGGGCACAGTGAGGGAGAGGGGATTGTGTAGGGCAAGGCAGGAAGGCTGAGAAAGGAGATGGGATACTGATGCATTCTCTCCTTCGTCTGGTGTTGCCCTGGCTCATCTTTTGGGCATCTCTGTGGATCAAAAGAAGCAAAGATGTCCCCTTCGTGTCACAGCTGGTCTGTGTAGCGCTTGTAGCCCTCACCAACACTGACCCCTCTGCACGTGTGAGCCTGGGGAGTCCATGGCGTTGCCTGTGGGGTCCCTTGATACTCTCAGAATCTCCTGTCCAGGTTCAGTTAGCCTGCAACTGTGCCTGTGTCTGTGGCAGCAGAGACAAGGCTTGAAGTGTTCATTGCACATGTCCTGTTTCTGCAAGCTGGATTTCAGAGCACTAGGGGAGTCAGCTTGGGTAAGGAAATTGCTTATGTGCCAAGTGCCTCCTCCTTCATATCTTGGCTTAGTCCCCTCCACCTTCTTAAACAGAGTACAGATCAAAGCAGTCAGAATAGCCATAGGAGGGCTGGGGAGACAGCTCAAAGGGTGAAGCACCTGCTCTATGAATGTGAGGACCTGAGTTCAGATCTCCAGCAACCCATGTCAAAGTGCCTTATAACCCCAGCACTGGGAAGTGGAGACCAGCAAATCCTCAGGGCTCATGGACCAGCCAGCCTATCCAAACAGTGAGTTCCAGATTCAGCGGGAGACATTGTCTCAAGAAATAGCGTGAAAGGGATAGAAGACACTAATGTTGACCTCTGACCTCCACATGAGCTTGCGCAGACACATGCACCCACACGCACATGTGCACATACCCTCCTACTATATCACACACAAACATGCATGAGGGGGTGGTGTCAAGAGGTCCTGAGTTCAATTCCCAGGAACCACATGATGGCTCACAGCTATCTGTAATGGGATCCGATGTTCTCTTCTGGTGTGTCTGAAGACAGCAACACTGTGCTGATCCACATAAAATAAATAAATCTTAAAAAAAAAAAAAAAAAAAAAAACAAGGGGGGACCAAGTGGGATTTTGACCTCACTGGGGAGTCAGGGCTTTTCTGGTCCACTAACCAGGATCCCCATGTTCCCCTGAGTTCAGTTCTATCAAGATCCTATGGATCTGCCTCAAGTATCAGATCTGGCTTTCAATTTCCCATCAGGCCTCAGTTTCCACACCTGCAAATCATAGCACTGATAAGATCCAGTTGTCTGCTGCCCAGATGTCTGTGTCAGCTCTCCTGACCTGGATTGATCTCAGCTTAGTATCTCAGTCCTCTGCTCTGGCAGCCTGGGTGGCCCCAGGCCAAGAACGTTTCTCTTCCTGACTGTCCCCCTCCACAGGCTCCCTCCCTCCAGAAATCCACTCGTGATATGCAGCCCTTTCCCTGTACTCAGTTAGACTCTATGTCTTTGTGTGTGTGTGTGTGTGCTATTGTCTTGCTGCTCTCTGCCTCTGAATTTCTTTGCATATGTGTGCATGCAAGCGTGAGTGTGTGATGTTGTCCTGGTGCTTTCTGTCTCTGAATTGTGTGTGTGTGTGTGTGCGTGTGCGTGTGCGTGTGCGTGTGTGTGTGTGTGTGTGTGTGTGTGCAGTATGAATGCCTATGTTGCTATCCTAGTGCTTTGTGCCTCTGATTTCCTTTATTTTTCTACAAATGAAGTTCTGGGCTTTGGGCTCCATGAACATAGAACCCCAGCTTAGCAAAGGCTTGCAAAATAAGCAAGGTAAACAACAAAACGTCTTTCTTTTAGGCTGAAACCCGTCACAGATGCATGCTGACAGAGAGGGCAGACGGTGACTGAGGTAGTGAGGGCATGAGGCAGGCAGTAGCAGGAGCAGCCTCATGGATGTTCTACCAAGCTTGCCCTCAAGGACTAAGGAGAATTCTGGGTCCCAGAGGGACCAGATAGTGAGTGGCTGGCCACATACTCCAAAGCTTTCCTTTCCTGGGTCCCTGGGAGGTCCACCTTCCATCTTTGCTGTTCTTGCTTCATAGAAAAGGAAGGTACATGCCAAGGCTAGCCATTCACTCAGTCACTCAGTAAGAACAACACTCTGAGCTCTATAGGAGGGTGAAGAAAGAGGTACCTAGTGCCATGAGGAGGCCACACCTGCCCCAGAACTCACCTCCCAGGACGATCCTGGAAAGGAAGGCAGATCCCTCTCCTGGTTCTTCAGGAACTTTGAGGAGGTGGGGATAGCCTTAACTACTCTGGGCCACCTCTCCCTCCCTCTTGTGGCTCCTCAGGTCCCTCCCAAAAGATGGAACTGTCCCATCAAAGAAGATTGTACTTTGTGTCTCAAAGACCAAATGGAGCTTCAGGAAAGCGGTTATTTGTGGTCTCTAATAAGCATTTTCTGGGTGTGATTAACCTTTATGCCAAAGTCGCAGTGGGAACTGGGGTGGCAGCTCAGACTGTGCTGGCCTGGGGGCGGGGCGCTGGAGCTGGAGCTGGAGCTGGCAGCTGTCATGATCAGCCCTCCCACCAGCCCTCCAGAGACTTCTTCCCACTTCTCTTGGCTCTGCTCCCTCTCCCACTGTGGGTGCCCTGGCCTCGCCAGGGCCTGACATCCGTTGCACAGCTTCTTGAAGGCAGGTGGCCTCTTTGAGTAGCAGAGCGCCCTTGTCTTTCTCAGACTAGACCTTCAAGGCTTGCAGAGATTTAGCAGTAAGACAGACATTTTGTCTGGGGTCTGGGGCTGGCAGGCTGGGGTACAGATCCAGGCATTTGCCAGTGAGTGAACTATGCACAATGCCAGCTTGTTAAGAGTATTTTAGCTTCTCTACTAGGCAGAAAATTGCAAGTTTCAACCAAAGAGCATGCAGGAGTTGGACATAGGCCCCCTATACATTTGTAGCAGACGTGCAGCTTGGTCTTCATGTGGGTCCCTAACAATTGGTGCAGGGACTGTCTCTGACTCTGTGGCCTGCCTTTGGATCCCCTTCCCCTACCTGGACTGCCTGGTTGGGCCTCGGCTTATTCCTGCTGGGACTAGACGTCCTAGGGTGGAGTGGTATCCAAAGGGGGCTTCCCTTTCTCGGAGGAGAAGTGGAGGGGGTAAAGGGGAGGGATTTGTAAGGACTGGGAGGAGGGAGGTGACTGTGATTAGGATGTAAAGTGAATAAAAAATAAATTATTGGAAAAAAAAGAAAACAGAAAGTTTCATGAGATACTGAAAATTTGTTTTTTCAAAACTAGTTGTGAGGACCTAGGAGATGGCTCAGTGTGTAAAAGAATTTGCTTGTTACCTAAGCATGAGGACCTGAGCTTGAACCCTAAGTACCTACATAAAATGTTACACATGACTGTACATGCTTGTAACCCCAGCATTAGGGGGCAGATCCCAGGAACTCAGTGGGCAGCCAGCCTCACTAAACGAGTGTGCGTCTCAATCACTGGGAGGTTCTGTCTCACATTGTCTGACATCTTCCTCTGAACTCCACCTTCATGTGCTGCACACACTCATGGGCATGCAACACATACACACACACACACACACACACACACACGCACACACGCACACACACATGCACACACGCACACATACACACATACACACTGCACAAAGTTTTAAAAGTGGTTCTGAACACACAGCCAGTGTCCAGCGCTAAAGCTGGAAGGGTAGACACGAAGGGAGTGGTGGTTCTCAGGCTAAATGTACTTTGGTTTGATTTAAGAAGACCCCGATCTGGTTGTGGGAAGTCTGGGCCTTGTTGTGAAATAGAGGCAGTGACAAACTATTTTTAAAAAACATCCCACAATTAATTACAGGGTATTCATTCCCCCCCCCCCCAGTGTGTTTGTGAGGCCCAGATTAAGAATTCCCAGTTTTGCTGGGTGTGGTGGCACACTTGGGAGACAGAAACAGGAGGATGTCTGTGAGTTCGAGGCCCGCCTGGTCTACAAAGCAAGTTACTGTACAGCCAGGGCTACATAGAAAAACCCTGTCTAAAAAAAAAAAAAAAAAAAAAAAAAAATCCAAGTTGTAGCTGGTCATAGCAGCTTTAATCCTTGAGCCTGGGAGACTGAAACAGGGGGATTTTGAGTTTGGGGCTAGCCTTGACTACTTAGAGAACCTGGCTTCAAACAAATCTTTATTAAGAGGAAGACAATATTAGCCTGGAAAGTTTGGGAGCCTTTGGCCGTCAGCAGAGCCTTCTCTTGATGAAGGAGAGAGGAAACAGGGGAGGGAGGGTGACCATGGAAGAGACCCACAGTCTGCAAGAGAAAACCATTGGACCTTTTGTGGAAGTAGGATTTCAGAATTAGCTGGAAGCTTTCATAAACCTTCACAGAGCAGGAGGGGGCACAGATAAAGATTCTGCCATGGAGCTGACCTTTTGGGAGAGCAAAGACCAGCTTAGGAATTTTAAGAAGTATTTGCCTTTGCATAATGCAGTCCAGGTCCTCTGTGAGCAGAAAACAGCTCTGTGACCTAGCAGATCCAAGACAGACAGACAGACAGACAGACAAGCAGCAGGGTTCAAGGTCAGCGGAGCCCTTTGCCCTGTGGCATTTGGTTCCCCCCCCCCCCAACAAATCTGGATTTCTGCTCTAATGAACTCCAGGACATTAAGATGTGTGAATAAGAGCTTCCAGTCCTCGAATTCATCATCTAATTAGAGCTGGGTTGAGTGTGTGCGGTAATGAGCTGGCTTTCACACACTCCGGACTACCCCAAGGTCTCCATTGGGAACATCCCTAACACGAGCAGGGTGTGGGAGCGTACCAAGGGCACACCGAAAGGGTATACTGAGTCACTTTGCTTTGGAGTGCTAAGGAGGGGTTTTGGCTCTAAGGACAGCTGAGTCACCAGGAGCTGGACAAGGTGACATAGACTGTGAGGGCAAAGGTGGACCAGAGCAGGAGGGGCTGTGTGGCGAGAGAGGACGCAGGGTAAGTAGATGGGAATGGGGCATGATGTGTCTTCAAGGGGGAGCTGAAAGATGGAAGCACGTCGTAAGTATTAAATTGATAAGGGCAGGAGTCAGGCAGTGGGTTAATATTTTCCAATAGGGTTCGAAGTTTACTTAACTTGCCTGTGGCTGAAATGAGATTGATTGACTGACTGACTGATGATTGGTTGATTGATTGATTGATTGATTGGTTTGTGTGTATGTGTTAGGAGGTGAAGGAGAGCAGGATTTTCTATCAGGGACCTCTCTCCCCAGCAGCCATTACCCATCTCTGGGGAGAGCACAGAGCCTGGGTCCCTGCTGATTCTGAGTGAACTGCTGCATAGCTTTGTCAAGAGGCCGCTGCCCTCTGCTTAGCTGTCAAGAGCCACCCGCTAGCCCCGTGGCTTCCTCTTCTCTCCACTTCTGCTTTTGCATTTGGAAAAATGAGGCTAATGATATTTTGTCACCTCTCTGGAGACTGAAACTTAATCACTGATTAATAAAGTGTGGGAAGTTGCTTGGGGCCAGGGCAACAAATGGGTTTATTCTAACCACTGCTAAGGCCCCTGGTGTGAGTTTATTATCCCCAGGGCTGGTGACAGAGCAGCTTCTGAACCTGCACAGGATGGTGGGTCTGGGGACAATTGAGGAGTCTGAAGCTTGTGTCAGCAAAGAGAGCCCTAGGGCGAAAGGGGTGGGGGGTGCTTGAGGTGAGGGAATGAATTAGATAAAGCCCACTAAAGACTTGGACAGACACCAACGGGGACAATGTGGCTCTGTAAGTCACCAGGATTAGGGGTGATTCTTGTAGAGGGCCAGGTCCAAGCTCTGGTCAAAAATATAAATGCAGGGTGGGAAAGAAGGCAGCAGAGCCTGCCTTTGTCATCAACATCTGACAGAAGGGAGAAGGAGTGAGTACTGCTGAGGTTGGGGCGCTGCTGGATGGGAGGAGATAGGGGACATTCCTATCAGGCAAACAGAAAACTAGCTTCTGAAGGGAGACAGATGGACAAATGGACACACATACACACACACATACACACACACACACACACACACACACACACACACACAGACTCAAACTTTGACCAACCACAGTCCAATTAAAGAAACTAGGGCTCCATTTTGCTTCTAAAGCTGGGTATACTGGCCCTTGTTGGTCATTCTCTCAAGCCCAGGGCTTGCAAAGAGAGGAACAGGAGAGAGAAGGGAAGGCTGTGTGGAGAACCCTTCCAGGGTTGCCATCCAATCTAGGGATTCTTCTCCCATTGTGAAGGAGAAGATGACTGTGGTAGTGCCCCTCTCCTATCCCCGCATGCTTCTGGCCTCCCTGCCAAAGGAACCCCCAACAGACACAGCTCCGACCCCTGTCTCCACCTCACTAGACCAGAGAACAACTGAGTTCAAGTCATTCTGTATGTCCTCATTGAGCACAACACATCATTCCTTAACTTAGTTGCCAAATGGGAGCACAGTACATGTTCTCAAACACAGAGGAGAGATGAACTTGCTTAAGAGTGTAGACACTGCGGCCCAGAGAGGTCACACAGCCCACCCCACCCAGACTCTAACCTTAGAGACAGCAGTAACCTAAGAAAGGTATCATCATGGTTGGGGGTGTCCATTCAAAACGGGACAGCCTTCCAGGCATAGGGCCACGCTGCTCCCATCCCAAAGGGCTGTGATCCTGGAGTCAGAGTGACACAGAGCCCTCAGTGGGGTTAAAGGACAGAAGCCTTCCCTGGAATCTTCCCAGATCATTTCTTCAGTGCCTCAGTTTCTCCATCTGCAATAGCCATATCCATGCTGGCCTCAGCACATCAAGAGTTTGACACATGAAGAAGGGGAGGTAGAAGGTTGGGTGCAAATGTGTGTGCCTTTGTAGGGACCTGGTTGGACATGTGGAGATGGCGAGAGACAAAAGCCAGCTTCCAGTCCCAGCCCTCCGTGAACCAGGCAATTTCAAATGTTCAGGAGGGCACCAGGAGACTGGGAAAGGGTAGGAGGCTGGGCAGAGGAGGAGGGGCAAGAATCATCAGGTCAGCCTGCTGAGCACTCCTAACAGTGTCCTGTACTCCCTTATGCCCACAGGCCCTTCTCCTTCTAGGGCTGAACCCTGTCTCCACCTCCCTCCAGGATCAGCACTGTGAGAACCTGTCCCTGGTCAGCAATGTCTCTGGTGAGTCACCCCTGCCCCTTACCTCTCAGGGTGCCAGGTTCTCATGGGGTCCCCTTCCTTGGAGTGGTTTATATGGAAAAGAAGGATCTGGAACTAGAGTCAGTGAGTGAACGAGGACTGAGGTTAGCTAGCAGCCTTGGCTAGAGGCACAGGAAACAAATGTGCCACATGCTCACCATCCCCTGGGCAGCAGGGGAGGGCCCTCCGGGCCTTGCTTCTGGGCTGTGAGTTGGGGACATTGGCAAAGGACAAAGGCAGCTGCTGTTGCTGAACGAACTGGAGTGTAAGGCTACATGCTGCCAGCACAAGAGCTTCAAGATGTCACCCACTTGACACCTCAGGCCACTGAGACACAGAGAAACACTAAGTGCTGAAGCTCGGGTTGCAGAGGCAACCTAGCTCCCTCTAGGTTTGCCATACCTCCCCAATAGAAAATGCTAGATGACTGCAGATATCACCAAGACCTGCGGCTTAGCCATTGGCAAAGGGCTTCTGTATAGTTATTTTATCCCTAGTGAGCTAAAAGCCTGATGGGGAAACTGAGGCATGAATGAGTTTCATAAATTTCCCAGGATGTCACTATCAGTAATAGCAGGGTCTGGACCCAAATCTAAGTCTTCTAAACCCCAAGGCCTAACCTCTCATTTTGGGCATGGCCCTGAGGATATGGGTCAGAAAGGATGCAGTAGAGACTCTTTTTCACCCTTCTTGCATCCACCTCAGATGCATCAGATCCTGTGCAAGTCACCAGAAGACCCAAGAGGGTCTCCTAGTCTCACCCAGGTCCCCAGGGCTGAGAGCCAGAGGGCAGAAGAGCAGCCAGTGGAGAAATAGACTCAAGAGTGTAAACGAGGCGGAGAAATTCATTTCTAGAGCTGAGCCTGATGAGAGAGGAGACTTCCACAACTGAGAACAGCATTCATATGGCCCTCTGTCCCCTCAGGGAGGTGGAGGAAGAAAGGGAGTGCTGGACCTGCAGGAACCCCCACTCCAAATTGTGGGGCTAAGGACTGGTACCCACAAGAAGACCCTAGACTTCTTTGGGCCTTCCTTTGCTCAAATGGAGGGAGGGGGAATCCATGAGGTTAAATGCACTGAATTTTGAGGATCTGTTTCGCAAACTGTAGCGTGCAGATGACTACTGGGTACAACCATGGGTAGCGTTTTAAAAGCACTTAACAGTATAGCTAGGAAGAAGAGAAAGTACATGCTACCAATTGCTTGCCTACTACAAAGGAGGTATTGGGAGACCAGACAAGGGCGGGGCAAATCTAAGAAGCCTTTCTGAAGGAGAGGGTTTTTTAGGTGAGCCTAGAGACAGAGCAATCAGTGATTGAACACCAGCGGGTAAGTTTGGCAGAACTCACCAGGGTTAGCGAGGCACTGGCCCTTGGACTCCCACTGGCTAAAGTGGGCAGGAAGAGCATTGTTCTCAGCCTGTGGGCAGTTGCAGCCAAGAAGAACCAGGAAGGAGGGAGGATGCCGGGAGGAAAGGTCTCCTCTTCTCTACCCCAGGCCAGGTCAGGCTCCATTAACTTGCTTGTGTTCAAGAGACATGACAGCCTGGAGCCACACAGGTGTCGCCTGTCCTTGAAGGCAGCAGGCTGTGATGAATGGTGTTCATTCCTCCGTGATTTGTGCTGGATGCCCCACCCCCATCCCAGCCTGCCTGGCCTCATAGGATGCAATCCATCACCCTCACAACGGCCTCAGATACAGCCATTTGTCATCGGATGCTGAGACCAACCCAGACCGATGGGCATTGGCAGAGACAGATGGTGAGGGTGGGGCGAAGGGCCCGGGACAGATGGATGGACGTCTGGCCGGAGTGGCTGGCACTGTGCTGGAACCCTTGGGGGCCTTGCACATGCTTCGTGCCAGAAAGCAAGGAGGGGTTAGGTTCCCATAGCCAAGGCCCCATCATGTGACAGATTAGAGTTGGCTCCTTATAAAATCATGGCATGAGTATGTCTGTGCCAGGAAGAAATAGAATTACGGACTAATAACATCACAGACAAGTGGGATCAGAGCTCACGAGGACCTGGGGTCACTGGTTCCTCTTCCTGTTGTTAAGGTAGCAGTGGCTAACAACTGTTAGAATAGCTAGTGTGTGTGGATGTCCGCTTGTGTTGGGCTCCTCTCTTAAGTGCTCCGCCTCGTTCAGTCATCATAGTGGAGTCAGCGAGGATTTTTGCTTCTGCTTTAAGGAAAAGGAACCTTGAGTAACTCACCTGAGCACACAGTTACCGAGCACTGGCCTCAAGAGCTGAGCCACCTGGACTCTGATTTTCAGACTTAGTACATTATGTGGTCACTTAAGAGATTTGTCATACCCTTGGCCCAGAGTCCTCAGTTATTTAGAGATGTAGTGTCGCCCCTGAAGTTTTCCCTGCACATACTGAGTGTTCATATAGCCCTATAGTTTCTTCAGCACCTACTATGTGCTTGGATTTCTACTAGGTATTGAGTGTGAAACTCAAGAATGTTCAGAGCCATAAAACAGGAGGTCTCATGGGCTCCTACCTACTGTCCTGGTGTGTCCCCAGAGACACCGGTTTTTTTCCTTTTTGATGTTTTGAGACAGGGTTTCTCTGTATAGTCCTGACTGTCTTGGAACTTGCTCTATAGACCAGGCTGGTCTCAACTCAGAAACCCACCTACCTCAAGACACCTACCTTTACCCTGCCTTTCTTTACAGCTTAAGCCAAGGTGACGAACCTGTCTGCCTACCTGTGTGCCTCTCTCCATGCCATGTCATCCAAACAAAGCCATTGCCCCTTCCTTCCGTGGCACCAGTCTCCCGGTGGCAGGAGCGCCTGTCTCAGAGGCTGCCCACAGGCACCTGGCTGCTCCCCAGGCAGCCCCAGAGTTCCTCTCTCAGTCTCAAGCCAGATGGGTAAATGGACTTCCTAGCTGCAGGGGGACACCAGATTCTTACACTTTGTGATTCCCCCAGAAGCATGTGATGGGAGACCCCCCTCACACCTGGGCAGGAGCATTACCTACAGTGGAAGGGTCCTGTGAACACACTTGGGCACTGATCTTTATAGGGAGGGAACTGTGTGGCCAATTTAACAGCAGAAATCAGTGTCCAACTACACACGTAGTAACTAGGCCACCCTTGGAAGAGTCACTATCTGTTAACTGAGTGACCCAGTGACAAGTGACAACCCCAGATACCTCAGCAAACACCTTCTCCTCGGGACCTCCTTATGGTTGCTCCCTCTCCTCCGTGTGTGCACGTGACTCCCTCCCTCAAAGTCTGTGATTACACTTAGTGTTTTAGAGAAATAACAAATTAAAATAGCACCCAGTCCGTCTTCATCTCCGTACATTATTTGTAGTATTTTGCACTGGACAGCACATGCTTGCTGGCTCACTGTGTCTCCCAGTAGAGTGAAAGCCCCCCTCAGGGCCGTACATCTATTTTATTCATTTTTCTGTCTCCAGTTTCTTGGGTGAGTTAAGTATTTGAATTTTGTTTTGTTTTTTTGAAGAGAGGGAAAGAACACGAGAGAGGGCAGGGAGGGGGAGGATCTGGGAGGAGTTGGAAGGAAGGAGGTTTGAAAAATATGACCACAATATATCCTGTGAAAATAAGAATCATTTTAAAAGCCCCCAGTGTTCTGCCCTGTCCATTCGGCAGCTGAGCAGGAAAGGGCTCATAGGTAGTTGGCCTGGCTATAGGATGAGTTTTAGCACCCTGACCACAGCTCACCTTCACTGCGGCAGGCTGGTGAGTCTGATTAGCTAGCAGGCTGACCTGGCCTGATCCAAACTACTTCTCATCTCAAACCGAGGATAACAAAGTGGGACAATACCACCTCCCACCCAAAAGGAGGGGAGGAGAAGAGAGGAGAAGGGAGGGGAGGGAGGAGGGGAGGGAAGGGAGGAGGGGAGGGGAGGGTGTTTGTTTGAGGTAGTTGTACCTGTAGGGGTCATTGATCTAAACGTCCAAGCTTCTGGTTGGCTGAGATGGCTCAGTGAGCTAAGTCACTTGCCACCAAACCTGAATACCAGAGTTCCATTCACCTGACCAACGTGGAGACCTGACCAACAAAGGAGAACATTGATTCTCCCAAGGTGTCCTCTACATATGGACTATGACCTCTCTCTCCCTCTCCCTCTGGCACACACAGAGAGAGAGAGAGAGAGAGAGAGAGAGAGAGAGAGAGAGAGAGAGAGAGAGAGAGAGAGAGAGAGAGAAATTGTTAAAAATTTGAAACAATCCAAGCTCCAGGAGCCTAGACTTTGAGATCCTTGGTACATCAGGCCAGGACATGAGAATTTCTATTCTCTGCACCTTCTCTGCTTCTCAAAGCATTTCCTCTGCCCTTCGGGGCTTCAGCCGGAGCATACCCTTTATCCTTTTTGTCCCAGTCTCCCTAACACACTCCAAACTTGGTTCGTTCTTTTGCTTTGTCTTTTCCCCTCCTCAAATGATGGTGGATGGCAAAGCACCCTTCACAATGCTTGGTAGCATTCCTCCCATATCTTATCTATCTGTGGTTCTCTTCTGAGGCCCTGTCTGTCTACTGGATTCCCAGGGACTCTGCTCTCTTTCCCAGGCATGGTCCACAGTGCGAGCTGCAAACGCTAGTCAAGCTGCAGGTTACTGGACAGCGGGGACCCCGGGGAGGCGGTCTCGGGACTGGAGGCGCGCTGGGCAGCTCTATCTGAGGTCCTGACAAGCTGCCTGCTTCATGTCGGTGCCCTCTTCCCTTTCATTTTTCAGGCACCCCTGAGCTCCTAGCGGTGGACTGAAACCCTAGTGCCAGTTCAGCAGCTAAGTGCATCAGAGGGGCCCGGCCGCAGCTCCTGATTGGCCCCCATACGCTTGACTCCGCCCTCTCCCGTACTGCCCCACCCACAGGTCCCCCGTGCTGCTCTCTGGAAGAAGCGGGTGCCTTTGTTGCCTACCCTGTTCATTCTACCTCTCTTCTCCAGTCTTGAAGCTTTTCAGAGACTTTCATGCTCCAGGATTTTCTGGGTTTTTAATATAAAGGTCGCTATATCCCCGATGACACGTCAGCAGCTTTCTGAGAGCATCGGGGACAGGCGCAAGGAACGTGGCGCAGAAAGAAGGGAGCACCAGCCAGATACTGCAAAAGGCACATGCTGGCCAGGGACCTCTGTGGAGCAGTGGAAACTCCTGGCTGATCTCAGAAGCCCAGAGTTCAAAATCTACTCTGACTCTTGGTAGCCACTTTGGATAGACCCCTGCATTCCCGGGCCTTCAATGTCCCTTCTCATTAAAGCAGGGAGTTAGCGTCCAAATGGGCAGGTGGTGTAAGGCCAGAATAGATTTTAGGTTATTTAAGGGAAGACCGTAGGACATTTGCCATTCTGCTTCGCCCACCATCACATGGGTCCTGCCCATCCCTGGATGAGCAGTGGGCGGAGTCAGCGCTCTGAATAGGGTCTTTAAATAGGGACATTGGGAATGGTGTTTCCAAAGGGAGACTACTCCAGGCAGAGCCTTCCTGCTCTAGCTTGTCTTGACATCAAATGGCGCTAGCTGCCTTTAGGTCCTTCCCATCTCTGGCCTTAGCAGAAGTGTATTTGGGAACTGTTAAACTAAGGAACGAGGCAGGTGCCTTTGTCTTTGGCAGAAGGTACATTAGGCATTTCCTTCCCTGGACACCTGACAGCGTATTAACCTCACCATGCTGGGTAAATGCCTGAACAGCCTCCCCCTCCCCCCAGGAAAGCACCCTCACCAACAACAGGAGATCTGAAGCCAGTCTAGTTCTTTGTTCTATCTGCGCTGAGGCTTTGCTTTTTCTGTCTTTACTAGGGCTGAGGATGGGCAGGACTCTAGAGAGGTTTCTGTCTGCCTGGGACTTCACTTTTTTTCTCACTAGCTGTCTCTGTTCCTAGGCCTTCAGTGTAATGCCTCGGTGGACCTCATTGGCACCTGCTGGCCCAGGAGCCCTGCGGGGCAGTTGGTGGTTCGACCATGCCCTGCCTTTTTCTACGGTGTCCGCTACAACACGACAAGTAAGGAAGAGGGTGGGCTGCTGGGGCTGAGTGGCGACAGTTTGGAGGTGAAAGGAATAATCAGTATCACCCCTCAGGTCAGCTCTGCTCTCTGCTTGCTCCTGCTGATTCTGGCAGAGAAAGTACCTGGTACATAACCAAGACACCTGGACTCAGAGAAGTTAGGGAACTTGCCCAAGTCACCAGCCGATAGGGGGCAAAGCTGGAATACACAGGTCTACCTGACTCTTTCTTCTGTAGTTGTAGTTGACAGCTTCTGGGTTGTCCTACTGAGCCTCAGCCACCTATAAATAGGTAGTAATTACCCTAATAGGGTAAGGAAGTTCCACGGAGATGGGCACCTAGAGTGCCCAATCCACAATAGAAAGTGACTTGTAGCCAAGTATCCCAGGCCCACAGCTGTGATGGGGGTGGGGCAGGACTGACCCGTGGACTGAGCAGATACTGGGTCCTCATGTAAACACCTTGCTCCCCAGAGGCCCAACCTTCATGCCAGGCTTTGCAGCTCCTTGCTATAGCGTCTGCCACCCTCAGAATTAATTTGCTTTCTCCTGCCAATGACACAGGTCCCTGCTATCAAGAGAAAAACAGATGGAGTCCAGGGGCCCTGAACTATATACAAAGGAGGTTGGGTTCTGGGTCTCTGGAGGCTAGGGGCCCATGTGTGAGTCCTGAAGGTGCAATAGGTCATCCCCAAGCTCCAAGCAGGTGCCAAAAGTGACCAGATACCAGGTGACCCATGTCAAGGCTCACTGGGTGACCTCAGTCTCACTTCTTGTGGCCCTCCAGTTTCCTCATCTGAGGCTAAGAGGGCTGATGACCTCTTCCCACTCCAAACTCCCAAACCTCTCCTCCCACCCCTCCTTCATTTACTAGATGGCTGAAGGGGATAAGATTAGGAATATAGACAAGAGGGTTTGAGAGGGTGGCCATGGGAAGGAAGGTCATGAGAGAAAAGAGAAGAAATACTAGAGTGGGTGAGGAGCCTAAGGGGAAAGGGCCAGGTAAGGAAAAGTAGAGGTCAGAGGTCAGAGGTCAAAGAGGAGACTTTGTGACACATAGTCAGCTAGCTTCCAACTAGGGCATGTTTTGTAAAGAGGAAACTGAGGCATAGATTGATGGATAACCTAATCAAGGTCACAGAACCTGAAGGTGAAGTCAGAACTCAGGGTTCCAGGGCCTACACATTGCTCTGCATACACCCCACACCTTGTCCCAGGACAGTGGCAGCATGGGCTGGCATGGGCACTCCAGTCTAAGCCCTACTGTGCCCAATCTGATCCTGTTACACCCCACTCATTTCTGTTACCCCTTTCTGTGCCTCACCATAGCCTGATTCGCAGCTACAGCCACGCCCACTTTTGCAGCCAGCCCCAGCCATTCTCTATGGGTACCCTCAATTCAGATTACCCAGGTTGACTGGACACATTCCTGCAAGTGCTTTAATGCTATGGTACACGTGAGCCCTGCTTTCAACAGAAGCCAGGCACCCTGAACTCCAGCCCCACCTCTGTCTGTCCATAGTTCAAGAGTCCTTGGTTTGGGGCCATCTCTGGACCTTTGTTTCTCTATCTGCAGGATGGTTGAGGGTGTGGTGAGGTATCCCCCTGGGTTCCCTTGATCACCCAGTCGTTCCAAGGAGAAAGTTGAGATGTTAGTCTCCCGGGCATGGGCTGCCAGACTCCCCATGCAGGTGCCCCTGGCGCCAGACGAGGGGAGTGAGCCCACAAAGGTGTCAGGAGGGAGCAGAGCTGCTCCTAATCATTAGCTTCTAATTAACTCATTTACTGATGAGGTGTTGCTAGGACTTCCAAGCTGTTCCTTTACCATTCTCCCTCCTGCGGCATCAGATCTTCAGAGGGAAGGGAAACATTTCTAAAAATATCCGTTTTCCCATGATCCTCTAGGAGGACTGCTCAGCTCAGCAATTAGACAAGGAGGTTGGCTCCTCCCTGGCAACAAGCCCATGTGGGCCAGACTTGTTTCCTTCAGGGTCAGTTTGTCCCTCTGGGCCAAAGCCTGCTGCTTCCGATGGTCCATCCTGTGGACCAGCTCCAGACACCCTACCTTAGGTGGGGATAGATGAGAAAGCTGTTGAACAAAGAAGACCTAAATCTCCACCTGCACCCCTTGGATAGAGACAAATGATATGTTCTATTATGTAAGGCTATACAAAAACAGCTCAGAGACAACACTAATAGACATGGGGCTGACACCATATGTCCGGTACAGTTCCAACTGTTAACTAAAAACACTAACCCAAAGAAGCCAGAGTATCTTCAAGATGGCTTTCTCAAGACAGGGAGGCTGAGTGGTCAAGTGACTCAGCCAAAGTCACATGGGTTGTAAGGGTAGTGCCAGCATTTGAACCCAGACTCTGTGGCTCTAGGGGCCTCGTTCTGAGCCCTGCTTTGTGCTGCTTCCTCTGCCTTATGCTCTCCCGTCCATCCCAGCCATCCGCCCCTTTCTCTGCTGACAGTCTAAGCAGCCTCTGGCTGGTGCCAGGCACATCCCCCCATACTGGGTGCTGTAACCAACTTGCTTGTTCTTGGCCTCCTGTCCCCACAGATATCCCAGAACTTCCTCCTTGTGAGTCCCTTGGGGCTCAACTCTTATTTAACGCCAGTGAAGAGTCTTTGACCTCATTGCTGACTCTATCCAGATCATAGCTTTGCACAGGACTCAGATTGGCTCACGGTCAGGCCAAGCAGAACTAGGAAAATCCATAAAGATCATTTTCCCCATCAGCTAGCTGCAGCCAGAGCAGCTTCTCGGGTTAGAGAGGAGGCCACAGCCTTTTAGGTTGGAAAGTCAGACCAGCTCCCTCTGTTGCGGCAGCTTTAATTCCCCCCTGGCCTCTCACTGTGTGTCTACCTCTGGTCCTGATGTGCAGGGAGGCGCTCCCAAGCTGATGATGGTCCTTAGGTATCAAGTGGGGCATCTCCACCTTTAGGAATGGATAGAGAGGCTGAGAGGCACTGCTCAGCCACAGCTGAGCTATGCCTTTGGCCCCGGTTGGGCTCCAATCCCAGGGCCTAGGACTCTGGCAGTTTCCTCTGCCCTCTTTCAGCCTGTGGGTCAGTTGGAGCCACAGAGCCGACTATGGGAAGAAAGACTACAGTGGAGATGACTCAGGGCTGGAGTGAGACCCAGAAATACAAGGAAGTGTGGTTAACAATTCTATGCCAGAGAGGGTATGGGAGACCCCTGGTCTCCCTTCCTGGTAGATTTCCCAGCTCTGCTACCCAAAGGGCTGTGTGGTAAACGGGTAAGAGAGGCTCTTTGGGCAACCCTGCCCCTCCTAAGGCCCTAAAGCTAAGTAAAGCAGCCCTAAGGCCCCTCCAAAGCTCCTTAGGAGGTGAGAGGGTCTAGCCACAGTCCAGTCTGATGGTCACAGGATCCTTCAGCCCTTGTAGCCACTCTCTGACCTTTTCTAACGTCACATCCCAGGCCAAGAGCAGCAGCAGCAGCAGCAGGCCTACTAGTAAGCTACCTGACCATTAGACCCACTCGCTGCCATCCCCAGCACACCCCTGATATCTGCCCAAAAGGCCTCCGACTTAAGGCATGCTGCGGAGAAATGGTACTGTTGGGACCTCTGTAAGTCCGACCCCATGGGAAATGCTCCAGTGTGAGAATTCCACACAGAGAGACAATCACAAGGAGCCCCGTCATTTAAACCGCCCAAGTGAGCAGTCACTACACATTCATCCACCAGATCCCGACCAGCCACGCATTGTTTTTTTTAAAAGACAGTCTCACTATATAGCTCTGGCTGGTCTGGAACGCACAGAGATCTGCCTGCCTCTGTCTTAAAGCGTACACCGACACTTCCAGCTGCCCAGTGTATCTCAAGTCACAGCATGTGTCATTCTCTGTCATCATGAAGGGCCCCATCTTGGAAGAGTAGCAACCAGGAAATTTACCACTGGAGAGAGTTTAGGGAGGCAGCCCTTGGGATAAAAAGAAAGCATGATCGTGCCAGTTTGGGCTGACAGAACCAAGGCCCTGTGGACAGCTTGTAGGGTATAGATGTAAACCTTTGTGGTTCAGAAGGTAGAAAGAGGTAGGGCATGGAGAAATCAGGAAGCCCCCCTCCCAGTTTAATTCCAGGGTTCTCAGCCAGCAGGCCCTGTGCTAGCTCAGACGTGTGAACAGACAGATGTGTCTTCTGACATAGGTTTTCTTCTTTTCCCAGACAATGGCTACCGGGAATGCCTGGCTAATGGCAGCTGGGCAGCCCGTGTGAATTATTCTGAGTGCCAGGAGATTCTCAACGAAGAGGTGAGGATAGGCCACCATCCTGAGGAGCAGGCCAGGGCTACCAGCACAAGCCGGGGATGGCAGGGTTTGGGGAGGGTGGCTGCCACATGAGCAGTTGGGGCCTGGGGAACTTTCCAGAAGCTAGTGTTGGGACTCTGCCCTACAGAAGCTGGTGGGGAGCCTCTGAATATGCATAGTGTATCAAATTCAGTCCTGGCCCTCTTCCCTCCTCCCCCTCCCTCCCACCTTCCCTCTCTCCCTTCTTCTCATACTTGTCTTTGGCTGCCTGCACTGGGTGTGGGACAGGGCTGGGGTATAGCTGAGCCCAACAGTAGATGGATCCACAGACATCTAAGATCCACATCAAAGTCCAACCATGAGGGCCTGTGTCAAACCAAGGCTGGAAGTGGGGCACTGATGCAGTTTTAAAAAGCCCCAGAGGTGCTTTGCAAAACTTCAGTGGTTTCAAGCAGCTGTTGCTTACCTGGAATGCAAAATTGAAAAGGTCCAAGTGGGAATACAGTGAGAAGCACTTCTCTGCTTGCCATCCCTAGCCAGTTGCTCACATGGTCTGTGTGTATGAGTCGATGTGTCTCTGCGTGATGTTCTTGGCCTCACCAAGACGTCACCTGTCATACAAACTACTTGATGCCTGCTTCTTCATGTGGCCATCTATCCTAGAGATTGTTCTATGTCAGTTTAGAACGAACCTCTTCATTCTCGTTAGACTTGCATACTATCCATGGTCCAGATGTGTCATTAACTTAACAGGCCAGTCTTCATGCTGTCTTTGGTTTTTTACAAACAGCATTATCACAAAGAATCTTCTAAAAGTGATGCTTGGCAGGTACATGAATATCTGGGTTCTTCTATCACCACCTCTCTATTCTCAGTCCCCCTTACCCCATCTAAGGAGGGTGGGAACGGGCTGGCAGAACAAATGAGCAAAAAGCAGAGGATTGGAAACAAAACCGCTCCAGGCTGCCAAGTCCTGGGCCTTAGGAGTGAGGAAGACAGACTGGTCCAGGAGATCCTGGAAATTCCATCCTTTGAAAGGTCTGAGTTAGAAAGGAACTTGGAGACCCTCCATCCCATCCTGAGATTTCCAGACCTGTTTAATCTCACCCAGAACAGTCGATCACGATCTCACACACACTGCCTCCTGAACAGCCAGGGCTCAAGGTGGGACAGTGGTTGGAATGGGCTGCTAAAATGTTGAGATGTCCCAGAATTTCTTGGCTTCTTGCTAAAGGGAAGAGTCTGATTCTGTGTGACTGGGCTGGGTCTCAAGACTGCCTTTCTCAAGATGTCTGCAAACTCTGGGCTCTGATGCTCATAGTTTAAGGGCCATACTTTATGAACTGAAGGTACAGACCACCCACAGAGGAGTAAAGATGCAGCTCAGAAGCCAAATAGGCAGGAAAAGCCACAAGTGTGATGATCAGGGATGAGGAGTGAGGCAGGCAGGCCACTAGAAGAAGCTCACAGCTTTCATCCCGGCAGGACATCCAAGCAGTCTGATGGCACCAGCCTTTGGAGCAAGATGCTATCTTCCAATCTGGCCAGAATGGGGTCAGCAGAAGCTGTTTGTTAGAGTCTGGTCTTGAGGGCACAGCAGAGTGGCATCCCACTCAGTGCCACCCTCCTCAGGGAGCCTGTGGAGCTCAGGTCTCCAGACTGGACTTGGAAAGAGCACTGGCCAAGCTTCCCGGGCTTGGTTTTGTCTTCCCGGGCTTTGGGCATCCAGTGACTTCTGCAGTTCTTGGTGGCTTGTCTCCAGGAAGTCAGAATGTGTGAGGGTGTCACTGACACTTTTGCAGGGAGTCTGGAGAGGTCATTGGCTGTCTCTTGGGACATCATTGGCTGGTCTCTCCAAGTGTCACTGACAACATCTTGGGGTGTTACTAGCTTTTCCTTGGGGGTACTTCTGGCTACCTCTCAGGGTGTTGCTGGGTGTCTTTCCAGACAGTGCTGGCCAGAGCTCTGGCTGTTCCTGGAACTTTCTCAGTGTCACCTGTTTTGCCTGGTGTCCCTAGATCATTCATTTCTCAGAGTGCTGGCAGCTGTTTTGATCTGGTTTTGTTATCATAACAGAATACTCGAGGTTGAGTCTTTTAATTTTTGAGACAAGGTCACATGTGGTCCAAGCTGACCTCAAACTTCAAATCTATATGAGGAGCTAGAGAAATGGCTCAGCAGTCAAAAGCACATGCTCTTTGCTTACACCCAGATTTCATTCCAAGCACCCACAAGGTGATTCACAACCATCTGTAACTGCAGTTCCAGGAGAGTCAATGCCCTCCCCTGATCTCTGCAGACATCAGGCATATACTTGGTGCACATGCCTACATGCAAGCAAAACACTTGTGCACATAAAGATAAAACAAATAAATCTGAACATTTTTTAAAGCTTGAACTCCCAATCCTTCCACCTCTGCCTCCCAAGATCTGGGCTTACAGACCCATGGCAGTACCTCCCATGTTATGGATTGCTAAGAATCGAACCCAAGACTTCATGCGAGGTAGGCAAACATTGCATCCACTGAGCCACATCCCCAGCTTGTAGGTTATTTATAATGAATAGAAATGTTTTGGCTTTTGGTTCTGGAAGCTGAGACGTCCAAGGATGAAGGGCTAGCATCTTGCAAAGGCCTTGCTGCTGTGTCATCTCATGACAGAAGGCAAAAGGTGAGAGAAAGCAAATGGGCCACACATCCCTTTAGAAGGAACCAGATCCTGCAGTGAGGTCCCCACTTGGCAGAGAGACCCCACACCCACCAGCTCTGTACCGGGCACCACATCTCCAGCTTTTAAACCTCAGGGACACATTCATGTTGCAGGAGTTGCCATGTCTTGGGGTATCTCTGGCACTCCTCTGTGACACTGCTGTCCCTACAGCTGTCTTGGTGCTCTGGTCCTTGGATTTTTTCAGGCCCAGGGGGCGAGAGGAACCCAGATCTTGACCCAGCTGGATCTCTGTCCCTGTGGTTTGGGGCTTTATTTTTACATTCCAGCCTTCATGAAGAAAAATACTAGTGAGCTACACTCTCAGTGCAGAAGCCCTTCCATCAAGATCTTGGACACAGCAGAGAAAAGACACACACACACACACACACACACACACACACGCACCCCAGAGTGCCTATCCCCCAATCCCTGCTTGTCCCTCTCAAAATACCCTATGGGTAGAAGGAGAAGAGAATCCTAAATGCCAGGCTGGTCCAGGTTCTGATTACTAACTCTACAGCTTGGATCCGCTGTGCAGCCTTTCCAAACAGAAAACAAGGTTACAGGAACCAACCTCAGAGACTTCACTGAGGACGATGGTGTGGGACCCAGCACACAGTAGGTCCTCACAAAACTATCCAGCTTCACTCTGACAAACAGAGGGGCCAGGGTAGAGGCTCAGGCAGAAGAATCCAGCAAGCTCCTCCCCCAATCCCCTCCTAGACCGGAAGAGAAAGCTGGGGCATAGCAGTAGCTCAGCCCCACAGATGCCGTTATTACCCAGGGGCTTCTCAGCGTGGAAGTGTGGAAAAATTTAATAAAAGGAAATCAAGTGTTGATTCCAGGCAGGCTTTGCATTGTGCATGTCTGTCTGGAGCCTCTGGTAGGATCCTGGCATCTGCTGCAGGCCCTTAGAGACCCTCAGTGTTTGCAGGTCAAAATGGACCCTCTCTCCCTGCCTCCTTGCCCTGTCTCCACTCACCAGCATGGGGTCTCAGGGCTCCAGCAGCACAAGCTGCTAATCTGATGTCCTGCCTTCTCGGGGCCAGGAAAGGGCGAATGAGAATTTTGCATTGCGAATCTGCTAAGAGCTGAGCACTGGGTCCTGGCTGGCCCCCTATGGAGTAAGGACCCATTTGTAGCATCAGTGCCTTGCCAAGCTTCACGTGTAGGTAAGAGATGCTTTAAGCTGAACTTAGCAATCTTGAGCAAGTCAACATACTTCTGGGCTTCTTATTCTGCAAAGGAAGTTACTGAGGCCTTCCCAGCGTTCCCCACAGGGCCGCTCTGAAGCTTTAAGGTGAGGAAAACTCTAAGTGGGAGGGCTCCCACACTTGTGCCAGTAGCTCCCGTCACGAACTCATAATTGAATCATTAAGAAAGTTAGGGTCCAGAGACATGGCTCAGTGGGTGAAGGTGCTTGCCACCCAGTGTGACAAACTGAGTTTAATCCCAAGGAGTGCCTGGTGGAAGAAGAGACCTGACTTGTGCAAGTTGCCCCTCCACCCACGTGCCACGACACACATGACGATATTTATACTCCTACACATACACACATTGACTAAATAAACGTGATTAAAATGTCTTTTTAAGTGAGGAATGGCTGAGGATGCAGTTCACAGTAGGCAGAGCACTTGCCTAGCCTGCTCAACACCCCGAGTTCAATTTCCATTATTCAGAAAGAAGGGAGTTAGCAGGAGGAGGCATGGGTGGAGGGAAGAAATGGAGAGACACTGTCCACTTGGGGCAGCCCCTGGGCCTGGCATGAGGGAAAGGCTTTGAGAATGAGGACTTGGTGTTTCCTTCTTTCAGGGGTATGTGTGTGGTACATGCATGTGTTCATATGTGCGTGTGGAGAGCACACGTCCGTGTGTGCCTATGGAGGTCAGAGGTGGACCTGGGGTGTTTCTTTAGTGGTTTTCTACCTCATTTGTTGAGACCCGGATCTCTTGGCTAAGCCTGAAGCTGACGGTGTCGCTGGGCTGGCAGGCCAGTGATGTAGGGATCCACCTGTCTCTGATCCTCTGTGTTGAAGTCACAGATCCCCTCAGCCACACTCAGCTCTCATGAGAGTGTCAGGGATCCAAACCCGGGTCCTCACTCAGCCAGACTCCGGTGTGGGAACTCAGTTCAGAAGTGAGTGAGAAACGAAATCCTGGACAACTGGGGTCTGCGCACCCACTGGAGCCTGTGGTGTCAGGACAGAATGAGACATGGGCATCTGTGGGCACTGGAGTATATGTGTGGGTGTATACAGTGTTAATGTGACACGGGAGCACTGTGTGACATAGATACAGCTTCAGTTCATATCTGTCTGCAACACATGACAGACCGGATTCAGAGACTGGCCAGCACGTGACTCACATGGCCACTCTGGAGCGGGGCAGACCCTGTTACTGTTGTCCACTCTTCCCCAGCACCCCTCACTGGTGCTATCCTCTCAGAGCTGTCTAGTTCAATGGGTACAGAGGTGTGGCTGTGCAGGAGGCTCACCTCTGCCCTCTCTCCTACCTCAGAAGAAGAGCAAAGTGCACTACCACATTGCTGTCATCATCAACTACCTGGGCCACTGCATCTCCCTGGTAGCTCTCCTGGTGGCCTTTGTCATCTTCTTGCGGCTCAGGTGAGAAGGTGTAGGCACTGCCTGCTGCCACCCCTGGGCCCTTGAGCGTACTCGGGGAGGTGGATAAGACCCAGGCATAGCTATGGGGTGGGGGCGCTGACAAAGGGGTAACCTGCCTCTCATTTGAATAGAAGAGTATCATCTCTTAGGACTCTGCAGAGCTATGCCTGTCCTTTCTCCCAGCAGCCACTGGGGCAAGTAGGGTAGGAAGAAATAAAGCCCAGGCTCACCTGTGTTCCCAATGCCTAAAGCTGGTCTGTATCCATCTTGGAACTATAAGGCAGGGAGACCGCAGGAGGTGAGGGTTGTATCGAGGGACATCCCTGTCACAAGTTCAAATGTGCCGTGGTCCGAGTGATAGGTAAAAGCTGTGAGTGGATAGACCAGAAGCTGAAAGTCAAGACAGGGTTTACTGTTGGAGGCTTCTCCTGTTTGTAAGCACTCTGCCTGTCAATCCTGGGGTGTGGGGAATGGAGGGGAATCCCTGACCACACCAGACTCTTCCAGGAGCCGATGTCTTGGTGACCCCAGATAGGAAGGGACCAGTGCAGTTCAGGCCAACCCGTCAGCCCCACCCACCCCAAGCTTCAGTCCCCCATCCCTGCGTCTGGGCTGGAGCAATGCTCAAGGCTCTGCCCTCCCCTCGTCCTCTCTCTCCTCCCGTTGCTATGGCCACCTGCCCTCTCCTGCTGCCCCAGGAGCATCCGGTGCCTGAGGAATGTCATCCACTGGAATCTCATCTCGGCTTTCATCCTGCGCAATGCCACGTGGTTTGTGGTCCAGCTCACCGTGAGCCCTGAAGTCCACCAGAGCAATGTGGTACGTCCCAGCTAGGGAAGAAGAGAAGGCCAAGCCTAGGTCAGAGGAGCTAGAGTAGAGCTACCCTGTCGAAGGGCCAGGCCTAGGTAAACACAGAGCAAGAACAGGACCCCAAGGAACCTGAGGGTGGGACACCCCCAAATTCATGTCATCTCTGGTTGTGGCAGGCCTGGTGCAGGTTGGTGACAGCTGCCTACAACTACTTCCACGTAACCAACTTCTTCTGGATGTTTGGTGAGGGCTGCTACCTGCACACAGCCATTGTGCTCACATACTCCACCGACCGTCTGCGCAAGTGGATGTTTGTCTGCATCGGCTGGGGTGAGCTGGGCCAGCCCTGCCCCTGCCTCTCCTCACTGAGGTTACGGGCTAGCCTGGTCGGCAGGGTGGGATGTGCACCCTTCTTAGGGGTGAGAGTAGTGGGGTTGCCATGAAGCATCTGAGCTCAACTCCCATGAATCCCTGCTCTGCTGTTGGCCCCTGGCTGCCCTGGGGTCCTCCAATGACAGCCACTCTCTCCCTCAGGTGTGCCTTTCCCCATCATTGTGGCTTGGGCCATTGGAAAGCTGTACTATGACAACGAAAAGTAAGTCGCTTTGTGAGGTCAGAGACTAGCTCTACCATACACTCCCTAGGGGACTTTGGTCATTGACCCTCCTGTAAAGACAGTGGCTTTTGCATCAACAAAGGCAGAGCCTCAGAATGAGGCACTGGCCTCAATTCTAGGATCCTTTCCAGTCCTCTGCCGGGGAGGTGGCTCTAGACAGCTAGGGTCCCAGCCTGTCATATGTTTTAAGGAGAGTAATACCAAAAGCCACACAGCGCAGGTTCTGAATTGTTGCCATCACTAAGTAGCTATGTGTGACCTTGGCGCTCATTGTCACAGCAGGCCTCAATTCCCTCATCCATGAAATGGGTGTCTTCATTTTACTTACCACCTCAAGGCTGTAGTGGGGATGAAGGGCATCAGTGCATACTAAGCGCGTAGAATAGCACCTACCACCCAGTGAATGCTGCATAAATGTTTACTAACATGAAGGTGTGTTTTACAATAATTCTATTGGGGTTCTTGTGGAAACTGGTCCAGGGGGTTTCAAAGACTCTTCCAACTCGATCTGAATTGGCTTTGCACATGGGGGACATCCCAGCTGTTCCTCACAAGGATCATGTGGGAAGATCTAGAAAGTTCTATGCCTTGGGGCTCCATGCTATTGGACTGAGGTGTGCCTTAGCTTTACAGTGTAAAGCTAAGATTGAGAACTTCACTGAAAGACAGAGAAGGGGGGAGGAGCCCGGCAAGACAGAGGCCAGTACCAGTGTCACACACTCCCAGCGGGCTGACTGGGGGGTTCACATTGACAGACTCTCCCCTCCCCTCACTGGGCTGCACGAGAAGCCTGGGGGAATATCATCCACATTTGTGAAGGCTGTTCCTTCTGCCTCGGGCTGGGGTGTTTGTGCAGCAGCAGGGTAGGCGGCAGGCTGCAGGGAGCCAATTCACTGGTGTGGGTGTGCGGTATCCCAGGGTATCCTCTTGGGAATTCCTGGATGGGGATGCCTGTGCTTTGTAGGGTATGAAATTTTGAGTACAAGAGACGGAGCAGGAGGAACAGGAGGGAGAGATGGGAGAAGGCAAGAGACAGGCAGGGAAGGAAAACCCAGAAACCTGCTCCCACCCTGGAACCAGAAGGATGCTGTAAGGTTAGGCGTGAGCAGCCCTGAAGCTCCATCTGGTGGACAAATGTAGACAATGTAGCAGAAGGAGCAGGGAAGATGAGCAGAGAGGCCCCCGGGGTCCCAGTCTGGAGTCCTCAAACAGTATGGCCTGAGTGGTGTTTAAAAAAACAAAAACAGAAGCCGGGCAGTGGTGGCTCGTGCCTTTAATCCCAGCATTCAGGAGGCAGAGGCAGGCAGATTTCTGAGTTCAAGGCCAGCCTGGTCTACAGAGTAAGTTCCAGGGCAGCCAGGGCTACACAGAGAAACCCTGTCTCGAACCCCCCACCCCCAAAGGCAGGAAGTCACATATGCCAACTTCACATTCCATTGCAAGTCCATATGCCCATAAGAACATGGGACTTCCGATTTACCCTGTCCCTACTGCTCCCAGGAGGCCCCCAAAGGGCAGCTCAGGAAGATGCAAAGCAGCCCTGCATCTTGCAATAGGTGTTGGTTGTGAAACCTTCCCTGCATGGGCGGAGTCCCACAGAAACTGCTGTCGGTATCCACTTGTGTGCCAGGGCAGTGAGCATTTGTAACCATAACCGCTGCCAGCGTCCCTTGGTGGACACCAGAGAACACAGGGCTGTATCAGGCTTCAGGCTGTTTCTGGTTTGCTGTTTGCAGAATTCTAGGAACCCAACCACAAATTCAACTGCTATTCACCAAAGTCCAGCTGAGGGAACCAATGAATTTACTGGGAATCCTTACAGGGCCAGGGTGAGGGGTTCTTTACAGGAGCATAGGTGACCTAAAAGTAGCCACACCCCTAGAAAGTCTCTCCACCGCATGGATAAAGACTTCCCCGTGGCTATGTGAATTGAGTTAACCTCCAGTTAACTCTACAGACTCTAGCCTCTTCTAAGGCCATGAAGTTGTGTGCAGTGGTCACCTAGAGGTGTAGACAGAGATGGCCGGAATCTCAGGGAAGGGTCCATTAACCCTCCTACCTTACGTCCCCTTTCTATGGGAGGAATGTCAACAGTCAGTCCCATCTTGAAGGGTCCTTACAAACAGCCACCACCTCATGGCTGAGGATGCTGGCTGTCACAATCAGGGGCCTTCTTAATGGGCCCTCCCACCACAGAGCCTGCTCTGTTTCCCACCCTACAGCAGAGGGTATCATCCGCTTTGCAGACAGGATCACTGAGGCACTGAAGGAGAGTCAGTTGGCGTGGCTTTCTCGGAAGTTGGGTTGCCCTTTCCTGACCACTGGCAATGACCCTGCCTTATGTTCAAGCATTACACCACTGAAAGGACTCTGCTCACCCCTCCCTTCCCTTCCCCTCTGTGGCCTTCTAGGTGCTGGTTTGGCAAACGCCCTGGAGTTTATACTGACTACATCTACCAGGGCCCCATGATCCTGGTCCTGCTGGTAAGAGCCTTGGGAGGTAGCAGGAGGTAGCACCATGGGGTGCGACAATCTGTCTACCAGGGGCAGCAAGGGCCACCTAGGTGGCCTCAGAGAGAGCACATGGGCCAGGAGTTTGTAGGTATTGAGAGAAGGAGGGAGGGAGAGAGAGAGTGTGTGCGCGGATGAGCAAGTGTAACAGAAATACCAAGAGCAGAGAGAGACCTGAGGGCTGGTCCCATCCACCCCACCCACCTCCACTTCCCATATATCCCGTCCCCTGTCCCCGCCCCTGATCCCACCCCACCCCCGCTGCCCAGCCTCACTCCTTTTGTGCTCCAATTGCAGATCAACTTCATCTTTCTCTTCAACATTGTCCGCATCCTCATGACCAAACTCCGGGCATCCACCACATCTGAGACTATTCAGTACAGGTACCTGGCTCCCCAGGGATACTTCAGAGGTTCCAGCCTCCTTTGAACTAGATCTCTTCCAAGCCAGCCAGCCAACCCGGGAACTGCAGCTCCACCCTACCTGGACATGTCTGAGTCCGGCTTCCAAACCCATCACTCTCCCCTGAGCTAGCACAGCCTCACCCTTCCAGGGTAGCCTGTGACTCTGGCCTCTGTTCCACCCTAGAAAGGCTGTGAAGGCCACTCTGGTGCTCTTGCCCCTCCTGGGTATCACCTACATGTTGTTCTTCGTCAACCCTGGAGAGGATGAGGTCTCCAGGATTGTCTTCATTTACTTCAACTCTTTCCTGGAGTCCTTTCAGGTATCTCCACCCTTCCAGATGGAGCCTTGCTACTCGGCTCTGGGGAGTCAGATTTGCACTCCAGTGGGTGGGGATTGTTCTGACAGAGGCCTGGGGGACTGGGGGAGGAAGGGCTGGGGCAACCTGGGCTGGTAGGACCCCACTCACCTCTGACTCCCTTCTTCATCTCAGGGCTTCTTCGTGTCTGTGTTCTACTGTTTTCTGAACAGTGAGGTAAGGATGGCTAGAAGATAGGGTCTCTGCCTTAGGGAGAGTCGGGCAGGGGTAGGGATTCTGTAGGGCAAAGGCAAGATGGCACACCTATTAGACTGGACAAAAAGATGTCCCTTCCTCACTTGGGAAAACTGGCTCAACAAACAACAAACTAATAGAAGAAATTATGTAAATGGCACCACCTATAGATCCTGTCACCCCATCTGTTAGGCACCTGTAGCAACCTAGAGGATGTGGGAATGAGAGGTGTGTTCTGAGCCTGAGCTCTGAGGTGTTATCTTGTGCCCACAGGTCCGCTCTGCCATCCGGAAGAGGTGGCGTCGGTGGCAGGACAAGCACTCCATCAGAGCCCGAGTGGCCCGCGCCATGTCCATCCCCACCTCCCCTACCAGAGTCAGTTTCCACAGCATCAAGCAATCCTCAGCAGTGTGAGCCTCAGGCCACAGAGCAGCTCCAAAACCTGAGACCGGGGAAATGATGCAAGCTCACTGGTGAGCCTGTCTGCAGATGCAGGAGGCCTTCCCATTCCTACCCCTGGCTGCAGACCTGAGAGCCTGCCCAGCCATGGAGAATAGCTCATAGCACTAGGCTGGGCCCACAGCAACTGGCTCCCTGCTGCTCATTCTCCCTGGGAAGTTGAAATGGACACTGGAGGCTGGGAACCCTGCAGCAGTTTAATGGCCCCTGTGAGAGCTGTCTTCTCCCAGAGCAGCTCACTGAAGATCTGTAGTCTTCAGTAGCTCTTGGGAGGCCATTTGTTACCCCAGGGCATCATGGGAAACTCCCTTCTGAGATTGTAAAGCCTCTGAGCATTAGGGATGTCTTGGGATGCTACCGAGAACCAACGCCACATGGTCCAGTCAGGAGACCTGGAGATGTCATAAGAACGCATATTCCACCTCCCTAGAAGCCACTCCTGAGCCACCAGAATGTCATCAGCACCGTGGCACTGCCACTCAAAAGCCCTGCCTTGCTGCCTCGCTGCCTTGCACCTTTAGACTTTTACCATTCTGCAGCTTTCTGTCACTTATCCACTGACAGTAACAGTCCCCTCGCCCCCAATCCCCCATCTCTGAATATCTTCTAACCTGTGAGAAGATGGGGGTCAGGAAGGGGACTTGAGTTACCTGGGAGGGAGAACAAGAGTGAGCACAGCCTATGAGGAAGGGGTGGCCCCTGGATACCCAGGCCACTGGCTTCAGTGGCTGGCTTCTTGAACACGGTCACAAGCTGGGTGAAGGGAGAAAGGGCCTCTACTCAAGTGCTCTGAACAGTGACAGGTGGCTCCTGGGACCACTAACTGACAAAGCCCTTGTTCCCAGGCTTGGAATGGCCCGGTCCTCACTGGGTGGGAGGGTTGAGGAGCCAGCAGGACTGAGGTGGGGGTGATATAAATATTTATCTTTTCAACTACCTTTGTGAAGACGTACACTCTCCTGGGGCTGGGTGTGAGCCAGGGTGGCCTCTGAGAAGTAGCCGGTAGGGGCCACTGCCTGGCAGGAAACCTGATACATCTCATAGATTCAGGATGAGCCTGAGGGCCCGAGGCAGGGCATGAACTCCAGACATGAAGGTGTGGGTGTGACCCAGGATGCTTGTCAAATAACAGCTTTTGGCAAGGAGTTGAGGCCTGGAGGACAGAGGACAGCCTGACAAGAGCCTCAGCAATGAGAACAGGCATAAGTGGAGCCCAGGTCTGTGGAGGAGAACTAGGTAGCAGTTAGGGAGGCTGAGAAGCCTATACAGCTAGAATCTTCCCAGATGCACACATGGAGACATGGTGGCCAAGGCAACCTCAGGCAGGACTGGAGGGGTAAGGCCAAGGAAGGAGAGAGAGGGAAAGGCAGGTGACGTGCAAGCACCATGGCAGGCAGCTGGGACTTTGGCCTGTTGAGGAGCCTGGGACACAGGATGAGCGAACCAAGTTGGGATACTTGTCTACCAACTTTTACCATCCCTCTCTCACTGATATGAGCTCCCCAGGGATGTGAGTGTCCCTGCATTTGCTACATCCACGGGGCCGAGTCATCAGACGCAGCATGCTGCAAGCCTCCGAAAGGAAGCCCAGAGGTGATGGGTGGAACTCCCACGAGGGTCCCAGTGCCACCTGGGACATGCACATGAATGTGCACACAGTTGCATACAAGGGTGTGTGGCAAGAGATGCCAGAAGACTGAGATGACTGTGGCCCGAGAACTCCATGGCTCCCACTGAGCCAGCAGAGTTGATGAAGGAGAAGGCTTTCTTGAAGGATACATGGAGTGCCCTTCCCTGCTAATTCTTCAAGCAGGAGTGTGCCTTTAAGTAGAGGTAGGGGTGGGGAGAACACCAGGAAAGAAATGAACTGGTGGCTTCTACATCAATCTACATCAACTGGTGGCTTCTATATTATGGGTGCGCTAGAGAGAGAGAGAGAGGGAAAACCCTCCCCAGGTGACTGCGGGGACCTAAATTAACCAATGTCAAATAGCCACACTGAGATGGTTCTCCACTCTGCCTTTCAACCTGCCCCAGGGCTCTGGTTTCCCACCAAGCCTCTGTGCTAATGAGGCATTTGCTAAGACAGAAACAGATCTAGGAAAAAATCGTCTCCTAAGGGAGGGAGAGAGAAAGCTTCAGACAGTTATACACACCTTAACTGGGACCCCTGTAGGCTGCTTTACCATCCACCAAATCTATTCTAACATCTAACCCTTAACTCAGTTGGAGAAACAGCACTTTGTGGTAGAGGGAATCCGGGGTGAGGACAGAAGGCTGGATACACATCTGGAAGTCTTCCCTTCCTGGAGTCCTCCAGCCTTGGCTTGGAAGGCCAAGACCCACAGAACAGCACCAGAGCAAAGGGGAGATGAGGCAGGCACAGAGTCTCAGGCTGACCTCAGCTGTGTCCGGGGGCTCCCCCAGTGTCCAGCTGCCTGGCCAGCTGTGAAGGGGTAATTGAAGCTATGTGCTCAGTGTCTCTTTCCCTTCCCTTCTCATCCACCCCCTTACTCAAAATGATGCTTCATTTCAAACTGTACAGCCCAGGTCACCAGAAGCCACTGTCTGCCTTGTGGTCCCCACCCAGGATCCACCCAGCCCCTGCAAAGGGTTCCAAGGCTGTAGATTCGTCCCATCCAGCTCCACCAATGACTTTAAACTCACCTGCTGACCCCACTGGGTCTGACATGGCCAGGGAGCCTCTGCCGCAACCCTGATCCCGCCCTTATCGTCACTGGGCACCAGGCCTCACTTAGGGGTCAAACTGCTCTGAGTTCAACCCTGTGAAGCAGGTACTGTTCTCCCATTTAACACAGGAGGAAAGTGGAGCCCAGAGAGAAGAGGCCTTCCTGAGGGCACTCAGCAGAGGCGTGGCTGAATGAGAACCCAGGCAGCCTCACACGCTTGTGTTCCACCAAGTGCCCCAGGAGCCCACTGCAAGGTGGCCCTCTATCTCCTCCTTTTGGTGACATTCTTCAGCTTCCCAGTTAGTAGACAAGCAGTATTGGAGATGCGCTGACTGAACAGCCTGCAGAACACGGGCCTCAGACTACCCACCTCCCAGTGTCCCAGCCTGTTTCAGCTTTACATTTCAGCATGGACTCCCACTCTCCTGCTAACACATCAACCCTGTAAATCCTGTAGCTCAGGGTGGAGGAAGATCTGAGCCATGTGAATTTTGCTAAGCCCTCAGCATTCAGGGAAGTTATGAGTTCCAGACTACAAGCCACTCCTCCTTCCTCTCTATGGGATCCTGGACAGAGCCTGACACCCAGCCTCATTGCCCATTGGACAAAGACACAGGGCAGGAGCAGGGCCTTTCAGAGACCCAGGGAGGCTGAGGAATACCATAGATACCCCCCCTGCTAAGGTAGATGTGGGGGTGTCCCTTCTTTGGCCTTCATTTCTAGGGTGGTGGGAAGGACACAAGTAGTGTCCAGGCCCAGATCTGTTCCAGCTGGAAAGGTGTGGACCATTGAGCCAGACCAAGAGAGGGTCTAGGGCACCCAGTCCCTTCCCCACCTTTCAGAGTACCCACTGTCCCCATCTGCAGTCCTCACTACCTTGATTGGATGAAGATAAATATTCCAGGTGCCACCCAGGACCTCAGTCCCAACAGAATGCTGGTGCAGAACTGTCCCTGGAGCTCATGGAGAGGATAGTTATAACCTGGATAGTGGAAGCCCGGAGAGCTCCAGCTGCTCCAGTGAACTCACTAACAAAGGCGCAAGTACCCACTGGAGGGCAGCTCCAGGACTGGTGGACTGGGGGTTCTGGGGCAGCAAGGATTGAGTTGGTCTCCCAAGCCCTCAGCGAACTAGACACCCCAGGTGTATGGAGTTAAGGGTTCAGAAACTTCTGAGAGCCAGGGCACCCTTAGCCTGAGAGTCGGATGTGGAGGGGGTGAAGTCAGCAATATGGTGTGTTCACATATTCTTGACCTCATTGGGGTCCCCCTGGCCAACAGAGTCCTGATGACCAAAATGAAACCCATTCTGGGGACAGTGCTACTGTAGCAGACTGGAATGACATCCTGGTTTCTTAGTTTTCGTTTTTGTCATGGTAAAAAATGCAAAGACATAAAAACTCACATCCTCACACATGAAATTATAAAATGCATGGGTGTTAATATCTTCACAGCCTACAAATATGGTTAATTACTACATGTCAATAAAATACACCCACAACACCATTTCCAGAATGTCTCATCACCCTGAATGGAAACCAGATCTCCCCTCCCCCTCCCCCTCTTCTTCTTCCTCTTCTTCCTCCTCCCTTTCCTCTTCCTCTTCCTCCTCCTCCTCCTCCTCTTCCTCTTCCTCCTCTTTCCCCTCCTCCCTCTCCTTCCTCCCCCCCTCCCTCCTCCTCCTCCTCCTCCTCCTCTTCCTCCTCTTTCCCCTCCTCCCTCTCTTTCCTCTCCCCCTCCCTCCTCCTTCTCCGGTGAGTCTGATTTCAGTTCTTGTGGGTGGGTCCCCAGGAGGAAGGCAGCTCCTAGAACAACTCTCCAGCTAACTTAAAGCTGTCACGCTGCTTCCCCCATGGCCACACTACTGCGCTTTCTCAGCAGCTGTGTGGAAGGCTTTTGTTTGTCCGTATCTTCACCTGTAACCAAGTTCGTGGTTGGTTGATTGGTTTTAAGACAAAAATCTCATGTAACCCAGCTGGCCTCAAGCTTGTTATGACGCCAAGGATAACTTTAAACCTCTGACCCTCCTGCCTCTACCTCATGAATGCTAGGATTACAGGCATGCAGAACTGCGCCTGTGTTTATGCAGTGCTGGGGATCGAACCCAGATTTTTTCACACATGCTAAGCAGGCTCTCTACCAACTGAGCTACATTCCTCAGCTGTTCTTTTTAAAGATTTATTGATTGATTTTATGAGTACATTGTCGCTGTCTTCAGACACACCAGAAGAAGGCATCAGATCCCATTACAGGTGTTTGTGAGCCACCATGTGGTTGCTGGGAATTGAACTCAGGACCTCTGGAAGAGCAGTCGGTGCTTTTAACCACTGAGCCATCTCTCCAGCCCCAGCTGTTTGCTTTTTAATAAGAGTTGGCTCCATGAATGTACTGGGCTTGGTTTATAAAACAAAACAAAAAAACTCCCTGTGAGGACCAGGGCTTTGATAAGGATAATAGCCTTCCATGAAGACAGCCTGTCTGGTCATTAACTAAGTGCTTGGCTCTAGAGCAGTGGTTCCCAACCTGTGGGTCATGACCCCTTAGAGGGTCGCATATCAGATATCCTTCAGACCAGATATTTGCATTATGATTCATAACAGTAGCAAAGTTAGTTACAAAGTAGCAACATAAAATGTTATAGTTGGGGATCACCCCAGCATGAGGAACTGTATTAAAAAGTCACAGCATTAGGAAGGGTGAGAACCACTGGTCTAGAAGGGTGCTCTCCAAGGTAGCATTGCCACATTCCCCACTAGCGGTTATACACGGGAAGCCTCTCCCCGTCCCACCCGCATGCCTCTCTGAAATAAAGATTCCTCAGAAGGACCAGAGAAGCCAGTGGTAGACAGCTCTCTGGGCCCTGAACAGTTCCCGAGCTTGTGGCAAGTCGCCAATCAGTTGTGTTGGCTCCCTAATGTTTCTGACAGTTCACCAGCCATTGTAATTACTGCTTGTAATGAAATTAAATGTTATGTTAATGGATAAATCAGAAGTGCACAAACAAGGGGAAATAGTTTTGATGATAATTCAGTTGGATGCTTTGAAAGACACAGTTATAAATGAATCACCAAAAACTAAGCTGTCAAATTAGGTGTTGGCAAGACAAACATAAATAATTAGGGGCAAGACAAAGTCAGAATCTAAATGTGGCCTGCTGACCACTTTACAAGGTTCTTTTAAAATGTCCTCTACTTCAAAGACTCTGAGCTGGGTGCTGGGGACACCTTTCATCTCTCCTAACTGGTGTGGCATACGCTAGGTCTTTGCAGTATAATTGAATTAGGAACGAGTGGGCTGAAAGCCATGGTGACACAGACAAGACAGGGAGAATACCACGGAACAACAGCTGCAGAGTAGAGCGGCCTGCTATAAGCCAGGGTGGCCCCAACGCTGGCTGGCCACCACGTAGGAAGAGGTAAGCAAAGATGCCACCAAGACTCCCCAGTACTCAGGCTGCTACGGTAAGTACAGCAGAGAAGATGGTAGGGCAACAAGCATTGATTCCTCGTGGCTCTGCAGAATGCAGCACCCAAGACATAGGTGCCCACTGATTCAGGTCCTGGAGATGGCTTTCCAGCTATTATAAAGGGCCGCTGCCCCACTGTCTTCACAAGGCCAACAGACAGATCATCGCCCGTGTCTCTTCAATAGTAGTAGTGCATGTGTGTGTGTGTGTGTGTGTGTGTGTGTGTGTGTGTGTGTGTGTGTAAAATGGGTGAGCTTGTTGTTGCTGTTATTGTTATTATTGTTGTTTTGTGTGTATGTGTGTAATGGGTGAGCTTGTTGTTGCTGGTATTATTGTTGTTTCGTGTGTGTGTGTGTGTGTGTGTGTGTGTGTGTGTGTGTGTGTAATGGGTGAGCTTGTTGCTGTTATTGTTACTATAGTTTTGTGTGTGTCTGTGTCTGTGTGTGTGTCTGTGTGTGTGTCTCTGTGTGTGTCTCTGTGTGTGTGTGTGTGTGTGTGTGTGTGATGGGTGAGCTTGTTGTTGCTGAGGCAAGGTCTGGCTTTGAAGCCCACATTGGCCTCAAATTCAGCATCTTCCTGCGTCCCCCTCCCCAGGACTTCAGTTAGGTATGCATCACCGCACCTGGCTCCATTCCCAGCGATTTCTTTTCTAAATTACACTTTATCTACATACTAGGGGGAGGGTACACCTGTCCACGGTGCATGTGTGGAGGTCACAGGACAAGCTTCAAGGGCTGGTTCTTTTCCTTCCACCATGTGGATCCTGGATTAAATTCAGGTTGACAGGCTTGGTTGGCATCAGGCACTCCTGCCTGCTGAGCCAACTCACTGGCCCCATTTCTGTTGTTTTAAGATACGTGATTCATAGCATCATTTAGGGAAGCCCAAGCAATTTGTGCAATGAATAAAATAGGAAGGGAACTCTCTGTGTGTGTCTGTGTGTATGTATGTGTGGTGTGTATGAATGTAGTTGTCTTACTTTTTTCTATTGCCATGCCAAAGCTCTTTATAAAAGAAAGAATTTAATTTGGTTTATGGATTCAGAGAGAATCCATGATCCCAGAGAGAAGAAACAGCTGAGAGCTCAGGTCTTGGTCCACAGCCGCTAGGCAGTGGGCACACTGGGAATGACACTGGTCTTTTTATAACCTCAAATCCTGCCCCCCCCCCCCCATAGCATAGCTCTTCCAACAAGTTCACACCTCCTAATTCTTCCCAAACAGGTCTACCAACGGGGGGGGGGGGGGGAACCTGTGTGTGAAGCCAGGTGCAGCGATACATACCTAACTGTAGTACTAGGGGGGTAGAAGCAGGAAGATGCTGAATTTAAGGCCATGAGCCTGTGAAGGGCTATTCTTATTCAAACTACCAACC
>CM052710.1:16508101-16687616 GCA_028551405.1 Uromys caudimaculatus | reverse complement strand
AAAGAAAGAAAGAAAGAAAGAAAGAAAGAAAGAAAGAAAGAAAGAAAGAAAGAAAGAAAGAAAGAAAGAAAGAAAGGAAGGAAGGAAGGAGAAGGAAGGAAAGAAGACAAAAATGACTCACAGTCTTACTTATAGATAATCTGTTGAGGTATTTTCTCAATATAGGTTCCTTTTCCCAGATAACTCTAGCTTCTGTCAAGCTGACAAAAAACTAACTGGGACACACACACACACACACACACACACACACACACACACACAAAAGAAAGAAAGAAAGAAACAGAAAGAAAGAAACAAAGAAACAGAAAGGAAGGAAGGAAGGAAGGAAGGAAGGAAGGAAGGAAGGAAGGAAGGAAGGAAGGAAGGAAGGAAGGAAGAAACGAACGAACAAAGAAACTGGGGCTGAAGAGATGGCTCAGTGGTTAGGAGCACTGAGTTCAATTCCCAGCAACCACATGGTGGCTCACAACCATCTGTAATGGGATCCGATGCCCTCTTCTGGTGTGTCTGAACACAGCTACAGTGTACTCACATACATACAATAAATAAATCTTGAAAGAGAGAGAGAGAGAGAGAGAGAGAGAGAGAGAGAGAGAGAGAGAGAGAAAGCAATCCAAAAGGAGAGGTGAACAGCACTGCCTAGGCTTTCCAGGAGGCAAGACGAAAAGACGAAAAGCTGTTTCCAGAATCCTACTTCAACTTACCTGGGCTAGCCCTACCGAGGCCTGGGCAGGGATAAGATCTCAGATGAGCTCCCTACTGGAGCCAGGGCTATAAACATGATCTGAGAGGGGCCTGTGTCCCGCAGAGTGCTCTACCTCACTTTATGACAAGGTAGGTGTGGCTCTGGTTTCCAAGACAAGTGGCCACAACTGCTCTGTGACAAAGAGCCACACCCTCCCCCTGGGAGGGTAACAGAGCTGTGGGCAGCTGCCTCTTTGGGAGGACACAGTAGGTGGCTGAGGAGGATGGCATGCCTGGGTTCCCTCCTCCCCGTGGGCTCACTCCTCCTCCTCCTCCTCCTCAGCCCCGAGGCCCGGGGAGAATACAGCGTGGTCCGAGTCATGTCAAAGAACTGGAGCAAGGATTACTGTGTCCTGTACAACTCTGACTACGTCACCCTCCCCCGGGACCTGCGCCAGGCCCCACTTCTGCCCCTGCATGATGGCACCAAGACACCATGGTGTCCGGATGAAGACTCTTTCCACCAGGCCCAAGACAGCTCCCCTAGACAGCGACCCCTGCACCAGACTACTACCATGGTCATGCGTGGCAACTGTAGCTTCTATGCCAAGGGCTGGCTGGCTCAAGACCAAGGTGCCCATGGGTTGCTCATTGTGAGCCGGGCCAGCAATCAACAGTGTTCAGACACCATCTCAAAGCCCCAGGACCCCAGCAAGCCCCGGCCTGCCCTCACCATCCCAGTGGCCGTGCTCCGCTACACTGATGTGTTGGACATCCTCAGCCACACTTACGGTGACACCAATGTCCGTGTAGCCATGTATGCTCCCCTAGAGCCCATTATCGACTATAACATGGTGATTATCTTCATCCTGGCTGTGGGCACTGTTGCTGCAGGTGGCTACTGGGCTGGTTTGATGGAAGCAGACAGGCTGCAGAGGCGCCAGGCCCGAAGAGGAGGGGGGCTTGGTGGTCACAATCAATCACAAACAGTGGCAGCTGAGAGGTCCCAAAGGGCCTGGGAAGATGAAGACTATGAGGATGCACCTGTGGATTTCACACCAGCCATGACAGGTGCTGTGGTCACCATGTCCTGCTCCATCATGATTCTGCTGTACTTTTTTTACGACTGTTTTGTCTATGTCATGATTGGGATCTTTGGCCTGGGTGCCAGTACCGGCCTCTACAGCTGCCTGGCACCCATAGTGCGCTACCTGCCCCGGTGGCAATACCAGTGGGTCCTGCCTGGACACCGGGCTTCTGTAAAGTTGCCATTCCTACTGCTGGCAGGCCTGTGTGCCATGGTGAGCATCCTCTGGGTCATCTACCGCAATGAGGACCATTGGGCATGGCTCCTGCAGGACACTTTGGGTGTCGCCTACTGCCTTTTTGTCCTGAGGCGGGTGCGGCTGCCCACGCTCAAGAACTGCACTTCATTCCTGCTGGCCCTGCTGGCCTTCGACGTCTTCTTTGTCTTTATCACACCCCTGTTCACCAAGACCGGTGAGAGCATTATGGTAGAAGTGGCATCGGGCCCGGCAGATTCTTCCAGCCATGAGAGGTTACCTATGGTGCTCAAAGTGCCCCGGTTGAGCTTCTCAGCCTTGACATTGTGCGACCAGCCCTTCTCCATCCTTGGCTTTGGTGACATTGTTGTCCCTGGCTTCCTAGTGGCCTACTGTCACCGCTTTGACGTGCAAATCCAATCTCGCCAGGTCTACTATATGGCCTGTACAGTGGCCTACGCCATGGGCCTGCTGGTCACCTTTGTTGCCATGGTCCTCATGCAGATGGGCCAGCCTGCTCTGCTTTACTTAGTGTCCAGCACTCTGCTTACCAGCCTTGCTGTGGCTGCCTACCGCCAAGAGCTCACCCTTTTCTGGACCGGCCAGGTCAGAGCCAAGATACCTGCTGAGTTTGTGGCACAGCCCTGCATCGCCTTTGCTGTAGGCTCCAAGATGAAGCTGGAGGGTATGAAGGATTCCCGTACAACCAACAGGTTTGAGTCCATTGATGGAGAGTCAGGGGACTTAGACAGCAACACCGGGGATGACGTGGCAGAGATGCTCACCCTATCTGAGGATGAAGCCACGAGTCCAGAGGGCCACAGCGAGAGTTCTGAGGGCTGGAGTGACGCCAACTTGGACCCCGATGAGCTACCCTCTGGCTCCCCCATGGCCCTAGAGGAACTGGTGCCTCTGGCCATGTTAATCCCACTAATCCCACACTCCTCCGAGCTGGGCCACATCCACACCCGGTCTCGGGTCCATGAGAGTAGCCTGCCTTGGATGGGGTTGCACAGGAGAAAGGGCTTGAAGGTGAAGAAGAGTGTGTCAAGCCAGGCTCCCCTATGAACAGAATTCCCTAGGACCTGCACCTCTTAAAGGGCTTCTAGAACACTGCACAGGAATGCCAGACAGGATAAGAGATTGGGCATTAGAGAAACTCCCTATCTTCCTCTGGAGTCTCTTTGCTTGTTAGTACCATAAGACAACAGTAGCACAGAATAAGTCTATACAAAACTGGGAAGGTCCCTGTGGACTGGTACCACTTCCAAACTACGCAGAGAGGAAACTGGGGCTCAGGGAGGTCACACAACTCGTACAAGTCCACTCAAGATTTGCCCCTCCAGAGTTCCCTGTGAAGCTACTTGCCCTTTCCCACCTGCCTGGCTCCTCAAACCAATGCCCTAGTCCCTTACTTTGACACAGCTACCCCTCCCACTTTGTCCACCCCCAACATCAGTCCCCCTTTGTGGCTTCCTGATCTTCTCACAGCCTCTTCCTCTCCATTTGTACACGCTGTTCCCACTAGCTGGATGCTTTTCCTGTCACAGAAAGACCCCAGCCCCAGGAAATCAAGAGGCTTCCTTCAAACCTCAGCTCATGTGAGCTTGCTGAACCCTTCTGCTCAAGGCCCAGACATCAGCCCTTGGCCCTGTCCCTAAGACAATGAATATGCCCCTGCTGTGTCCCCTGAAGTAGTAGGCACAGGAGGAGGGCCCTGTCATCCAGAAGAAGAGCAGGAGTATAGGGCAGGCAACAACTTAAAGCCAGGAGTGCAGAGAGATGGGGCTTCAGTGGGAAGTTTTACAGATCAGGTAGCCAGGTCCCACTGGCTCTGCATAATGAGCAGGGTTCTGCAGAACTCACAAGACCCATTGGCAAAATGTGACTTAGAAAACTGTGCCCTCCAGAAGCAGGGGCATGGACAGAATGTCCTCCTTAGGACTCCACAGGGTTTTAGACCTTAAAAGCAGTTTGATCAGAGCATCCAGAGTATAGGGTAAGGTAACGCCTTCAGAAGGAGGCCCTGTTGGGGGGTGGAGGCTCATGACTCAAGAGGCAATGCTGTAAAGGGGCTAGAGTCAAGGAGCCAGAAATCTCAGCCCCACACAGAGTATAGCCTAGATTGCTCATAGGATGAGCAATAGTAGAGATTGTCAATAGGTCTCAAAGAGATATCTGTTGGGTGACCAGTGCCCCACAGGGAGGAGGAGCTACAGGCTCTGTCCCCTCCTTTGTGAAGTGCTCGGGCCCCATTTGCATCAATTGATCCCAATACTCTGGGTTTCTTATCCTTTGCAATAGAATTTGGCTTTGTGAGTGCTCCTTGCTCAAGGTATGTTTCAAAGGGCAGAGCCTAGCATGTCATAGGTATTTGGTTTCTGTTTGCTGGATGAAGGAAGAAAAGAAGGAAGGAAGGAGGAAGAAAGGAGGGAAAGAAGGAAGCAATTAGGCAGTGATGTCAATTGAACTATAGACGACAGAGACTCTCCATGAAGAAAGATCCCATTGCCTAGGTCTCTTTCTTGGAGTTTGGTCGGAGTGAACCAGCTTTCCAGAGCCCCACTTACAGGGAAGAAACATATCTCAGCAAACAGTGGCTGCAGACCCAGCTGGACAGGATGGGGTGAAGCACTTGAGCCAGGACTCTGATCTGAAGCATTGGCAGACCCACCCGCTGCTGCCCAGTGGCCATCTGGCCTGGACAGAGGGGCCACCATAGGCCTTGGCTCATCCCCAGCCCAGGCAGCCTCCCCACTGTGGGTCTGCGTCACTGGACCCATGGGGCAGGCTGCACCCCTGCCAGGCGCTAGAGGAAAGGCTGGACGGAGTTCAGGCCTCAGCCCCCTCAGTCCCGAGCTGGAGGCAGGCAGCAAGCTTCCTCTGTGGGTGTGTGCAGCAGAATGCTCTGTAGATGCCAGCCACAACAGGTGTGACAGTGATAGTGCTGACACAGGCCTTCACGGAGCAGAGCCTCAGAGAGACTCTGGACAGGGCAACTAACTACCCTCCTCCTCGGTTACCAGAGTCCAGGTGGGCAGGAGCAGCTTGTAGACCTGAACATGCTTCATACGTGCTATTGGGACAACACAATATCCACAGGGATTCAGAGAACAGGCCTGTACTGGAGTTAACCTAGCATGCAGTGGATTCCGGTGTCCCAGACACCCCTGATACAAATCTTACCTCCTCACTGGGAAACCATTCCTGTCTGCTAACACCCAGCTCCCCTGGGTGCAGCCCCCTATCTACTCCCGTCCCGCAGGATGCCTGAGGAAGATTTTGTATAAGTCTAAGCTCCAGAACTCACTAGAGACTGGCTCTTCCTTCCCACCCTGCTCTTGCCCTCATGTCTAGGTGTCTCCCCAGGGTCTAGGCCTCTCTGCTTCCTAGGACTCTCCTGAGCCTCTTTCTTGGGATCCCAAGCTAAGAGAAAGAAATCAGAACCTGAGTGTGGCCTGCAATGTGATCTAGATTCCGGACATGCTACGCTGCTCAGCATGGGAGGGGTGGGAAGGAACAGGAGAGGGCCAGGGCCTTTTTTTCTGTCAACAAAATTCTGCCCACAACAAACAGCTCTGGGCAATGACTCCAAGTCGATGTTGCAGCCTGGGGTGTTTAAACACAGACACACAAGCTCAGCTGCATATCAGGCACTCAGCTGGGGGCACATTTATAAAATAAAACCCCTTGAGCCCCATATTCTGACCTAATGTGCCTGAGTAGGACCAGGCACCTATGGGTTTGAAGGGCTCCCACTTCTGCCTCAGGGTGAGCCTCTTGAGAATTGAGCCCTGGTCCCTTTATGCATCTGGGCTAGCTGGCGGAAGGACATAGACCAGAATTCAAGGTACAGAACCCAGGGTAGTTCCCAACCCCCTGCCTTGGCTCATACTTCTAGCCAGTTCCTCATACACTAATTCTCCTGCCAGGGCCCTAGACCCACAAGACTACCCCCAGAGCCTCAGGCTCCATTCCGATTTACTGGCCAATCATTGGGAAGGAGGATTTGAGCCAGCATCCCCAAGTCGTCAATCAGTTTTATCCGTGCCCTATACTTTAAAACAGTGGTTCTCTGCCTTCCTAATACTTCGACCCATGAAGAATACAGTTCTTCATATGATGACCCTGTACTGGATGGTTTTGTGTCAACTCAACACAAGCTAGAGTCATCAGAGAGAAAGGAGCTTCAGTTGAGGAAATGCCTCCATGAGATCCAACTGTAAGGCATTTTCTCAATTAAGAGATCAATGGGGAAGAGTCCAGCCCAATGTGGGACATGCTATCCCTGGGCTTGGTGGTCCTGGGTTCTATAAGAAAGCAGGCTGAGCAAGCAATGTGGAGCAAGCCAGTAAGCAGCACCCCTCTGTGGCCACTGCATCAGCTCTTGCCTCCAGGTTCCTGCCCTATTTGAGTTCTGTTTTGTCCTGACTTCCTTTGGTTGATGAGTAGCAGTGTGGAAGTGTAAGCTGAATAAATCCTTTCCTCTCCAGCTTGCTTTTTGGTCATGGTGTTTCGTCATGGCAATGGAAACTAAGACAGAAATTGGTATCAGGAGTGGGATGTTTCTGTGACAGACCTGACCTGACCATGGTTTTGGGGGGGATTGTGGAAGGACTTTGGAACTACAGACTAGAAAAGCCATTAAGTGTTAAGAGCTCAGTGGGATGTTTTTTAGGAGCTTAGAAGACAAGGAAGAATGTTGGGAGCAGTGCAGGAGATGGAGACCTGGCTTGTGAAGTTTTAGAGGGACATTTAAAGACTCTGTCAAGGCTATTTGCTATTTTGAATTAAGATTCTGTCATTCAGGTCAGCTGGGGGTGAAGAGACAGCCACATTTAACAAGAGACCATTAGTAGTGACTGAGAAGAGACCAGCATCACTGAGATGAAATCTTCTGGGAAGTGTCTCCTGAGAGCACAGAGCAGCTGTGTTCAAGAACTGATCAAGGTTGTACCTTATGCTGGCAGCCAAACTTGGTAGTATAAGAGTCACCCAAGACTGGTTTTGAAGGCATGAAGAACATGGAGAGCAGCTGAGGCTTGGCACTGCGAGAGGCCAGAAGAGGCCATTGATGAAGGTGCAGCCTCAGTGTCAGCTGAAGGTCCAGGACTGAAGGGGTCATGCAGAGTTGAGGCTTGGCACCATGAAGCGAGTCTATGAGAGGCTGTTGGTGAAGGTGCAGCCCCGTTACAGTGGAAGACCCCTGTGTTTTGGAGAGGCCAGTACCATGGGATGAGCACCAAGAACAGCAGCAGCAGCGGAGTGGAGCCAGCCAGAGCCTAGAAGACAAGCAAAGCTTTGATTTTACTTTGATTTGATTGTTATTGTGCCCTGATTCTTCCCTCTTGAGGTAAAGTATTTTGGTTTATTTTTTATTTTACTGGAGCCCACAATTGTGAGACTTTAAATTTTAGAAGACTTTGGATTTTAAAAGAAATTGGCTATTTTAAAGGGACTGGAATTTTAATGTGTTTAAATTTGTAAAGACTGTGGGACTTTTAAAGTTATGTATGTTTTTAATGTGAGATCTTGGAGTGAATAAGAAAAGAAAGGTCGTGGTTTAAAAGTGATGTGTTAGGCTGTGGAGGTGGCTCAGTGGTTACGAGCAGTGGATGTTTCTCCTGAGGACACGAGTTCAATTCCTGGCACCACATGGCAGCTCACAACTGTTTGTAACTCCAGTTCCAGAGAATCGGACACCCTCTTATAAACACACATGCAGGCAAAACACAAAACTAAAAGTAAATAATTTTTTTAAAAAGGTAATGTGTTAGTGTGTCGGGTTGACAAGGGGTCAATTGTACTAAGCTAGTTCTGTGTCAACTTGACACAGGTCATCAGAGAGGAAGGAGCCCCCATGAGAGACTGTAAGGCATTTTCTCAACTGTGATTAATTGAGAAATAGAGGGCCCAGACTATTGTGAGACATGTCACCCTAGGCTGGTGGTCCTGGGTTCTATAAGAAAGCCATGAGGAACAAGTCAGTAAGTAGCACTCCTATGGCCTCTGCATCAGCTCCTGTTTCCAGTTCCTGCCCTGTTTTGTCCTGTTCTGTTCTGTCCTGACTTCCTTTGGTGATAAACAGCAATGTAGAAGTGAAAGCTTGAATAAACCCTTTCTTCCCCCAACTTGCTTTTTGGCCATGGTGTTTTGTCACAGCAATAGAAACCCTAACTAAGACAAACCCCAGCCATAAAATTATTTTTGTTACTACTTCTTAACTGTAATCTTGCTGCTATTATGAATCATAATGTAAGTGCCTGATATGCAGGATGTCTGACTGGCAATCCCTGTGCATGGGTTAGCTGACCCCCAAAGGGGCCGTGACCCACAGGTTGAGAACCATTGCTCTTGAATATTATGACACCAAGATGCTAAAGAAATCAGTTGTCAGTCACTTATGGAGTAGATAAAATGTTTTCCCTTGCTAGCTGGGACTATGCGGACATAAAATATTTTTGCCCACTAAAAAGATAAAATAACACTATCTGACCTGGCATCTGTGCTAAGTGTTAAACCATCTGGGAATGAGCTGAGCCTGTGCTTGGCACAGTCAGAAATCTCAGTGTTGCGGTTGCTTTTGAGGGGCTCTGCTTCTACTCAGAGGCCTCCTCCTATATGCCTGCCACGCCTCACTTTGCAAGTCTACTTCCTAGCGATTGGCCTAAGTAGCTGGGCTGAGCCAGACCCTTGCAGAGCAGCCTAGAGCTGGCAGCTTCCACTGGCTGCTGGAAACACACACACACACGCACGCACGCACACACACACACACACACACACACACACACACACACACACACACACGTGCACGCGCACACATGCACGCACGCACACACGTGCACGCGCACACGCACACATGCATACACACGCACGCACGCACACATGCACACACACATGCACACACACACGCATGTACGCACACACGCACACGCACGTACGCACACACACACGCGCACACGCACGCACACACGCGCATACGCACACGCACGCACACACACGCACACGTGCACACGCATGCGCACGCGCACACGCACGCACGCGCGCACACAGACATGCACACGCACGAGCAAATACTCGAGCACATGCCTACTACACTATGTGCATGTACAGATACATTCACAAGCATATATGTATACTATACTATATGTGCATGCACACACACACACACACACACACACACACACACAAAACCATACTAAGCACACATTCCATAGTACACACCTTACCACACACACACCCATACACATAGGTCTAACCTGCTCCTTCAAAGCTGATTCTTCCTCACTGGGGCATCCCTAGCTCATGAACAGGTAGAGGCTCTGAGGATGTCAGAGCAGACAGGGAACACAAATGCCTGGCACATGGAGAACAAGCTAATGACCACAGTGACATAAGGGCTTAGCCACTTTGCAGGGCTTCCTCTCACAGTGGCCTTTACTCAGACTCTTGGTTAGCTTCGGTCAGGCCTGGGTCGTGTCTGATGGATTCCCCAGCTGTAGCCTGTTCCCACTTCCTTGGACGTGGGCTCCTGGCCCCATCAGACCTCTGCTTCCAGGAGAGTACAGCCTGTAAACCTTAAGGAGGAGCCAGGGCAAGAGCCTGTCCCCATGATGAGGCTGGATCCAAAGCTCCCAGGGACCTCAATTAATCCCAGTGAGCACTCCACAGGTCTTGGCCTCATTCCTTTTAATGGGTTTGGTGTGAGAAATCCAGATTCCCTTGCAGAGAGCCAGCAAGGACCTCTGGGATGCTCCTGTTCACCCGAGGAAAGCCCAGAACACATCAGGGCTAGCCCATTGTCACACTGCAGGAAAGGGGCTCAAATCAGGGCATCCACCTCCCAGCCCCACATGGGGAACCAACTTCCATGCTCAAAAACTCTGGGCCCATTGCTTCCTTTCCTCATTCCTCTCCGTAGACATGGACACCACCAGCCCTGCATTCTCAATGAAAAGTTTTTGCCTGGTGAAGTGTGACCTCCCCAGCAAGGGAGGACATAGCTGCACCCAAGTCTCCAGGAACTGATCATACAATTCAGCACTACTTTTATTAACATGAGGCTTTAGACGGGTGCAGTCTTCTCTCTGAGCTCCTTTCCATCTGTAAGCTGGACTGATGCTGCCTACCTGTGCTTTGTGTAAGATGAGGCACACAGACACACAGTTGACACTTGTACATGCTTAGGACAGCTGAGAATGACAGACGCTGCATCATACACCATCCAGGTTAGCAGGGTTCCAAGACAGTACCGAGCATGCCCAGTGTCTGCTTCCCCAGGAGGCAGTTTGTGGATTGTGTAGGGTGTTGCTACCAGGAGGAGGCGATGTGATGGGTTACCAGAACAATCAGATCATTTCTGCTTTTTATCTTTCACCACTGATGCTTGTGTGTTCCTGTGCTGCCACCTGGTGGACAATATGATACATGCAGGCAGGCTCTAGAATAATTCCATCGGGTGAGGTCTAAATAACGATCCAGGATTGACCCTTCAGGATGATTTGTGTGTAAGTGAAAGGCATTCTGGTTCTGAGAGGAAGTAACTACAGCATGGTCTCAAGAAGGTTCCGGCACCTAAAAATCCCTACTCCATATGGGTCTCACCTACGGACCACAGTGAACTGGTGTTCTTGGGGGGGGGGGGGGCGTTTCCACAAGACCAGCACCAGCACCTGCCCTAGTGTGTGCACCTCCAGTGCCTGCCCTACCATGTGTATCTCCAAACCCACGGGACTAGTATGTTGTGATAGTTAATTTTGTTCCTAAATGTTGCTACTGTTTGAGACAGGATCTCAGTGCAGAGTTCAAATTGACCTCGAATGGAGGATCCTTCTACTTCAGCCTCTGGAGTGCCAGGGTTCCAAGTGAGAGACCCCGTGCAGCATTTTCAAATACATGCTGTATCTTTGTACCCCTGGTCCAGGAACTCTCATCTGGATTGTTTCCTGATGTGAGAGTCTAGAAAGTCCAAGCCTCACTCCCGGCCCCTCCTAGGAGGACCCCACCCACAAGGCTTGACTAGAGGATGGTTTCTAAATCATGGTGTTTGCAGAGGCCCTCCAGAACTCTCCAGAGCTGTGGACAGAGAGAGAAAGCACCCTGCCCAAGGTTACCCAGCAAGCCATGGTGCAAGGCGCTGTCCCTTACGGTGTGGTTTTCTTCCCTCTAGGGCCAGTGCCTCTAGCATTTTACCTCTACTCCATAGCCACTTGTAAATCTTCTCTGAAGAAATGTTTGTTCAAATATTTTGCCTGTTTTGAATCAGGTTGCTGTAAACTACAATACCAGACAATTTTTGTAAGATGGATCTGGTGGTTTTATTTCCACTGAAACTGGGGACTCAAATGTTCTTTAAAGCTCACGATGCACTTTAGCTAAATTACTTTTCAAATGGCGCGTGCCGATTCTCCTTTCCTGAGCTAAAGCATGGGAGAGATGGAAACTGTTTCCAGCAGCAGCTCTGATAACCTGGCATGAGGGAAAGTTTCTTAAAGCTCCTGCGTGGCTGGACTCTTAGTTCCATATTCTGACATGTCAAAGGAACGTTCCTCATTCCATAGCTTGGTATGTAGTCAGTTACCGTCTCCTGCGAGGAGCCCTACCCTGGGAAACTCTCTGGGGTCTATCACATCCTTTCCATTGTTAAAGATGGAGGAAGGGAGGGGGCCCGGAGAGAGGTTGGACCATAGGTACCAAGTTACAGATGGCATTCTCTGGCACTGAGGGTAATTATGTTACTAATAGGTTGCATCTTTCCAAATAGCAAGAAGAATCTTTAAATGCCCTCACCACCGTGAAATGATAACTGTTTAAGTGGTAGATATGCTGCTAATCATTCCAAATTGATCATATACACATCACATGCATACAGACCTTATAACCACATGCAATTATGTGCTCAGCTTTTTAAAATGTAAAGCCCAGCTGGGCATGCTGACGCACACCCTTAACCCCAGCACTCAGATGGACAGAAGCAGGCAGGTCTCTGAGTTCAAGGCTGCCCTGATCCTCATACAGAGCAAGCTCCAGTCCAGTCAGGACTACATAGTGAGAACCTGTCTCAAAACAAAAGAGAAAAGCCTGTTCTGGGTGCTCAATTCCTCCACCATTAGAATCCTTGTTAAAGAAAAGAATACAGGGCTGGAGAGATGGCTCAGCGGTTAAGAGCACTGACTGCTCTTCCAGAGGTACTGAGTTCAATTCCCAGCAATCACACGGAGGCTCACAACCATCTGTAATGGGATCCGATGCCCTCTTCTGGTGTGTCTGGAACAGTGACAGTGTGCTCATATACAATAAATAAATTAAAAAAAAAAAAAAAAAAAAAAGAAGGAAAAGAAAAGAATACAGCTAACATCTGTCACATCTCTTCAATGCCTGCCCAAATCCGCACCCCTCAGCCTGGGCTTTAAGGTCTCCAGGATCAGTCTCTTGCCCTGGCCAAGTCTACCTCCCAGGAGCCCCGAGCACCTAGGCGACTCTTATGTGGGTCTTACACGTTCACCCTCCCGACCCACAAGCTCTGCCGCTCCACTGACCCAGAACTTTATCCAGTTCCCACACTGAATCTTCACTGAACTGTGGTCCACAGTTTGCCAGTCGGCCAGCGCTGGGTACTGTCCAAGGTCCTGGAGAGAAACTCCCTGGGATGGGATCCCTGAGAGTCTCACCAAAGCAGAAGGGTGCAGGACACAGATACCTCTCCTCTCTGAGTTCTTCTCTTTCTCTCCCCATTCGTCTCCCCCTTTCTATCTTTCTTTTTTCGAGACAGGGTTTCTCTGTGTAGCCCTGACTGTCCTGGAACTCACTCTGTAGACCAGGATGGCCTCGAACTCAGAAATCTGCCTGCCTCTGCCTCCCAAGTGCTGAGATTAAAGGTGAGCGCCACCACTGCCCGGCCTTGTCTCCTCCCTTTCTTTCTTCACACTCCTTTTCTCTCCAGGGTCTAGCCTCAAACTCTCTATGTAGCCAACCAAAGATGACTTTGAACTTTTGATCTCCTGCTTCTGCCTTTCTAGCCCAGGGCTCTGGGATATAGGTGTGCACCTCCTCACTTGGCTGTGCTTGAACTCAGGACTTTGTGCACACAAGCACTCCTCCAACCGAGCCACATCTCCTTCCTCAGTGCCCCTTCCCCATTCTCCATTCCCAACCCCTCCCCCACATTTTAAAGATTCGAGACTGCTGCCTGAGCTGGCCTCCAATGTCTGGGCTCAAATCATCCTTCAGAACTCAGTTTCCCTAGGAGCTAGAATTAGCAGCTGTGTGCCACCATATATGGCTGTACAGGTGCATTCTGACCCTTTGGAGGCTGGTCATGGAGGCACAAATCAGTAATCCCAGCACTTGGAAGGTAAAGGCAGGAGGGTATCCAACTTAAGGTTAACCTGAGCTATATAGCAAGAAACGAGTCTGGCCAGTGAAAGGACTCTTTCTCAGCTTGTGCAAATCTGATGAGCTGAGCTTGAATCCAGAACTTACATGTTCTCCATGGTGCATCATACACATCTTCCTTATACATCATCATATGCAAAATAATAACAACAACAATAATAACAATAATAATATCAAAAAGAAAGAATAAAGTAGAAATTTCATCAAAGGAACTCAAGCAAAATAGCCAAGGAGATCCTTACAAAACCAAGATCAACAGCTGGGCTTGGCTCATGAGAATAGGTCTATGAAAGCCTTCAGCCTCCTACACTGTGGCTTCAGTGTGCCTCCACTACCTTCTCTGCCCTCACTGAGCTAGTTGACGCTCTTGCTTTGCCTTTGGCCCATGGGAGCATTGGCCCTGACTCCACATTCCTGCATCTTAGCCTAGAGGTCACTGCCAAGGGCAGTGGAGTTCAATCCACCATTCAGGACCTCAAGAGAGGATGATTATGGCTTGACTTTGATTTAGCATTTAGTCAGGGCTTTAAGCTTGGCTGTGGGTGAGCCTTTGGGCCCTTGACTGTTGTGGATTCATTTAATGCTTGTATTGTGTTCATTAGGTTCCCAAAATTGTACAAGAATCCATATGTAAGACACTAAGGGTCCCTGCCCCTAGTTGGTTCTGATTGGTAAATAAAGTTGCCAGCAGCCAATGGCTGGGCAGGGAGAGAGGGGTGGGACTTTAGGACTCGTGGGCAAGGGGATGGAGAAAAGAAAGGCGAGAACTGCCATGCCGGGAAAGAAATAGGATCCAGGCTTGAGACCTGCAGAAGAGAGGGCGTACAGCCATGTAAGAGCCGGGAAGGGTGGCCCTAGCTCCCCCCAAATGGGTTCAGGGTAGCGAAGATGGAATATAGATCTCAGTAAGTAATTACTGAGGGGAGGTGTCAGCAGTGTGAAAGTTTGGGAGTGGCCCAGCCATTGAGCTGTTTAAGGCATATTAAAATAGAAGTCTCTCTCTCTCTCTCTCTCTCTCTGTGTGTGTGTGTGTGTGTGTGTGTGTGTGTGTGTGTGTGTGTGTGTGTGGACTCCTAGATCCACCTGGGGTTCGCCAGCCGAGGCTGAAGTGAGACCAAGCAGAGTAAGGTCAGATAGTGTGAAGGAGGCTCCAGCAATTCTCCAGCTGTGGTCATTGATCCAACAGCCTCAGCCTTGGTGGAAATCTTATTTACCATGCATATTTTTAGGCCAGGTCAGGCTCTGCTGAGTCTAAAACTTGAGCTAAGTTGCAGCCTGTCGGATGATTTTATGGACATCAGAATAGAACCATCATTACTCTAGAGCAGAGACTGACCAGCGCTTACTGGAAAGGATCAGACAGCAAATACATTAGGTTGTGCTTTTTCTGCCAAAGTCTGCGGGCATAAGCAGCTGTACTCAACAGATAACAAAGACCGGGCAAACAGAACAGAGATCTCAGTGACCCCCACAGTGGGAAAACTCTGCTAATGAAGGTCAAAAGATGGGAGACTCCCTTGTTAACAGGTTTTCTCCTTTAATCTTGTCTGGGGGATTCTAAGCTCTCACACTCACCTCTATCTGGGAAAAGCATAAAAACCTGGAGTTCTCCATACTAATGAGGTATCTAGATAAGCCCCCAATGCCCACCCAATGAACTTCCTTCCCTTGCTGGGCATTTCTTCCTATAAAAGGGATTTAATCCCCTGTTCACCCTGAGTAAGGTATGCATGCATTCACATTCACAATCCAATACAGCAGTTTGGGCAAGCAAGGACCATCTCTTCTTCATCAAGGATCACCATAGTGGTGTGGGGGAGACCTTCATTGTAAAGAGCCACACCTAAATCCCCAGAAGAAGGCCTTCTCTCCCCCAGCCCCTCTGTTTTCTCAGCAGTCACTCAGAACCAAATTGGGTTCTGCCCAGGCTCTGCCTTCCCCTTCCTGCCTGAGGTGTGGATGCTCTGAGGGGAAGCACACACAGGAGACCTCTGACTCCCATTCCCAACTAGGCACACAGGAGACTGGGAGCCACAGCAATTGTCCCAGACTCAGGTGTTTCCCACCCTGAAAAACACAGACTGAGAACCCCCATTACAGACTGTGTTCTGGGGTTGTGTTCTGCCTCCCCCAAGCAGCATACCAGTGACATTCCAGGCACTCCAGCAGCAAGGCAGACACACAGCCTGGCACCACACCAGTATTCTTGACCCATGTAAGGCTCTCCCTTAGACACAAGTGTAAAAGTAACTTCTATTCACCAGATGTAATTGTCTTCTAGCTCTTTCTGAACTCTTGCTAGCTGGTTCAACTCAGCTGTTGTGGCTCAAAACTCCTCTCCAAGCTGACTGATTCAATCCAGATTCTCTTGGCTTCTGACCAAATTGGTCTACTTGGCTTCATATTAATTTTGCAATATGTTCTAATCTTCTGACTCCTTCTCATTCTCTGGCTTGATTTATCTTCACCTGTGTCTAGCTTGTTCTCTCTGAAACCTCTCTGTAAAACTGTCCTGGTAAAACTGCCATATATACATCCCACCTACTCTCTCTCTCTCTCTCTCTCTCTCTCTCTTTCTCTCTCTCTCTCTCTTCCTCCCTCCCTCCCTCCCTCCCTCCCTCCCTCCCTGCTCTTAAGTAGCCTCTCTTTCCTCCACTGTTCTTGTGTGAGTTAGACATATCCTATATGAGTCAAATCTTACTCTGATTCGTCACTTTGTCTGCCCCTCAATTAGATGTCACTTTCAAACGTGTCTGCTTCCTTCTACAAACTAACTTTACCTTCGTTGTTTGAGATTAAAGGTGTGGACTAAGAGTGTGTCTGTATTCCAGCCAGAGGTTAAAGGTGAGTCACTCAGCTAGATCACACAGACCTATAAGGTCTTTAGATGTGATCCCTGCCAGAGCAGGGATCAATGTTGCTGATTCCTCTCCATGCAAGACAGAATCGGTGGCTATGAAATGATCCCTCCCCAGAGGCTATATCACAGCATGTGCAAAGTGAAGATGTTTCACAGATACAAGGCTTAGTCCGCTGACTTTGAATGAAGAAGCAAAGCAAAGGAAAGATTGTCCTGGGAGTGCCTGGTTTAATCAGATGAACTCTTTAAAGAGAGTTTAGAGGCAGAGAGAGAGAGAGAGATGGCTTCATGGTTAAGAACACTGTCCATCCTTTCAAAGGTCCTGGGCTCTAGTTCCAGCATCCACATGCTTACTTAACCCCATATCAGAGCCATCGAGAACCTCAAAGAAACTGGGCTCGGTTCCTGGGATCAGAGCAGCTGGACAGATAGATGCTTCTGTTCCTGCCCACAACAATACCCACACCCACCACTTCCTGCCCAGTTCCAAGGCTGTGGCTAGGGGATGAGATAATGCCCTCAAGGGGAGTTAAGCGTCTTGAATGGCATCCTGGGAATTACAGATCTGGTGCTCTAAAATGCACAGCCCCCTCCTGTAGATTCCGCTCTGCCTGCATAGAAGGTTTTACTAGTGCCAGAACCGCAATTAAGAAGGAGACCATCCGCCAAATGGTGCATTCTGGGACCTCAGCAGCAAGCTCTCTGTGCAGCTTATCTCTGCCAAGAGAGAGACTTCCCAGAAAGCTAGAAAGCTACTGCATCCAGACAAGATCCTGACCAGATGCCCACTGGGGTCGTTGGGTACAGTAGTGAAAAACACATGGACCCAGCAAACCTGGTCTGCTGTGCGTGAGGGACACTGTTAAGAATGAAGTCTGTGACATCCGGGGACACTGCCCAGGACGAGAAAAAGGAAGACCAGAGGACCAAGAAGAACTGGACAGGTGTAGTTGGTAGGAATGAAAAGTTAGGTTAGACTTGGGCTCTCTTCTTAGCTCGGCTGCTAATTAGCTATATGAACTTGGAAGATTTTTTGTACAGAGCCCTTAAGATTCCTACAAAAAAGACAAATGATCCAAGAGGGGGAAAGAGACTGAGCAGGCAGTTTTCAGAAGAAATACAGATGGTCAGAAAATACACAAAGAGATGACTGTGAAGAAATAAACAGATTTGAAACAACCAGAACATAATTTGGTGACATCTGAATCAAATTCCCAGTTAATGTCATTAGCAGCATTAATTTCTTAGTTTTGATCTTCCTTCCTTCCTTCCTTGTTTCCTTTCTTTCTCTCTTTGTTATTGTTTAAGACAGGGTCTGACTATATTATCAAGACTGCTCTCAAACTCAAAGCAATCCTCCACTCAGCCTCCTGCAGCACAAATAATAGGGATAGGGGTTTTTATTATCATCATTGGTTGAGATTTTTATTTTATTTTGGTGTTTGGTTTTTGATTTGTTGAGACAAGGTCTCACTCTGCAGCCCTGGTTGATCTGGAACTCTGTGTAGACCAGGATGGCCTCGATCTCACAGAGATCCACCCACCTCTGTCTCCCAAATTCTGGGATCGTAGCCATGCATCACTGTGCCTGCATTGCACTTCCTTGACTCTGGACTGCCATCTCTGCTCAGCTCTCAAAGGTCCAACCTCTTGGACTCTAGCTCATTCTTCCCCAGGGTCCTTGCCCTTGAGTCCTCCTGGCAGGCTTTGGGTTACATGTTCATCAGCTCCATTGTTCACAGCTAGGAGTAGAGCTCAGACAGCTCAGTCTGAACAAGAGCAAGAGAGAAAGGCAGGGTCACAAGATACAACAGGACAGGACAGGAGCAAGGAAGAGTACAGCATAGAAAGAGTTAAATGTGGATGGTCACCTTGAGCCAATCTCTCAGGCCCTATCAATCCATTCAATTCATGGTAGACCACAAGACACAAGAAGGACCAGAGTCCAAACAGGTGGGATAGTTGGAGGTACATGGAACTGAGAGAGGAATCTGAAGTGCATGGTGAATTTCCAGGGAGCTTCCTTCAGGGCACCATCCCCTCCCCCAGTAGATACCACCCTTCCTTCTTCAATTCACTCAAGGCCATGGGCTCCTTTCTGTTCAGATCCTTGACCTGAAACCCAAGTTATTCTAAAAGATGTTTTTTAGCAGGGCTGGAGAGCTGGCTCAGAGGTTAAGAGCTTGGCTGCTCTTCCAGAGAGCCCAGGTTCAGTTCCTAGCACCAACATGGCGACCAAGAAGAAGGAGAATTCTCTTTGCACACTGATACATTGTCCTTTCATGATCTCTTTTTGCCTTTCTTTCAATCATATTTCCCCACTGCCTTCTTTTTCTAGTATTTGGCTATAGTCTTATGTGTTAGTTAGGGTTTTATTGCTGTGAAGAGACACCATGACCAAGGTAACTCTTATAAAAAAGTTTTTTTAATTGGGGCTTGGCTTACAGTTTCAGAGGTTCAGTCCATTATCATCATGGTGGGAGGATAGCAGCGTCCAGGCAGACACGGTGCTGGAGGAGCAGAGAGTTCTACATCTTGATCCCTTCCACACACTGGGCAGAGCTTAAGCACTGGACCTCAAAGCCCATTCCCACATCAATGCACTTCCTTCAACAAGGCTACACCTACTTCATCTAGGCCACACCTACTTTAACAAGGACACACCTCCTAATAGTGTCATTTCCCATGGGCCAGGCATATTTAAACCACTACATCTATCTCTTTTCCTTTTTATTACTTATTTATAATTCGTGTGTGTGTGTGTGTGTGTGTGTGTGTGTGTGTGTGTGTGTGTGTTCGAGTGCGCGCACGCGCACTAAAGATCTCCAGTGTCAGTCTTCCTTAGTCACTCTCCACCTTAATTTTCATGACAAGATCCCTCCCTGAGCCTGGAGCTCGTCCCTTTGGTCAGGCTGGATGGCTGGCAAGCCTTGGAGAAGCTCCTGTCTCCACCTCCCCAGTGTTGGATTTCAGCTGCACTGAGCTTGGCTTTTTACACGGGTGCTGGGATCTGAGCCCAGGCCCTCCTGCTTGACGAGCAGACGCTTTACCATCTCCGCAGCCCCTTTGGTCTTTGGTTAGTCAGTGAGATCAGCCATTCTACACTTGATCTTAGCCAAAAGGCCGAGAAGCAATGAGATCAGCCATTCTTAAGAACCCCTCTCTCTGGAGGGCTGTATTTCTAGTGCCCTACCCTTGTGGCCCCTCAACTTGACCACGGCTCCCGTGGCTTGGGCTTAGTTTCTCATGCTGGACATTTCCAGCATGTCTTCCTGCCTGCTTACCCCAAATTGAGCCTCCACCATGTGCAACTTTGCCAGAGGGAGGAGAAAGAGCCGGCTTGAGGCAGACTATAGGGAAGGAGGAAAGCTCAGCCTGGACTCAAACCCTGCCACCCACTTACCTGGATTTTCTGTGCCCACTGAGTGGCAGGAATATCTCCAGTTAGGTGGGCTCATTGACCATGTGGCCCACAGAGGACAAAGCCTCTTCCAGTTACAACTAGAAAAACCTTAGAAATAGACTGTATATGGATTATGAGCTCATTTGCATGGCCAGAAAAAGGATAGCCAAGCAGGAGCCCTCCAGGGCCAAAAGTTCAAAGCATCAAAGTAAAAGGGCCTCCCTGTCCTTGAGGAGGAGAGAGGGTCCCCGAAAACCAGACAGTAGGTGTCTGTCTACAGCATCCCACATTGGGCTGGTGGCCTGGTCCTGTTGCACATGAAGATGGGCGGGCAGAATCCCACGTGACCTTTTCCCTTCCTCTAACACCCAGCTTCTGCCTTCCCCTCCCCCGCCCCCGAAGCGCCCCGCCCCTGAAGCGCCCAGCCCTCAGGGCTCACACTGGGCAAGCCCTGTGAAACTCACACTGGCTTCTGAGATGCTGCTGTCATCTGACTCTTCAGCATCCACCCCAGAAGGAGGGTGGTACTTCAGGATTTAACACGTCACCCCGGGACGGTGCTTTGCAAAGGACTGCGTTCTTTTTAGAGCTAATAAACTCTTCAAGGTGTTCCTCCCCAAATGCTTTCTTTCCAAATTAGACAAGAGGGACAGAGCTGGGGAGATGACTTAGCAGGTAAAGTGCCTGTCACACAAATACGAGAGACATAAGCTCAAATCCCCAGAAGCCACACATAGCCAACCAGGGTAGTGCACCTGAAATTCCTATAGAGAGATGGGTTATAGAGACAGGAGAATGCCAGGGAGTTTGCAAGCCGGTGAACATAGCTGTGAACAAGAGACCCAATCTCAAACAAGTAGAAAGTGAGAAATGACACTGAATTGTCCTCTGAACTCCATATGTGTGCTGGGGCATGTGTATACTTGAGCACGTGTGCATGCAGGTGCACGCGCACGCACGCACACACACATATTAATAGTAATCACCATCATCACCACCACCACCACCACCATCATCATCATCATAACTCTTGTACCAGACCTTTGAAGGCTTAAAGTCAAAGATATTTCTGTAACTCTATGTACATATAATTTTTGTCTTTTGTGTTTTCCTGTAAGATGCAGCACTGTTACATGTGACAGATCATTAGTGGAAATGAATCTTGTGTTATCTTCAGGCATGGTGGGTTCCTGTTCCTGAAGCAAAACACCTCATGGCACCGGAGAAGTCAGGAAAACCTGACTGACCACCTCCACCTGGTTTATCTAGTGGGCTCTCGGCCCTGCGGTCTTTAAAAAGAACACTTTGGTGTCTGTAATTACCTAGTGTGATCTTTCCTCTTTCCTCTGTTCATAATTTTAATTCCATATCCCAAAGCCAGGGCCACTGGCAAGAGAAAGACATTATTGTGATGAACCAACAAAGCATGCAGGCCTGAGATGCTTTTATTGTTGGACACAAAAGCCCATCTGTGAACAGTGGGGCCAGGGCTCCACATCTTGTGGCAGAGAGAGAAGGGAACTCCCTGTGCCCACGTTCTGTGTGACCGTCCTGAATCTGTAAACAACCAGATCATAACACACAAGATATGGGGTGTGGTGGTTTGTATATGGTTGGCCCAGGAAGTGGCACTATTTGGAGGTGTGGCCTTGTTGGAGTAGGTGTAGCACTGTGGGTGTGGGCTTAAGACCCTCACCTAGCTGCCTGGAAGTCAGCCTTCCACTAGCAGCCTTCAGATGAAGATGTAGAACTCTCAGCTCCTCCTGCACCATGCCTGCCTGGACGCTGCCATGCTCCTGCCTTGATGATACTGGACTGAAGCTCTGAACCTGTAAGCCAGCCCCAATTAAATGTTGTCTTTATAAGAGTTGCCTTGGTCATGGTGTCTGTTCACAGCAGTAAAACCCTCACTAAGACATGGGAGTTTCTTCTTAGCATGCTGGTGCTTTTTACTCAACAATGTGTTTGTTAATGAACTCTATGCACTGTTTTTGAAAACCTTCTGCATTTGAGCTAGGTATGGTGGCACATGCCTTTAAACCCAGCACTTGAGAGGCAGAAGCAGGCAGATTGGTGTGAGCTCAAGGCCAGCCTGGTCAACAGACTAAATTCCAGGACAGCCAGGGCTACACAACGAGACCCTGTGTCAAAAACTAGAAACGGTAGGTAGGTAGGTAGGTAGGTAGGTAGGTAGGTAGGTAGGTAGGCAGGCAGGGGAGGAGAGTGGACTGTCGTCCCGCTGGGTACAGCATGCATGAATCTCATTTTAACACTGTAACTCAAGTTAACCCATTTATACTACCACTCTATGTAGGCCACATGGCTGGTTACTTCTCCTCAGCTTCATATGTCCAACTTCCTCCAAGTCCTGGTGGTGAATCCTCCTGAGCCTGACAATTTCCCAGAGTTCCTCTGTTTCCCTGATGGATGTCCCACCTCCTAATCCTCCCTCAGCTTACTGGCCATCAGATTTTTATTGACAGGTGATGATGCTTCTACACAGTACACAAGAGCCTGTCCCTACATGAGTTTAAAATATATTACCACCACTAAATAAATCCTGGGCCTCCCTCTGGACCTCAGTTTCCCTATCTGTAAATTGGCAGGATTCAACGGGACAATTTTAGAAATCGAGTCAAAGTTTCTGGAATTTTTCACTTTGAGCCCATTCTAGTTCTTCCCCCACCCAGAAACACACACACACACACACACACACACACACACACACACACACACACACACGAAGATATCACTCCACTTAACTTTTCCTTTCTATTGGATTTGAGGCAGGGTGTCCTGTGGCTCAGGTGGGCCAAGAGCTAGCTTAGGCTGAGGTGACTTTGAGTTCCTAATCTTCCTGCTGGGTGGCAGGCCTGTGTGGCAGTGCACCCATTTAGGAAGTGTTAGGGAGAATCAACCCCAGGTCTTTTGATGCCTCAGATAGGCACTCTACCCATTGGGCCTAGGCAATACGAGGGGTGGGGAAACCCCAGAGCAGGGAAGCTGGTGGCTAGTACAGTGATTGGTGGGGGCTGGGTGGAGATAGTGTCCTGGTTAGTTTAACATCAACTTGATGTAAGCCAGAGTCATTTAAGAAGAGGAACTCTCAATTGAGAAAATGCCCTCATAAGATCTGCCTATAGGCAAGGCTGTAGTGCATTTTCTTGATTAACGATTGATGTGGGTGGGCCCAGGTCCCTGGCAGTACCACCCCTGGGCAGGAGGTCTTTGATGAGCAAGCCATGAGGAGCAAGCCAGTAAGCAGCACTCCTCCATGCCCTCTGCTTCAGCTCCTGCCTCCAGGTTTCTGCCCTGCTTGGGTTCCTGACTTGGTTTCTCTCAGTGATGAACTGCGATGTGGAACCTAAGTAAAAAGCAAGCCACCTCAGAGGCAGACACAATAGTGCATGTGTGTAATCCTAGCTCTTGGGAAGCTAAAGTCAAAAGTTCTTGAGTTCAAGGCCATGCTGGGCCACATAGTGAGTTTGAGATTAGCCTGAGCTACCAAGTAAGATCTTGTCTCAAGAAGGAGAGGGGACTGAGGATATAGCTTACTTGGTAGAGTGTTTGCCTAGAATGCAGAAAGCCCTGGGTTCAACACTGCATGAAAGTTGGCATGATGGTACATATTTATAATCTCAGAACACTGGAGGTGGAAACGAAAGGATCAGAAGATCAAGGTCCGGGGGAGGGGGAGGGGATAGGGGGTTTCCAAAGAGGAGACCTGGAAAGGGGGAAACATTGGAAATGTAAATAAAGTATCAAAAAATTTAGAAAGAAAGAAAGAAAGAAAGAAAGAAAGAAAGAAAGAAAGAAAGAAAGAAAGAAAGCAGGCTTAGCAAGCCAGAGCTAGCAAGCCAGTAAGCAGCACTCCTTCATGGCCTCTGCATCAGCTCCTGCTCCTTGACATGCTTGAGTTCCAGTCCTGACTTCCTTTCGTGATGAACAGCAGCATGGAAGTGTAAGCTCAATAAACCCTTTCCTCCCCCCCCCCCAAAAAAAGAAGATCAAGGTCACACCACATATCAAGTTCAAGGCCAGCCTGGGTTACATGGGACTCAGTCTCAGAGGAGGGGAAACGAGGAGGAGGAGGTGGTGGCAACACACCCAGAGAAAAGAACACTCGTGTCTAATAATGATAGAGCGTGCGGGTGCATGCAGAGGGGTGTGTGTGTGTGTGTGTGTGTGTGTGCGCGCGCGCGCGCGCGCGCGCTCACAAGCTCGAGTGTTGATTGTATCGTAATCAAAAGCCACTATCACCTTCTTAGCCTCATCACAAGTGCTCTGAGAGTTCAGCTGTGATCAGGAAACGACTAGGAAGAGAAAGCCTCGCTCTCAGCACTCATATCCAGCTGCCTCATTTCAGAATCCAATAAAGCTTGACAGTGGCCTTGAGGGGGAGGCTGCGGAGTTTAATGAAAAACTGCTCCATCTAAACAACAACTCAGGCCTTTTGGAAAACAGCGGAGAGTGGCCGACTCGCCTCCTCCACGTGTGTCCTGAAGAAAGGCAGACGGTACTTGTCGGCTTCTATGTGGTAGTTTCTTTCCAGCTGCATTGAGAGTTTTCTAGGCTCCCAGGCTGTGGTGTACCCAGCATGGGTCACTCAGAAATCCTACCGGCTCCTTCATTTCTGAATTAACACAGGAGATGCATTCAGCTGAGGGAACGGAGTGCTTGCCTGGCCATGCATGAGACCCTGGGTCCCATCATCATCCCCAGTGGCATGCAGGTAGTGACATTTGACCCTGAAAGGTTACATCCAATACTCGGGAAGTGGAGGCAAGAGGATCATGAGTTCAAGGCCATCCTTGGCTACAGAGTGAGGCAAGGCCAATCTATTTGAAACCCTATCATTAAATAAAACCCAAACAAACAAAACCTACTGAGGCGAGATAGCTGACTTAGCAGTTAAAACCACACACTGCTCTTGCAGAATACCTGAGCTGAATTCCCTGCACCATATCAGTGGGCTCATAACAACCTATTACTCCAATTCCAGGAGATATGATGCCCTCTTCTGGCCTCCAAAGGCAACTGCACTCACATGTACCCATACACATATGCACATGTACACATAATTAAAAATAAAACAAATCTTTTCTAATTGGCTATATTGAAAAAAAAAAACTAAACAGGAACTGATAGACACCAAGTACTGTCTACGACCCCTAGCATAGCTCACCTCAGAAGTGTCTAACCTTGTGACATTTCAATGCGATGTTCAAATCCATAAGTTCAAAAACGTGCAAAAAAAATCTCTTACCATTCCTAGTAACTTTATGAATGTTATGTTGCATACATAGCCACCCCGGAGATGAGGGCATTCAGTCCACAGGCTGGCAGTCAGACACACCTAGAGTTTGCAGGAAGATGGAAGAGAGGCAAGAATGGATCTAGAGATACCCATGAATTGAAGGCTAGAGCTACGGGGGGTCACATTGTAAAGCAGGATTCCAGACGCTGCATTAAGGCGATATCAATCACGGTGACTTGCCATTCATTCTTTATGCAAGGCAAACCAGACTAGGTTAACAGAATCAGCCCCCTGCAGTGCACCTGGAAGCCCAGGGGCTTCTCTCGACTGCCCCAGCTGTCAGCTCCATTGCTCCACACCCCCAGGTGGAAGAGACCGACATTAGCTGTCAGAACTGCAACCCCTTCCCCCGCCCCCATATCTGCCCAGCCACGAGCTGTAAGAACTGTCTGGCAAGATGCTGCTGCAGGAAATTTCCATGCACAGAGGGAGAGAAAGACACAAATGGCAGGAGCAGCTGATGCCCAGGGCTCTCCCAGGGCAGTGATGGATTTGAAACACTGCAAAATGCTGCGATAGGTTTCATTTACTGTTTTAAACCGCAGAGAGTTTCTCCCACAGATGTGGATGAAATAGAAACCAATCCCCTGGAGGCAACATCTCCTACCTGACTCCTGAATACACCAGGGACTTTGTCACAGCAGAATACACTCTGAGACTAGAAGTTGATTTTTCAAGCTTCTTAGGGTAGTTTGAATCCAACCACTACACACTGCCCGGCTGGTATCTGACCCCTAATTAACTTTTTTCATACAAATGTTGCTTAAATTTAATTTGAGACAGGATCTCACATAGCCCAGGCCAACCGCAAACTTCCTATGTAGCCCAGAATGACTGTGAACTTCTAATCCTCCTGCCTCCACCTCCTGAGTGCTGGACTTATGCATCAGCAGTACTGGGGATGGAACTTGGCACTCTACATTTGCCTTTTAATTTAAAAATTAGACCTTATTGGTTTTTAGAGTAATTTTAAGTCTACAGCAGAATTGAGCAGCAAGTACAGAGACCTCATGGGTCCCCAACGATCCATAGCCATCTTTGTCCGTTGTCCACAGCCTGAACAGAGAGGTACACACATCACTCTCTAAATGACATTATCAGCCAAAGCTCACAGTCCATACTGAGGCTTATGCTTTGTGGTGTACACTGAGGATCTGGACAAACGTGTGATGACATGCGTACCAGTCTGGGTTTTCTTTTCCATTGCTGTACCAAAATACTCAATAAAGAAACGTAAGGAAGGATTTAGTCTGGCTCACGGTTTGAGGTACAGTGCATCTTGATGGGGACATCACAGTAGCAGATACGCCAGACTTGGTCACATTTGTCCTGTAGTCAAAAAGCACACAGCCAGCCAGGGTAGCCTAATCATCAAGCCCCAGGTCCCAGGAAGGGACTCTCATCTCAAAACCCAAGGTGGACAGCTCCTAAGGAATGACACCTATTTGATCTCTGGCCTCCACACACTTGCACACACCACACAGATATGCACACATAAATCCATCAAGTTGGCAATGGGAACTAACCATCAGAATATGTACCACCATCCTAACACTGCATGGGACAGTGTCACATAAGCCTGAAACCACCATGCTCATCCTGCTCTCCCCCAGTCCTCACCTCTGATGGATGCTGATAATTTGACAGGGTCTTTTTATATAGCCCAGGCTAGCCTTGAATTTGCCATTCTCTTATTTCTACCTCCCTAGTGCTTAAGGTTACAGGCATGTGCCACTCCAGCTGAGGTCTTCTTACCCTGCCGATGTCTAACAGTATCCAGTTGAAACCCTCCCAAAACAGCTAATTTTAGATTTTCTAAGATGAATAAAGGTAACAGAGCACGTAGTCATTGCGCTGAGCAGCTAGAAGGCCGAATCACTGCTGAATTCACTGAACTGTGGAGACAGGATCATGTTTACTGGAGGATGATGGATGAGTATCCTGCTTCTCTAGGAGAAAAATCCCAAACTCTGTGTAATTGCCGTCAGTGGCTGTTCTTGAAAAATTTGGTGCTACCGTGGTGCAGACCTATAGTACTAGCATTTGCAAGGAGAAGGCAGGAAGGTTGGGAGTTCAAGGGCATCCTTGCCCACTTGGTAAATTCCAGGTTAGCCTGGGATACCTGAGAGCCTGTCTAAAAAAGCAGAAAACAAAAGCTTTTTACTTCAATCGAGAATAGCTTATAAAATAATGCAAATGACAGCCTTTGGATCACGAGACCTGCAGACTCATGGGTGCTGATACATTTTAGAATTCTAATGATTACTTCCAAGGTGAGGGAACATTGCAAGTGCTAATCTCCACTCATCTTCAGTAAGTTTTGAATTTGGGGCTCTCCCTCTGAGCAAATGAGTGGACTGTCCCTCAGGCAGGGACATTCAGCATTAAGGTAAAGCCAAGTAGTTCGTTAGGGTGACTCATTCACCCAGGATCACCCTCAATTCCTAGGTGGAAATTACAGTGCTGTAACCAGCGTCCTCGTCTGCAGTCTCTGTTTGGGGAGACCAGCATCAGTGGGACACTTAAGGGAATGAGGGGAATGATTCCAGGAATGTCACAGTGGCCAGGAACCTTCAGTCCATCCCATAACCAGTGAGAAGTAAACAAAAAAATTAGGATTCAAACCCACCTTACTTTGTGCATCAAGATATTTACATATGCCGGGCAGTGGTGGCGCACACCTTTAATCCCAGCACTCGGGAGGCAGAGGTAGGTGGATTTCTGAGTTCGAGGCCAGCCTGGTCTACAGAGTGAATTCCAGGACAGCCAGGGCTATACAGAGAAACCCTGTCTCAAAAAAACAAAAAACAAAAAAAACCAACCAAACAAACAAAAGATATTTACATATGAGCACATGCGTGGATCACTTTTTTCTTTCACTTTTAAACTTTTTCCTTTGTGTTTTTGGTTTCTTGAGACATTTCTCTTTTGTAGACCAGGCTGACCTCCAACTCAGGGATCAACCTGTCTCTGCCTCCTGAGTGCCGGTAAAGGTGTGACATCACATTTCAATTTACTCAGAAGAAAAGATTGACCCCAGAGAACCTGACCTTTTGGCCTCTTGAACCAATGCTGTGTGATTGCTCCAAAGCATCCTCACCCACTGGGATCTCTTCAGCTAGCTTTGAGGGAGGGCTGCCAGGCGTCTTATCGCAGCACCCGCTAGCAATTAGGCAGATCGCATGCACGGAATGCATGCTAGACTGTCTAAACACTCCCTGAATGTGAGTCTCTGAACGCAAAAACCAGAAATAAAGGAATGCAGGTTTTGAAAGCTGTCATCAGTCTCAGAAAAGGTGCCTTTTGAGATGTTTTCAGGAAACATTCAGAGAGAAAGACTGCTTACTCGTAATTGGATTTAGCAAGTGAGCTGGCTTCTTCGAAGCTTCTGGGCTCTTCTCCAGGGTTTCCTGGCATTTAGCTGGTCACAAGGCCCTCTGTAATAAAGTAATATGATTGTCATTGTTTATTATAATGGTAGTCACATGTACTGTTAATGCTACATTCATTATTAAAATTTTACATTTCAGCCAAACCTGTCAAAATCTAACCAGTATTCATGGTTATATGTAAATCTGGTTTTCAAAAATGCTAGCAAGAGTGTCTCATGTGTGGCCAAGCATAATTGTGCACACCTATAATCCCAGCACTCTGGGGACTGGGGCAGGAGGACTGTGGATTGGAAGCCAGCCTTGGCTATTGTGAGATTCTGTCTTAGAAAAAACAACAAAGTAACATCAAATTTAAAGTGGGGGATGGGATGTTTTTCTGTGTTGTATGGAGGGACTGATGTAGTCATAGGGTCTGGACAAGTAGAAGAGGGAGACTGGAGTGTCTAGTGAGGAGACATTATGACAGAAGCAGAGACCGGACTGATGCCAGTCTGGCTAGAGGCCACATGCCTTGAACTTAGACCATCCCAAAGCTAGAAAGCCACAGAAGCAGAGTGTCCTCTAGACCTGCCAGGAGGAGGTCCGCGTGACCCACTGTAGCTTCCGGAACTATAAGATGAGGCACATTCTCTACTGTAAGACATACGCTTGTAGTAAGTTATTAAAGTATCTACCCTCTCAGGCTCTACTGATGCACCTGTCCTTCAACAGTATCAGCTGGGCAAGGGTGGGTCAACAAATGTCCAGGTGCTGGGCTGGACTGCATATTCCTGCAACCCCAGCACTTGAGAGGCAGGAGACAGAAGAGTTTGAGGTCAGCCTGGGCTCTGTTGGCCTTTCTCAGAACACTGAAGGCTAAGGATGCCCTCAGCTAACTCCTGACACATGCTCAACACCACACACATTAATAAAGAGGAGCCAGGTGTACTAGTAGCTTATCTCCCGGCAAAACACCTTATAGGAGGCAAATGTGAGGGAAGATTGGTTCAATACTGCTGTTTACAATGTATCGTGGATACCTCTGGAGTGTTACAATGTATCATGGATTCCTCTGGAGTGTTACAATGTATCGTGGATACCTCTGGAGTGTTACAATGTATCATGGATTCCTCTGGAGTGTTACAATGTATCGTGGATTCCTCTGGAGTGTTACAATGTATCATGGACAGGGAAGGCATGGAGGCAAGAACTGAGGCAGATGACCCCACTGCATCAAAGCCAGAAAACAGAGGGAGGAAAGTGCAAACTCAGTTCACTTTCTCCCTTTTATTCAGCTGGGACTCTAGCCCATAGCATGCTCTACACACTTCTGACCTCAGCGTGCCTCAAAGCACTCCTTGCCACCGATCTGTGATCTATGATCAACTGCTCAAACCTTGAGTTTGTACATCTTCTAACCTTAAACCCCATATAAAAAATATTACATTGACCTGCGTGTGTGTGTGTTTGCATGTGAGAGAGAGAGAGCACATGCGCACATTTATGGCTGCCAAGACGCATGTGTGGCGGTCAAAAGACAACTTTTGGGAGTCATTTCTCTCCTTCCACTATATAGTTCCTGGGTATAGAACTCAGATAGTCAGGCTCAGCAGGAAGCACCCACTGAGCCATCTCACTGAGCCACCTACCCTTCAACCGCACTGCCTATGCAAAACGGTTGAGCCATGAACCTTGGGAAGAGTTGTCCTTGTCACTGTCTCCCAAGATGATAGACACTGTGTTTTGGCCAGCACTCAATGGCATGCCACTTGTTTCTCGAAAAGATATATATGCCCTGCTGCTGGTGGCACAGTCTTGCTCTGAGACATCAAGGACTGACACTAACATAGTGATTCTCACTCTGGGACACAGTACAGGCATCACACAATACCCTGTCATGGTGGCAACTTCTAGCCTCATCTGTGATGACAACACAAAATTGAACAGCTGATGTTCTAGCTGCAGAGTCCTTTCTTCTTGGAGATCTACTTAACCCTGACAGCCTTTTATGTGGATTGGGTATTGATCAAAACAGCATCCCCAGATATGGAATATGCTATCTCCAATCTCTAGAGAGTATTCCTATATGCCCTTCTCCCATTAGCAATGGGAATTAGAAACTGTGCGTCCTTTATCCAAAATTCCTGACACCAGAATGTATCGATTTCAGGTTCTTTTGGATTTGGGAATATTTGTACAATCATAATAATAAGATGTCTTAGGGATGGGAGCCAAGCTGAAACTCAAAATTCATTCATGTTTTATAAACACCACATACAGAGAGCTTGAAGGAATTTTATACAGTTATTTTTAAAAATAATTATATACACTGGAGTTTCACTTTGGGAGACTAGGAGATGTCTCAGTAAGTAGGAGTGCTTTCTCTGCAAACCCAAGGACCTGCATTTGAATCCCCAACATTGACATAAAAAGCTTGGCATGGTTGGGTGTGTCTGTACCCGAGCATTGGCAGAGACAGGTGGCTTCTGAGAGCTCAATAGCCGGCCAGTCTACCCAAAACAGCAAGCTTCCAGTTCAGTGAGAGACCTTCTCTCAAGGCAGCAAGGTGGAAAGTGACAGATGAAGCCACCTAACAGCCTGCTCTCACCTCTGTACATGGGCCCCATGGGCACATATACCCACACACATGTGTGCATGAGTCACACGCATGCTCACACACTCTCTCACATACAGACACACAACTACCCACTTTCTCTCTCTCTCTCTCTCTCTCTCTCTCTCTCTCTCTCTCACACACACACACACACACACACACACACACACACACACGCATACAGTTTCACCTGTCATTTGTAGTATCATACCAACAGTCAAAAAGCTGTTTACTTTTTTGTGATCAAGGACAGTCTGTAAGATTTAGCAATTTCACTGTCTCTGGACCATATGCTCAAACCAGATCCCGAAAATTATTACTGGTTTGGCAAGTGTGTGAACCTAAAGTTCACTGATTCAGCAAGACTAACTGACCAGCAAATCCCAAGGATCCTTCTGCCTCTGTCTCCCCAACGCTGGAACCACAGGTGCACAGTGCAGTATTTGGCCGGAGTGGTTGAATAGAAATGGCCACTATAGACTCATGTGTTTGAACGTTTGGTCCATGAAGAGTGGCACTATTAGGAGATGTGGCCTTGTTGGAGTGGGTGTGGCCTTGTTGGAGGAATTTTGTCACTATGGGGGTGGGCTTTGAAGTCTCCTTTGCTCAAGCTATGCCCAGTGTGGTTCACAGTCTCCTTCTGCCTGCAGATCAAGATGTAGGATTCTGGGCTCCTCCAACAGCACCATGTCTGCCAGCACATGACCATGATTCCCGCCATGATGATAATAGACTAAACCTCTAAAACTGTAAGCCAGCCCCAATTAAATGTTTTCCTTTATAACCTGCTGTGGTCTGGGGGCTGGAAAGATGGCTCAGTGGTTAAGGGCTTTAGCTTCTCTTCTAGAGGACCCAGGTTCAATTCCCCACACCCACATGGCAGCTCACAGTTGTCTGTAACTTCAGGATCTGACACCCTCACACAAATGTACATGCAGGCCAAACACCAACGCACATTAAATAAATAAATTAAAAAAAAAAAAAAAAGAGTTGTCTTGGCCATGGTGTCTCTTCACAGCAAGAAAACCCTAAGTAAGACACTGGCTTTTTACATGTGTACTAAAGATCCAAGGTCCTATGCTTGCATGTCAATCACTTTGACATGAAATGCTTCAACTTATTCTGCTTTCATCTGGAATTTGTGTAACTTACTGACACTTTTATTGCATGTTTTTTTCCCCTCATCTGACACATTTTTTGTGCCCTTTCTGTTGTTGTTTTGTTGAGACAGAGTCTTGCTCTGTAACCCTGGCAAACCTGGTTCTCACTATGTAAGCCCAGACTGACCTTGAACAAGTGACCCTCCTGTCTCAGTGTCCTGAGTGTCAGATATAGGCATACATCATCAGACCCACCTTCATAGGCTGCACTTAGAATGATGTCATTGGATAGTGTGCCCAAGTAATGTTCTGAAGAATGTCCAGATGACACAGATCCTGTTGTATCAGGCTCAGACAGGAAACAGAAACCACAAAGTAATTTGACCCTTAAATCTTTAGTTAAAAAGAATCTTTGGGCTAGAGAGATGGCTCAGTTGGTAAAGTACTTGCCATGCAGGCATGGAGACTTGAGCTGCGATCCCTAGCACCAATATAAAAGGCGGGTGTGCTAATGCATCCTGGAACCTCAGCACCTAGCAGGAGGTGGAAGGTTGGGTGAATCCTTGAAGCCAGTTAGCCAGTTGGTGAGCTCACGTTTCAGTGAGAGACCTGTCTCAATAAGTAAGGCCAAAAAGCAGTTGAAGCTTGGTGTCTCTACACACATAAATATATAGGTGCACACACACGAGAGCACATAAACACACGCACAACACACAGAGTCTTTCCAGGTTGGAGGTATAGTTCAGTTGGGAGATGCTTGCTTAGCATTCACAAGGCCCCAGGCTCGTTTCTTACATCATTTAGCCGTTATTGCTGATTAGTTCATGCTTGTAATCATAGCACTTGGAAGGTGGAGACAGGAAGATCAGCTGTCCAAAGTCATTCTCAGGAGCCTGCCTACACTAGGGCAGAGTGAAGCCTGGGGTGGGCAGTATCTGGGTAGAGAAAGTCCAAGAAACACTGCTCCAGGCAAGCCAAAGCAGGCAGGGTGAGTGCACCACAGAAGCAGACAGCTCAGAAGCTGGATTCTTAGCAGTGCCAAGCCCAGTGCACATGACCTCATCGGGAAAGCCACAGTGAGGTAGACACCAGGCGCTGGGTGTGCAGCCGGACTTAGGGCAGTCCTGGCATCCTATGAGAAGAAGCAAACACCAGCCACACCAGAACCAGCAGGGAAAGCCTCTGCCTTCTGCATGCTCACTCCAGGGCATTGCTTGACAAAGTCGAACCACAGACTCACCGCTAAGATGAGCCACTTACCGAGCCTAGCGCCATTAGCACTGAACAGGTGATGAAGGGCTTGGAGATGAACAGCAATAAACTGAAATATACTCAGCCTGACCAGTGACGTGCACCTGTAATCCCAGAACTTAGGAAGCAGAGGCAGGAAAATTGCTACAAATTTGAGGTCATTGTGAATTCTAAGCTGGCCAGGATTACAAAGACTAAAACTTAAATAATAATAATAATAATATTATTATTATTATTATTATTATTATTATTATAGCAGTAATAATAATAATAAAAATAAAAACTTCTACAGGCTAGATTTTAGCACAGGCTGGAAAATTTAGCACAGTCAGGGTTGCAAAACATTTGAGATCTTCTTTTCAGGCAGGAAGAGGATGGGATAAATTCATAACAGCCACACAACATGTATCTGAAACTATTAATCTCTCCCAGCACAGACAGCGCCTCTGGCTTGTCAGACTCTCGGGACTGCTGCTTCTCTGAGCCTGCCACAGCTCGATGTCATCTTAGATCCTGTGCTTTGTGAGCCAGAGTGGTGATTAAATGGAGCTATGAAGGGAACCCCACTCCTGCCTCCTCCATATCCCTGAGGGGAGCGTCAATCTCCTCAGCTCTCCCATTTGCTTCTCACTTAGTAAGCTACCGTAGAGTGCAGAAGAGTAGGGACTTCCCAACTGCTATAGTTTCATTCCACAAGCCAACACTGTGTGTGTGTGTGTGTGTGTGTGTGTGTGTGTGTGTGTGCGCGCGCGCGTGTGCGTGTGTGCGCGCATGTGTGTATTAACCAGGGATGTGGCAGGGATGTTCAGCTCTTGAGTATATTGATCTCAATTTTTTACATGGGACCCATGGGAATCAAGCCTACTGACCTGTCTTAGTTAGGGTTTTATTGCTGTGAAGGGACACCATGACCAGGGCAACTCTTATAAAGGACAACACTTAACATTTAACATTTAGTCCATTATCGTCATGGCGGGAAGCATGGTGGCATGCAGGCAGACATGGTGCTGGAGGAGGAGCTAAGAGGTCTACATCTGGATCCCAAGCAAAGAGAGACTGTACCACACTGGATATAGCCTGAGCATAAGAAACCTCAAAGCCCGCCTCCACAGTGACACACTTCCTCTAACAAGGCCACACCTACTCCAATAAGGCCACACCTCCTAATAGTGCCACTCCCTGTAGGCCAAGCATTCAAACACATGAGTCTATGGGGACCATACCTATTCAAACCATTCAGACCCAAGGGACTCCTGTCAGCCAACAGTAGGACAAGGCTACATGTCTATTTAATGAGTCAGAGTCACTATCTAGATAGAGACAAAAATGAAGATTATAACGTGCATCCTTTAATAAAGCTAGTACTAATTATCCTTTGTTTATTTACTTTTTCAAATATATGGTCTCATGTAGCTACATTGGCTTTGAACTCACTATGGAACCTAGTATAACCATGAACTTTTGATCTTCCTGACTCTACCTCCCAAGAGCTGGTATTCTAGGCATGTATCACCAGGCCTGGTTTCCTTGCATATTTAAGAGCATAGAAGTACATTTCTCAAAAACTTAGAGAAGCTGTAGTCTAGATGGGTGAGGGTCACCAGCAATGTGGCTTGGATTCCTTGGAAATAAACACAGGTTGCATCAAACTAACTAATATTAACCCTGTGCTTACACAGCAAAGACACATCTGCCCTCTATTGTTGTGGGTCCTATCATACCCACGACCATCAGAGGGTCTGACTCTATAAAACACATTCTAGAGCTGGAGAGATGGCTCAGTAGTTAAGAACGTATACTGCACCCACACAAGGTAGCTCACAATCACCCGTAACTCCAGCTCCAGAAGGATCCAATTCCTCTGGCCTCTGCAGGCACCCGCAGTCACATACCCATACCCCCAGACAGACACACATATCGTTAAAAATAATAAAAAGAAGTGCAGCACCTCATGTCCCCATGCTGGTACATACTGGTTATGTCTTGCAGGTCTTTTAAGGCATGTTCTCTTCTAGCCCTCATTAGATTATCATACCTGACTGATTTATGCTGTGACTTAATGCTTGTTTTTATTTAGTTTGTAATGATGCCAGGAGTGTAGGAGACAGACATTCTGCTTGTGACTTACATGTTAGCCAAGGGTTTCGGGAGCATCACGTACGATGCCTTCCTTTCCGAAGAAGGGCTCTGACCTTGCCATTGTCAACCTTGCTGGGAAGCTCGGCCCTTGGGGCTACTCAGCTGACCTGAGCAAACTCCTCCCAGTGTGGAGCCTGTCAGTGTTCCAGACACCTGACATGCCACACCAAATATCCTGCACACCATGCCCAGTGACACTAACAACTACCCTGCTGCCTATGCTGGGCCGGCTGTGCTCAGATGACCACGGATACAGGATCCTCACTAACTAGCTTGAACAGCCCTCTTGCCTTTCACTGTCTTGGGCCATCCTCAACACCAACGGCCCTGGGTTGAGGGTCCCAAGCAGCAGTGAGTCTGGGATACAAAATGTTTTACTAGAGTGGTCCATCAATACCTGCCCAAGCTGGGGACAGGAAAAGCTGAGCCTCCAACTCACCATGAAACAGCCTAGTGGAGCTTACTCTAAAGTTAAAAATGACCCATAATGAGTGTTTGTTGTAGGGTCAAAAGGGTCCATTTATTTGCTCACATCATCAATCATTCAATATGGGGTTTCCTAGGACAGGAGAATTTACTTATTACTTTATTTGTATATGTGTTTGTGTTTGAGATCGGGTGCATATAGCCCAGGCTGGCTCCAAACTTACTCAATAGCCTGGGATGATCTTGAAGTTCTGATTCCTCTGTCTCTACCTCATGAGTGTTGGAATTACAGGTATGCACCACCATGTCCACTTGAAGCGGGGGACTTTTGTGGCTGAGGCCACCCCTGGAGGTCTGAACAGCTGGGGGTCTATCTGAAGAGAGCTCTCCAACACTGGAGCTTGTCCTCCCTGAAGGGCTGTGGGCAGCGCATCTCCATGTCCACCACACACTGCAGCACAGTGATTTCATGTCCTGATAACCATACATAAAAATGTCTGCTTTGTAATTGTTCACATGCTTGAATATTTATTTCCCTTTATGTGTATGTATATGTGTGTGCTTACATGTGTACATGTGTACTGGATGCATGCAGATGCTTGTGGAGGCCAGAGAGCATCAGATCCCCCGGAATTGGAGCTACAGTTGTGAGCCACCTAGTGTGGGTGCTGGGAACCAAACCTGGGTCCTCTGTAAGAACTGCAAGCACTTTAACTACCGGTCTAGCTCTCTGGCCTGTAATTGGACATATTTTACTTCATACATTTAAAAATATTCTTCCAGAAAGGGGTTTCCTGAGGTGTCAAAGGGTTCCATGGTGTAAAACCGGGTAAGCCACCCTCTGGTGTAGAAGCGACACCTTTCTTAGCAACTACTTTAGAAAAGTGGTTTATTTATCCTTCCCTAGTAACTTTCCACCCTCCTGTTCTCCATGGTCTTCCAATATATTCATCGCACACATTCAGTCCCATAACAGAGTTCAAGGTCTGTTGTCATTTTCCCAGGGTCCCTTGAGCCCCTAGCATAGAATATATAAAACAGACCCTGGCGTTTACTGAAGTCCTTTATCCTCTTCTACATCTCTCCTACATGTATTGATCTTTCAGTTGGAGATGACTAAGGCTAGCCCGTGCCAGCCTCTGGAACTACCAGCACTTCCTCCACATTCTCCTCCCCTTCCTGCAGATGGACCCTTAAGGGATGATCCAGCTTCATCCCCCCAGAGAACAAGGACCTAAGAAATGGCAAAATGGAAGGCGCCTGGTCCCATAATCCCCCAGGGAAGGAGAGCTTATGTGCCCCACCTGGGATACCTACCTGTGCTACTGAAATCCGGTTAAAACCCTCACAGTTAGGATCCGTTTGTTCCAATGCAGCAGCTTATTTTGTAAATACATGTGGTGGCAGACCTTCAGACTCTATCGATCTGGGCTCTAACTCCATCGGAGACGATTCAATAAAGGACTTGAAGCCAGAAGAAGGTAATGAATTTGTCTAACCTCACACATGATGGCTAAAATCGGACCCACAGCCTGCTACCTTTGTCGATTTCCATTCCGTTGTGCCAATCTGCCTTCTACGGTCCTCCATGTGTGGGCTTATGCTGGACCCAAGAGGCCATGAGCTTTTTATTTCAGCAAGAGGGAGGGGCAGAGGGTTGAGAGGGGATACATTTTCTTGGCCTGCATTAGTGAGCCATTAGCTACCCACAGTGATCAAATTATCTGGAATGAACACTCAACTCCGCATCACATGCATTTAAAGGACGGATTTGCTTAAGACTCTCTCTAGCATTCATTACCTCCATTTAGTGTAGGCAAATGTGACCATTCAGTATCAGGGGACTGCAGGGTCATTAGGTCCTTGACAGTTCTCAATCATACTCTATATTAGGGGCTCATAAGGATAAACTTAAATGTGGAGGAGTGGAGTGTCACTTTGATGATTACTGATAACATATATTAAGAGGGTAAAGTGTAACAAAAGCATTGACCTTGAAAATGATAATGACATAGATACAGTTTATCATTCAGTGAGTGCAATTTATTACTGTATAAGAAACACACACACACACACACACACACACACATTAAATTGCCATAGTCAGCTTTGTCAGGCTAGCAACCAGCTCCCATAATCTTGGCAGCTCCTGTAACAAATTTTAATTTTTTGCTCATAGTGTATATACTGAGCCTTAGGCCTTTTACTCCAGAATCTGGGCTGCAGGAGCAGCACAGCCAGTGTATGTCTTTCTGGTAGTAGAAAGGAAGAGTCAAAGATACAAACTTGCAATGCCTTAAATTTCTGTTTGGACATGTGTGCATCACATAGCTAGTACCCAGCAAGGGTGTACTACACCCACAGAGGGAAAGACAACTATTGGAGACAATAATAAAGGGCCAACCTTGAAAGATAAATGCTAACTCTACTCCTCTCCTCTGGAATAATATGGCTAAGCTCCTTAGAGAGACTGGAAATATCTGTTCTGCTTGGGGTGAGCGGAGAAGGCTTTGGTAAAATCTAAGCTTGAGTTTGGAGCTTAGGTAGGTATTCGTGGGCAGGACTAAGAGCCAGGACCTTGTAGGCAAAGGGAAGCCCCAGAGTACAGAGGTGGAAAGGAGATTTAGTGGAGCGGCCTCAATGGCCTCAGTCACAGAGCTAATCATTCATAAAAGCAGCGTGGATGGGAGCTCTGATCAAGGCAGGAGGACCGGATGCTAGGCCAAAGGTTCAAGTGCACCTGTTGAAAGCTGGAAGACATCTCTGAGCAAGAGACTGACATGACTGAAAGGATTATGTCCAAAAACTGATTTGACCAGGAGTACAGCTGGCCTGAGAGGGGGAAACTGTGAACAGGAAGACCACTGTGGTTGGAAGAATAGCAAGGCCATACTAGAAATTCAGAGCCCCTGTGCTTGGAGAGATAGCTCAGCAGTTAAGGACACTGACTGCTCTTCCAGAGGTCCTGAGTTCAATTCCCAGCAACCACATGGGGGCTCACAACCATCTGTAATGGGATCTGATGCCCTCTTCTGGTGTGTCTGAAGACAGCTACAGTGTACTCACATACATAAAACAAATAAAATAATTTAAAAAAACAAAAACAAAATCACTGAGGGTGTGGTATCTCCTGAATATGGAGTTACCGTTGTGAGCTATGAGGTGGGTGCTGGAACTCCTGGTCCTCTGCAAGTGCAGCAAATGCTCTTAACTGCCGAGCCACCCCTCCAGCCCAGATATCTGTTTGTTTCGAGACCCACTTTCACCCTGTAATCCAATCCAGGCTGGCTTGGATTCCACTATATAGCCCAGACTGATCTTGAACTCATGTCTCAGCCTACCTGAATGCTGGAATTACAGATGTGAGCTAACACACTGAGCAGGAACAACATTGCAGTCTGTAAAACAATAACTGGGATAGCAGTGTACACCTTTAATCTCAGCACTCTGGAGGCAGAAGCAGGCAGGTGGCTCTCTGTGATCTCTAAGCAAGCCAGGGCAACACAGTGAGAACCAGCCTTGAAAAATAAAGAAAAAAAGGCATGCAAATTAACGCTTCAAGAGAAGTTTTCACCTCTCTGGCAAGAGGTGCCTGCCTCTCTTCCTTGCATTTGAACAGGCTCCAGCTGTCCAAAGGACTGGAGCTTTGGGGAGGTAAGAAATTAAAGTAGGGCCACAGCCCACGCCTAGGTGGCTGGAATGAGAACTAACGGCCAGCTTCAACCCAAGCCTGACATCCAGCAGGTGGCCATCTCCATCGGGCACCTTAAAAATTTTGAGTTCGAGGCCAGCCTGGTCTACAGAGTGAGTTCCAGGACAGCCAGGGCTACACAGAGAAATTCTGTCTCAAAAAAATAACCAAAAGAAAAAAAAAAATTCAGCTCTCAAGCTGTACAAAGGTGTCTCAATAAACGAGATAAAAATAACTCTGTGAAAATGCCTTGCAGTGTGGTAAGCATCATTGGAACTTACCTATTTTAAGATTTTTCTTCCCTAGGGTCACAGTTAAGATACCTAATGGGTTTGAATGCTTCTTGATTTAAAAAAAAATTTTTTTTTCACGAAAACGCTAAAGTGTATTACCATCAAGTTAATCTGTTTCAAGAGGGTTTGTCAAGGAAATCATTCACTTTAGCCAATAACAAAAAAAAGTGGAAAGCAAGCAAGCAAACAGCTGCCCCTTGGGAACGTGTGCTCTCTAGCTGGAGGGCTGCAATATGGGAGACTCGAGGAGCAGGAGCTTGTAGCACTTAGGGTCCACGGCGTGCCGCCTGGCGAGCCAGCGGGGTGAACTGAAAAGCGGACGACGACCGGCACACCGCTCTGCCTGGACCCCGCGGGGACCGAGGGAGGAGACCCCTGGACCAGACAAAGGCTGGAGCCCCGGGAGGCCGGGTGCGCGTGCGCCACGGAACGCGCGTGCGCGCGGCGGTCAGCACCGCGGCCCGAGGCGTGGCGGGACCCGGGAAGGGAAACGCGGAGGAGGGCGAGCCGGGCGGCGCGGAGAGGGGAGGGCTGTGGGGCGCTCACGCGCGCACCCTGGCGGCCGGAAGGGGAGGTGCCCGCACCGCCTCACTGCCCGCCCCTCCCCTAGGGAGGTTCGCGCTCCCGTGGCTCGCGCCTGCGCTGCCCGCCGGCCTCGAGAACGCGCTCTCTCGGCCGCGCGCGCTCGCAGTCTCCGCCACCCACCAGCTCCAGCACCAGCAGCAGCGCCGCCGCCACCGCCCACCTTCTGCCGCCGCCGCCGCCACAACCACCTTTCCTCCGCTGTCCTCTTCTGTCCTCGCCTTCTGTCGATTATCTGGTAAGCTCCGCAGCTCTGAAATCCGGTCCCCTTTTGCCCCTGTGCGCCATCCTCCTGCCGCCCCTCGCCCCAGAGATGGATTTAGGGCGCTGGGCATCAGTCAGGCGCTACGGCGGGGGCCTCTCTGCGCCCTCTGCGCTGGGGAGCTGGGAAGGAACGCGTGCAAGAGATGCACGCACGAGGGTGAATGCGTGTATCTATGAGTGCTGGGGTCCCTACCATCGGCTCTGCGCAAATGAGGGGGGCTGTGCCCACAGGGTGGGGCGCGGATGACGGTGACCTAGGGAAGGGGTTGTTCTGTAATATGGATCTCAACCTTTTGCCGCAATGGGCGTGTGTGTGTGTGTGTGTGTGTGTGTGTGTGTGTGTGTATGGGGGTCCAACGACGAACCCCGAAACCGAACCTGAAATCGGATTTCTCTGCCCCTGATTGGCATCAGCCCTAAGGAAGGTGTGGATCGGGTTCTAGAAAAGATGACTGCCTTCATGCCTCTCCCCCACCTCCCTGACAGCGATTCTGACACGGCCTTCACTGGCCCTGATTTAAGGCGGTGGCCCGCCCCCTCCCCTTTTCCTCCTTCAGAAGCCGGCAGGGGACATTTGGGGGCTGGGAGAAATCGAGAGGATGGGGAGGGGTCCAGGCGCTGTCACTTTAGCCGCCCTTCCCCCTGCGCGCGCTCGGTACAGTGACAGGGGCCGCGCTGTGCCCGAGAGAAGGTAGTGCGCGGATCCCAATGTGGGAGCTCGAAGAGGCAGGGGTCACCTGGCCTCGCGGTGTCAGCCATGGCTCGCAGCGGCTCCCCGCTCCAGGGCGCGCAGCGACGCAGCCAGGCACAGACCCACGCGAGGGCTGCAGGTGCATTTCAGGGCGCGTTTCTTTCTCTGCGTTCTGCGCCGAGCTCCCGGCATGTGCGCTCCCTGCCGGAGGCGCGGGCTGGCGCGCAGGACTCGCCCCTCACTGCGGCAGTGGGTGTGGACCTGGGTGGGCGAGGAGGGGGGAGTAGGATATGTCTCCTCCCGCTGCCACCCCTCCTCCGGTTTTTTCCCCCTCTGAACGCGAGGTGCCATCTTTTTGCGGCGAGTCACGTCTCTATCGTAGCAAGCCAAGAGCTGTGGCCGGGCTTTGGAGGACCCGGCTTGGACCCGTGTTAAGGAACAGGGGGTGATGAACACGGAAACCTTGGCGTTTTGCTTCTGCAGCCGAGCGCACCCGAGCGCACCCGAGCGTTCACCTGAGGTCATCTGGAAGAGCTCGCTGCTTTGTTCGTCCTATGATGTAGGATCTGCGCTCCCAGCCCTGTTTTTATTGGGAGGGGGTAGCTTTTATTCGACGAGGGTATTTGCCTACGCGCTTGGAGCAACTCCATCCTTTTTTCGCCAGTCATTTCAAACCCTTTGTTGGATCTACAGACTTGCGGGGGCACGCAGGGAACGGACACCGCGCAGCCCTCTCCCCAGTTCGGCCCAGAGCCACATGGGTGAGATTCAAGATAGACTCTCGTGTGCAGGAATCCTCAGGAAGCACATCCCTCCCCACATCCAGGCCTTCCTGAAGACCACACCCCACTAGTGTTTCACTGCTAGGGAAGCCAGCTAACCCTCGGGAATGGGGAGTTTCGGCAAGCTCGACTCCCCCTTCCCCACCACCACCAACTTTGAACCTTGTTGCCTCTCCCAGTGGGCCAGAGTGAGGAAAGGGTATGAGATCCCCTGGGATGCTGCGGCCACACCCATCCCTCTCAACCAAGGAGAGGGGGTTAAGGGTTGCCATAGGAACCACACCAGCCGGAGGAGGAACCTCTGGGCGTTACCTCCTCCCCTTACTCCGCGGAGATTCAGAACCCTGGGAGAGTCTGATAGTGCCTGGAAGACGCGAGGAAGAAGCCCCTTATCCCTGATGCGAGCCAGCATCATTCTCTTGGCACTGGCAACCATAGCCATCCAGAGATGGCCTCTAATGTATTTTTATTATAAGCGTACTGACTGATAGTATTTTATTAATATTATTTAAATGAGGGACTTTCACTTAAAAGTCCACATTTACAACAGCCCTTGAAACCAGAGAGGGATAGAAAGCAAACAGGTCCCAGCCTCCCCACCGTACAGTAAGCTCAGTCTTCGAGGTTTTCTGGTTAATTCTAACGCTGAATACTGGTGCGAGCGAACGGTTTTGAGACCGACGAGCTCCTTAAGGGCCTAAGAGCCCACATCGGCTGCCCAATTTGACGTGCGTTTCTGAGAATGTCTCGCCTGGGGGTGGAACGCCCTCTCCCGGCCAAACCGCGGCCTGAGGCTGTGGTGTCGTGGTTGGGCCCGCCTGGCAGAAATTTCATGAGCATCTGAAAGATAGGTTCAAATACTGCCCATTCCTTGCCACACGACGGGCTGCTGGGAGCGGGATTCTTAATCTGGAAGAAGCCAGGCTCTTGGGGTAGGCACGGAAAAGGGAAGCCTGGGAGGGAGGCTGTCTATTGCGGGCCCTTTGGGCAAAGGTGTCACAGTTCTGTAGGTGGGAAGTCAGCGGGAGTGGAAGGAGAGAGAACATTTTACCCAGTGCAGAAACAAAGCTCAGACCTTGCGTCTTCGGACTCGCTTCCATTTTGCACCGTGTTGAGGGGTCGAGTGAGGTAGTGTGAAAGACCATCGGGGCTGCTGCATGATCCCTCTGCAGAGTTTTAGAGGCTCTGCCCTTGCTTTAACAAGCCAGCTTCATTCACCTCAGAAGCTAGACGTTTGTGCTAAGCCGGGCTGTGGAGCGCTGCGCCAGTGTGGGCTCATCCGAAAGGGTTCGAGAGCCAAGATTTCACCCACTATCCTCCGCGTGTGTGTGATCCCTTTTATGTCCAGGAGGCCCTATTCACCCTCTGGCGTTCAAGAAATTGTAATTCCAAGTCTTTTTTCGGGCTGGTTAGCATTAGGTGGATGACAGGGTCAGGGACAAACTAACCAGGCCACTTTCGGCTCAGTCTCCCGGCTCCACAAGACTGCCCAAATTGTGCAAGGTCCCTACCCCACCCCTTCAACTGTCGGGTCTCATAGCAGAAAAAGAAGTATGAACCCATCGCAGATTAATTCTGTGGTTTCAATTCTGAGATGTCATCTTGGATTCGCTGCTACTACTTGTGTTTGCCACATAAGAATTGCTTGCCCACTCGCCATTTGCAAAGCTTCTCTAAACAAATGGCTAGCTGACAGGCCGCTGTAATGACTGCTGATCTATTCTGCACCGTTTGCCTCACTGGCAGATGTGTATAGATATAGCAGTAACCTGGCTTGGCTTTGGGGTTCACCTTTGAATGCTTTGAATATTCCTTAGCTTGACTGGGTGCTTTTTAAAAGATGAATGATAGCTCATGGTTGCCTTTCTGCCCCTGCACAGATCCCATCTACACAATTGCATGTTGGAAGGGTGTGGCTTTTAAGTGGCTTCTAGTGTCAGGCTCTGTTCCCCAGAGAGGAACAAAGGAAACAGATAGTGCCCAGGAATTGCAGGAAGAAAACTTGGTTTGATTGAGGTAAGGTCAGGCTTGTTCCCATTGGGAAAATGAGCCCTTGTACTAAGCGAGCTCTCTGGCCCACTCGTCCTTGGAAGGCTAGGTAGGCCTGGGGATACGACAGGACTGGAGTGGTCTGTGTGTAGACTGACTTTTCCTCCTCCATTTTAAACATCAACATATGCAGTTCATTTGTTGAAAATGTTAAGGATTTGTGTTTCATTCTATCTCCCTTGAGCACATTGTATGTGGCTTTTGTGATTTCCTGGCTGTGTATATGAACGTGCATTTTTTTTTTATTGAATATATGAACCTTTCCCACTAATCAGTGGGAAATATTTCTTATATTTATTTAATTAAGTTCTTCCTTGGTCTCCTCTTGAAAATGAATCACTTCAAAAGAATTTTTTAAAATACCTAATATAAGCCGGGCAATGGTGGCGCACACCTTTAATCCCAGGAGGCAGAGGCAGGCGGATTTCTGAGTTCAAGGCCAGCCTGGTCTACAGAGTGAGTTCCAGGACAGCCAGGGCTACACAGAGAAACCCTGTCTCGAAAAAAGAAAAAAAAAAGAAAAAAGAAAAATACCTAATATAGAGCTAGGTATATAATGGGTGTCTGGCCCATCATCGTTTGACAGATAGGTGGATAAAATGGAGAGATACAGGTCAGGGGGGCATCCAAGAGGACATAGAGAGGGGTGTATATTCAAGGTCACAGCATCTGGGGAGCTTGGGGACAAATCCAGTCTATTTTGACTATGTGTCCAGTTGGTGCCCACACACCTGCCTGTGATTTGCTGTGCATCCTTGCTCTGCCTCAGGCCCCATAGTGTCCACAGGTGGCTCACCTGCCCCTTGTTGGTGAAAGGGGGTTAAAGAGCCTAGAGGGGGGTATCACACTCCACCAGCCCACCTGTGGGGGGTGGCCATGTTCCTGCTGCAGGTGACTGGGATGGAGATGGGGAGCCTCACTCTCTCACCAGCCACTGTAGAGACACGCATCCCATTACTCTGCACACAGGAGTTAGGGATACCTGGCCAGGTGAGGAGCAAAGTCTCTAGACCCAAAATGGAGCCTCATAAGGCTACTGTGACTTGGGTCTTTTCCCGGAAAATCATGGTCCTCATCGGGGTGGTTGAAACGTCTGGAAAGTGGTGAGTGTCGGTGGCATCTTGTGGGTTGAGGCCGGAAATGTTGCCAAACACTATAGGACAGTTGCCAAATGGCACTGGCAGAGAGAAGCCCTGCTGCAGAGCAGTGTTTCTCTGGCACTTTCTATCTCAATTATATCTAGTGATTGTCTTCTAGGCGTGCTGCTGGAGATGACCTCACAGGAATCTCACTGAACAGTAGGAACTGTTGGCCTCTGACACATAGGGAAGCCAGCCGAAGCCCAGAGAGATTTCATAACCAACTAAGGATGCACAGCACAGGACACACAGCTAAGCCCCATGAGATTTAATAGAGCTTTGTGGGCTAGCCTGGGAACCTAGTCAGGCTTTCCAGTCACCCAGTTCTTTTGCAAGAGTCTGATTGGATCACAGGCTGGAATAAGTTACAGGGGTGTGGATTTGAGTCCTTGGTGTCTCATTTGGACATCTGGAACAGAGGATTTCCCTCCACCTTGGTGTTCTGCTTATCAAACGGAGAGCAAAACTTTCCCAGAAACCTTAACCCCCACCTGACTGAGGGATTCTCCATTCATCTGTTGTGTGAAGGGGCAGCCAGGCTTGACTGGCTCAGAGACAACTGTTAACTAAGATTGGGGGATCAAGGGCAGGGAAAATGGCTCAGCCTGTCCTCCAGCATGAGGACCTTCCTGAGTTCAGATCTTTAGCACTTACATAAAAGCTGAGTCCTGCTCTATGCATCTATTAAGCCAGTGCTGGGCAGAGATGAAAACAGGAAGTCCCTGAAACTCACTATCCAGAAAGTTTAGCCAAATTCACAACCTCTGGGTTCACTGAGAAACTTTGTCTCTAAAAATAAGGTGGGAAGTGATACAGGAAGACATCAAATGTCAACCTACATACAAATATGTATATAACATCGAGAGAGAGAGACACAGAGAGAGACAGAGACAGAGACAGAGATTGGGAGATCAGTTGGATTCAGCTGTGGCCAGGGTGAAGTCACTGAGGTTTGAGGGGTGTCAGATTCCTGTCTTAGATTCTGTCCCTCCCAGAGTTTGAGCATTGGTACCCATGGCTGAGGCCCAGCCCCAAAACTGTGGATATATGTGGAGTTGTGAGCACGAGAAGCCCTCATTGCAAGCATCCCGAGTCTGTGGGCGATGTGGGCCCTGGAGGCTGCTCTTGCTGCCTGGCCAGACTTTAAAGTGCATTTGCATTATTTCTGTGTGCCACAGTGCCACCGAGACTGCTACAGCCATGGGCTCACTGCTGCTGTCCCTGAGAGAAGTGAGGCAGCCAAGGTGAGCAGGCCTCCCTCCTAGCCTGCCAGTGCCAGGGGTGGGACACATACTGTCACACTTGCTTCACTACTGTCATCTTGCCAAAGCGGTTGCCGGCCAATAATTTCTTCCCTGCCTCCACTTGCTAGACTTCTGCCTCTAGGGCTCCCAGGGAGCATGAGGAGGCAGTGTTGAGGTCACCCCAGCTAGCTGTGGCATTCCAGATTGTTCTCTAGGTGTGTGGATAGACTGGGCTTCTGCAAAATGAAACCTCAAGGGACTTCCAGACCGGTATGTGCCAGCAGGCTCTTCACAGAGCCAAATCAGCTTCTCAGTAGAAAGCGCAGGAAATGTATCTCTTACCTGAGCAACTCAGGGAAGTGTTGTGAGTGCCTGGAGAGGAGGTGCCCAGCACGGAGGGCATTTAGAGGTCATTTGGCTTGGAGTCCTTGGATGCCAGTCCCAGCTTCCCAACAATCCAACCTATGATGGAGCTTAGCTACTTGGTAGGCGTTTTTTATTTTTAATATATTCATATGTGGCCTGGTGTATAAGAGTGCCTATCTAAAAGGTTGCCTAGGAATTTAAATGAGGAAATGTGACCATTACCGTGGCCTGACATGTGACTGGTCCGTAAATGGCATCCTTAGCAGTATCCTTTACGTGGACACTTGTGGTAACATATGGAAGTATCTTGGGCCACTGGTGTTGGAATACACTGCAGCAGATAAATCACACCAAGTAGGAACCAAGCCCGGATCCTCTGGAACCAGGCATTGTTGTTTGGGCGGAAGTGGCTCTCCAAGATCACACACACCCATGTTTAAGTGTACACACAGAACTCTTGCCACAGCAAGCACGGGGACTTATCTGTTGTCCTGCTTCTGTCTGCTTCCTTCCTGAAACCTGCTCCATGCCAGGATTAGACTGCAAACTCCCGACACCAGCCTTCCCTACACACCCGCTGGCCCTCCCTCCCTCATGGAAAGGGTGACCTGGCTCAGTGTATTAGGGCCAGAGGTCTTCTGGTTTACTCATTGAATCAAAGTGACTACTGGTGACTGAGAACGTAATGACAGTGTCGGAAGGCAGTGCCTGGGGTGAGATTGCAAAGCAAGTGGCTCCCATCCTGCCGAAGTCAGTAGCCCAGTGAGTGGCCTTCATAGCTGACAGTGTCAAGAGAGACCAATGTTAAGTAATCCACACTCTTGAGAGATGAAGCCTGAGAATTCTAAACACCCAATAAACAGAGTAGTGTGTGATCCGATACAGCAAGCTAAAGACGCCTCCTCCATGGGGAATTAAGGCCACCGTCATGAAAGAGCAGTTTTTAATCATTTTTAGGAATCGTTTTCAGTTTTATTTGTTTGTTTGTTTGTTTGTTTGTTTGTTTGTTTGTTTTTCGAGACAGGGTTTCTCTGTGTAGCCCTGGCTGTCCTGGAACTCACTCTGTAGACCAGGCTGGCCTCGAACTCAGAAATTCACCTGCCTCTGCCTCCCAAGTGCTGGGATTAAAGGCGTGCGCCACCACTGCCCGGCTAAGCTTTAATATTTATAATAAGCCTTAATCAGTACTAGAGCTGGGCAGATATCTACTCGAAACTATTAGTATCTACTTCCCTAGCCATAACCCCGAGTTCTAACTTCCCATGTTCCATCTGGGCTGCTCTTAACTCCAACTGACCAGCCTTGTTTTCATGATGCACCTACCCATGGCATCTCCTCTTCTCTCCACCTTCCTTCTCTCCTCTTAGTCCCTGCCCCTGCCTCAGACCCCAGCCTAGGAACCAAAACCCTGCCTATCTCTCTTCTGCCCAGCTATAGGCTGTAGGCATCTTTATTCGCCAATCAGGGATAACTTGTAGAGCAAGGCTACATAGCATAGTTTGGGTCTTCTTGAGATTCTCCTCCTCCCTGGGGGCAACCAGGGCCAGTATTTAGCATTACAATACATAGCAACAGACCAAACCTCAACACCTTATTTAACGTGTGTGCATGCATGCCATAGTTCACATGTGGAGTTCACAGAACAGTTTGTGAGGGTCAGTTCTCTCCTTCCAACGTCTGGGTCCCGGAACTCAAACTCAGGTCATCAGGTTTCGGAACAAGCACTTTACTTGTTTGGCCATCTCACTAGACCTACGTATACCTTTTTTGGGGGGAAAGTCTTGTTTGTGTGTGCGTATATGTGCGTGCTCCTGTAGTGTACGTGTATACATCAGGTGGAGGCCAGAAGACAAAACACCAGGTTGTCCATACGTTGCCGTCCACATTATTTGTTTATTTATTTGTTAAATTTTTATTCTATTATTTTATTTTATGTGTATGGGTGTTTGGTTTGCCTGTGAGTGTGTGCACCATGTATATGCCTGATGCCCACAGAGGCCACAAGAGGGGGCTGGATCCTCTGGGACTGGACTTATAGATGTTTGTAAGCAGCCATGTTGCCACTGGTAATCAAACCTAGGTCCTGTGGAAGAGCAGCCAATGCTCTTAACCACAGAGCCATTTTCCAGCCCCCTATACATTTTTGAGGCAATATCTCTCGTCGTATCCAGAGCTAAGCAATTGACTAGACTGGCTGGTTCATGACTTCCGGGATCCCCTGTTCCTGTTTGAACTCACAATGCTGGAGTTACAGGTGAGCACCACTGGTGTTGAGAATCTAAAATAAGAGCTCCTAGGGCTTGGGAGAGGGGGTGACTTGGGAGGTAAAGTGCTTGCCACATAAACGTAAAGACCTGAGTTCAGATCCCCAGCACCCACATACAAGCCAGGTGGGGCAGTGTGGTTCCTCGTGCTTTCCAGACTCTCCCCAGCCTGTACTTTTGTAAGTAATGCAATTGTTATAGCAAGATATAATAGTCACGTGATAGTTTGAGTTACATGATTAGTATAGCAAGTAGGATAGCCAGAGAAGGCTTCAGAACAAGCCCAGATGGCCCTGAGCAGGAGCATGGTTGTGGCAGGAGCTTGCCCTGACTACAGCCAGGCCCTGTGGATCCCAGCCTTGAGGAGGTCTTTCATTTTCCTGTAAGAGGCCAGGAAGACTCCTACCAGGGAGACTTTTGTGTTAAGTTAAAAGCAGATATACTCCTGCCTGCCCACCTTTTGCCTGTCTTTAAGACCCCCAGAACACACATCAGACACAAATTTAAACTCCTCTTAGGAAAAAGTTTTCTTCACGGTTCAACAACATAAAGTTTGAAATCCACAGGAAGTGAATCTGTAGTCACTGATAATGGCCCCCTCCTCTGTGGCCCTTCCACTCCCTGGCATCAAGGAGAAGAAGGATATCCATGATCTCTGGTCCTGTTGCTCCTTCTCCTTCCAGCCTGTGGCTCAGTGTTGTTTTCCCAGGAAGAGTGGGTGATGTGGTCCTAGTACCTAGGCCTCAGCTGTGCTGCAGAAGATCCAAGGATGTACTTTGATTTTGATGTCTTCCTCCCCGGGACACCAAGGATGTCAGAAAACCTCTAGGTCCATAACAGCCTGTCGAATAGTCTGCAGCCAGCATAAGATGACAAGCAGGGGATGCTGGGAAGACCCACAGAGGGCGCCTTCTCCAGACAGCTCTTCCCTCAGAAGGCTTCAAACTATGTGTAAACAAAATTCGAGGGGGCTTAACCAGCAAAAACAATGAAGCAAAACAAACAAAGCTCAGAATTGTTCTCTGTCAAATCTAGCCCTGACATTCATTTACACGGCAATTCAGGAGTTGTGTGTGTGTGTGTGTGTGTGTGTGTGTGTGTGTGTGTGTGTGTGTGTTTGTCTGTGTGTGTGTGCTTTTGTCTGTGTATGTGTCTGTATCTGTGTGTGTGTGTGTTTGTCTGTGTGTGTATCTGTCTATGTTTGTCTTTGTGTGTTTTTGTCTGTGTCTGTGTGTGTGACTCTGTGTGTCTGTCTGTCTGTCTGTCTATGTGTATCTGTGTGTGTGTGTCTGCCTGTGTATGTCTGTCTGTGTGTGTGTGTGTGTCTGGGTGTCTGTGCTGTGCAGCATGTGCTTGCTTGTTTGTGAGTGTGTGGAAGCTACTGGTTGAGGTGAGGTGTCTCCCTCTATGGCCCCACACCTTATTTTTAATTTTTTTTTTTTTTTTTTTTTGGTGTTTCAAGACAGGATTTCTCTGTGTAGCCCTGGCTGTCCTGGAACTCACTCTGTAGACCAGGCTGGCCTCGAACTCAGAAATCCACCTGCCTCTGCTTCCCAAGTGCTGGGTTATTTTTAATTTTTATTCCACTATTTTATATGTATAAGTGTTTGCTTGTGTATATGTCTATATGCCATGTGTGTCCTTGGTGCCTGTAGACGTCTAAAGAGGCATCAGATTACCTGAGAGTTTTGAGCTGCCGTGTGGGCTCTGGGAGGTGAGCCAGGCCCTATGGAAGAGCAGGCAGAGCTCACCAGCTCCTCTGCATCTTACTGAGCATCACATTTTCATTAGAGTGTCTAGCCAATAGGATCCACCACACACACATACACACACACTACTGGTCCATTCAGTGTTAGTGTTACAGACATATGCTGCCACAGCTGGTTTTTATGTGGGCACTAGGGATCGAAACTTTGCTTTTCATGTATGTGTGGCAGGCACGTTAGCCACTGAGCCATTCCCCCCTGAGCCTCAGGAACACTTACGTCCCCCAAATTACTTGTCTTACCTCATCCTTCCCCGATGGCCTTACCCCCCAAAAGAGGTTTGCCCATGAGCTAATAATCTGAGACCAGTCCTAAGAGAAGGTTCAACTTAAAGACTGTCTGTCTTTGGTTACACAGCCATAAATGTGAACATTGACTATTGTATTTCTGGGGTTTTTATGTTGAGCTTGCTGAAAACCTGGTCACTTTTTAACTTTGATATTGGCAGTGCATCAGAATTTAAGTAAATTTATGTTAATCATCAGAGGAAAAGTTGGCAGTGTAAGAGTAACCACCGGATGTGCCTCTAGGGCACAATGAGAACCCCGGCCTGGACAAATAGGCACAGGTCTCTTTCAAAGCTGCTCATTGCCTGGAAGACTAAGACAGCATTTGCAGGTATCGCAGCCTACTTCCTGCCTAGTCTTTTTCCAGAAGAACACAGGAAATAATACTACACGGCCTCAGTCTGCTCTGAGTGCAGTGGTTCAGTCTTTGCCCCGCCCCCATGCGGCCAGCTCAGGAGGATGGACTTTGAAAAAGAAAATTAAAATCCCTAAATCCGCTTAAACGTGCAAAGATCTTCACACACTCCCCAGGACCTTCTTTAAGCTGGCTGAATATTCTCCTCCAATAAGCCTCTTGGGAATGATATACCTCCCAGGTGGCTCAGTGCTGGGGTGAGCTCCTCCTCCCGGCTCCAAAGTCCTCCCTCCCTCCCTCCCCCCTCCCTCCGTCAGCTGTGCCTGAGAAAAGGCTAGTCATGGATGCACTGTTTCCTGCAGAGTGCTAATAAGGGCTGAGTACATTAAAATACATGCCTTGCCTTTTGGTGTCATAAAATATTATTAACAATCACAAGCCAGCACTTAATGGCTGATAGAGAATTTCAGAAAAACATTTCTTTTGATAAGCAAGATTTGTGCCATAAGTTGACAGTCAGGACCAAGGCTGAATAAGATTTAAAACTTGATCCATCATTTGTTGCTGACAAGACTGAACTACAGAAGCCAGTGAACTGCTCGCAGTGTGGTCTCGGTCATCACCCACTGCTGCATCCTGAATTTAATTGTCAGTTTCCCTTTGGCCAATAAGAGATTTTTGGCAAAGATGGAGAATTCCTAGACCTTTGTCCTTCATCTGCAAAATGTGAATGATGTGGTCTCCCCTTGGAATGGAGCCGATGGTAAGGCCTCAGCCTCGATTTCCACTGGCTAGTCCCAGAACTAGAATGAAACAGTCCATGAGAAATCCTTGGGGTAGCTCAGAAGTCAGTGCACAGGGAGGGGCTGTCCCCCAGGAACTGCTACAGCTCCCTGATCAGAGGTCCCTAGTGGGCCGAGTGCAGCCTGAAATGGCACAGCTGCTGCCACCTTGCTCCTGTTTCCAGCCAGCTGGGGGCAGCTGGCCCTCTGTGGTGAACACTAGGTCAGCACGGGCCCATGCCCAGAAGGATGAACAGGCGGCCACAGTCCAGTCTGTCCCCAGTGAAGAGAGTGAAGAGACCCCAAGTCAGGGTACAGGAGAGTGGGTAGGGTGACCTCAAGTGATTTCTAGACCTCTCCGGAAAGGAGCTGAGACTTCCTCTTGGTCTTGAGTTGTGACCCTTTAATGGAATTTCCTGGGAGTACTCCCATTTTTTATGGAATTTTCAGTGTCTTCCTAATTGGTAGAGACTTGATACAGAACCTCACATTGTAAATTTTCCCAGGGTGGATTCTCCCTGCCAGTCCATGGTAGCCTATAACAGAAATCCACCAAGGCGAAAGCAAATTAGAGCCAGACCCGGACTCTGATAGATAGCATGGTAACTTTTGTGGCTCATTAACTGAATGGCTTTAATTGAGCCACAGCTGGGCTGAAGTTCATTGGCTTAGCCCTGTGAATGGACGTTTTCTTTGTCCTCGTGCTCCCAGTCTCAGCACTGGGGATTGAACTCAGGGCTTCCTTCATGTGTCTGTCGCAGAGCTACATCTGCTGCCTGAATGGAAGGTTTCTGAAGAATGGGGCTGATGGGAAATCTGTAAGTCCAGTGTGTAACCCCGTTCTGCCAGGGGCACTGGCTCCACTTCAGTGGGCTTCGGTGTGTACTGACCCCACGTCACTGTTCCTTAGACACTGACCATCTGATCCTTCCTGCTTGGGCGGTTGAAACCTTCCATCTTCCCGTCCCCTGAGTGGTGAGCTGCAGTCTTAAGCTCTCCCTCTACATCCTGGAGCGGACCTGGTGGTTCCTGCAGACATCGCTCACCCAGCTTTGTCTCTCCAGCTGACTCCAAAATGAGTTTAGTCCTTACCCTGGCATCGTTATAGAAATAATTATAACCCTAGAGTGAGTTCTAACGTTATACCCAGCGCAGTCTGCGTTTCATTGCCAAACACGTCCCAGAGCAAAATGCTGTCTATCATGTCCGCGTCCACCCACAAATCCCAGTCATGGTCTCTGTCACCTGCTAAGCCCCACCCAGACCCTGGACTTCTCACTGCCAGCCGTATCTCCTTCATAGATGGCACCCACTTACTTCCCTCATCCACCATGGCACTGTGCAGGTGGTACCCTCCTCACCTGTATAGACTCAGCAGTCTCTGTCCCCTCTGAGCTGTCCCCCCCCCAGCTGTGTACACTAGATCCAGGAGCCCCACACACTTCCTCTCCCTGCACACCCCCACTGGAGTAGCTTATGTCTATCTGCTGTCCTCTTGTCCTGCTCTATGTGCAATTCCTGTCTCCCCCAGGTTATCTGTCCTCTGAGAGCAGAGACCGTGCATCACCAGGCTCTCCTGCTCCTTGGTGCATGCACAGTCACCCAACCAGCACTCAGAGCCCAGAATGTTCTGTTTTTGTTTGGGTTTTTGCTTTGTTGTTTTAAGACAGGGTCTCACTCTGGAGCCTAGGCTGACCTAAATCTCATGGGATAGTCCAAGTGAACTTTAAACTCATGACAAACCTCCTGTCTCAGCCTCTGGGGTGCTGGGATTATAGGATGTGCCTGCTAGCACAGTCTGGGTGAATATGCTGTGTGCTCATGGCTATGCAGGCTGGTGCTGGGTGAACCTGACCTGTTTAAAGAAGGCAAGCCTTTCCCTGCTGATCCATAGTCCCACTGCTCTGAACACCTAAAAATAAAAATCACATTTTCTGTGAGATACTTGATTGCTATCTGTTCTACTTCAAACCAACCAATCAACCAGTCTCCCTGTGATCCAGATCTGTTTATCTGTATGAAGATGCACAGGACACAGCAATTACTGGTTGCATTTATTTTACTAAAAACTGTGCCTTGGTCCAAGTTTCCCCATGAGGCTGGGTCATTTTGCAGAGGAGCAAAGAAATTTGGGGGCTTAGGAAAGAGCCAGATGGTGTCTTAAACCCAGGTCTATTCTATATCAGAGACCTTGGGCCTCCTCCACAAGGCTCCATGCTCTCTGCCACCCCCACCCCCCCCCAGGAGCCAGAAGACCTGTCTGTAGTGGTAAGAATCTGGGAAGCATGCCCACATGAATGGGTCACTTGTAACATGAGCCTGAAGAAATTATTTTAACCTGAAAGCAAGCCTCTAAACCAGGCTGCTGCTTCATGTGGCCCATGACAACAAAACCAAATTTAGCATCACAGACAGGTCCACCCTGAACATACTCTACTCTTAAAATCTTCCAGTTCGGGCAGTGGTGGCGCACGCCTTTAATCCCAGCACTTGGGAGGCAGAGGCAGGTGGATTTCTGAGTTCGAGGCCAGCCTGGTCTACAGAGTGAGTTCCAGGACAGCCAGGGCTACACAGAGAAACCCTGTCTCCAAAAAACCAGCTCACAGAAAGCATGGGAAAACATTCACACCCACCATACTGCCAGGAGGTTCCCAATGATCAGAGGCTGGGGGATGAGCATGTAAATCAACTCAGGGAAGAGCCAGACAGTGTCTCCATGGGGAAGAGTCAGTTAAAGAGGACAGTTTCCCTGGATGAGACAAAGGCATCTTCTGCTGCTGGGGAAAAGGGTGGGTTGATGGGACAAGGGAGACCTCTCTTTCGAAGGTCCTGAGTTCAATTCCCAGCAACCACATGTTGATGCATAACCATCTATACTGAGGTCTGACGCCCTCTTCTGGCATGCAGGTGCACATGCAGACAGAGCACTCATATACATTAAATAAATTTTAAAAAAAATTTTTTTTTAAAGTATCATAACCAAAAGTCACAGTTCCTGGAGAGCACAGTCCTTCTTAGTGGGTTCTGTGGAGCTGCGGAGTGGGTGTCTGTGCCAGCCCTTATGTGTGACAGCAGGTACAAGAGCATCTGTCTCAGTGGGCCACTAGATAACCCATAGAAGGCTACACATATTTGTGTTTGAGGTCCTCATTGCCTAAGGTTGTGCCGTGTAAAACTCAGGACTGTCTTCACAGTGACTCTAAGAGTGAGGTCTCACTTGCTGGAAGAACAAACCCCGCCCCTTAGTAGGTCCCAAACTTTCAAAGAACGCTTGAGAAAAACCTTTCTGGATTTACCAAAATTGGTGTGGTTTGGATGACTTTAGAGAAGACAAGTCATTTTAAGTTGTGGGTGTTTGAGATCAATACGTCACATGGGTCACCTGAAGCAGGTGCAGCAGGGCATGGTGGTGCACACCTTTAATTCCAGCACCCAGGAGGCAGAGGTAAGCAGATCTCTCTGGGTTCAAAGCCAGCCAGAGCAACATAGTGAGAACCTGTCTCAAAAACAAAACAGGAACAAAAAGGAGAAAAAAAGAAAACAACAGGCACAAGATGGACTCGGTCTAGGCTGCTGTGCAGTATGATTGTGTCTCCTGAGCCCCAAGTACAATCAGGGAACTGGTGCTTTATAGTTTACATGGTGTCACTTAACCCTTGACTGAAGCCTGTGTGTTGAGTTCTTTCTCCTCAAGCGTGTATTTCAGTGGTAGAGCTCTTGCATGCTGTGTGCAAGGTCCTATTCCTGGCCAGCTAGAGCCTCTGTGGGTAAAAGTGCTTCCACCTGAGCTTAATCCCTTGCTCCCACACCGGAAGGAGGAAACTGACTCCCAGAAGGTTTTTCCTCCTACCCTGACTTGTGACACACATATGCACCTGCACCTATCCATGCCTTGTGCACATGCACACGTGCGTGCACACACATGCACCAATTAAATTTTTAATTTTTTTTTAATTTTAGAAAGAGGTTAATGTCAAGACACTGAGATTTGGGGTACCTGAAATCACCTGACTAGTTTGAGGCAGATGGGGAATTTGAACTCAGGATTTCTCCTGAACCCGTGCATTCACCTGAGGGGGTCCTGCCATTAGTTAACAGCAGCTACTGAGCTGGAGTGTAGGCAGACCTCGCCACATTCCTCCCACAGACAGAGAAATGGTTGCTGCCTGCCTGCCTGGCTGGATTGGTCAGAGACCTGAGAGTTTGTACCATACGATAAATAACGACACAGATTGCTTTCTCCTTTAAAGTAAAAACTAAAACTGTCCTACATAAGATGTGCTTGGGCGTAGGTGTAATTTGTGGGTGCAGTGTTCCCATGCTGTAGCAATGGGGGATGTGTGAGAAAAATCCCACCGTCCAGGCAGCCCTGTGGAGCCCTGTGGAGGAGTGGGCGGAGCCTGCAGGGCTCAATAGGCTGCCCCAGGAAGCGTGTGACTGCTGGGGCTGGGGTGGTCCAAGGAGGCCAAGGCCGAAGCTCACCCATATACATCTCCAGGGATCCAGAAGACACCGGAAGAGGAAAGAACCACATAAGGTTAATGAAGCCAGTTAAGTAACTCATCTTCAGATGAAAGTTATTTTTCCCCCTGAAACTAAAAAGTCTAAAAATAGGAAAAAGAACTTGAAGATAAAGAGAACTTGAAGATATTGGTAAATTAGTGAGCATCTGTCTGTTTCAAATCAAATTGATGTCTCCCCTTCCCATTGCTGTGCCCATGTGTGTAATTCCAGAGATAGCATCTCATTCCACTGTCTTAAGTTGCCCTGGGGAACAGGCTCCTTAGTTCACCCAGTATGTTAAAGGGAGCTCTCCCCACTGTATCCCCAGCCTCTGGCATTCTGCAGGGCCCAGAATGAGTGCTAGTCACCGTTGAATGGATGAATAAATAGATAGCAGATTCATGAAAGACTGCAGTATGAATAGAAGTGGTACACGAGGAAGGAGGACAATGTGCCTAGGTCCATGCACTCATCTCTCTACCTTCTGGAGAGTAGTTACAGTTCTGCATTTGGGTTTGGCATGCTAACAGTAGAAACACGTGCACAATGTGTGTGTGTGTGTGTGTGTGTGTGTGTGTGTGTGTGTGTGTGTGTGTGTGTGTGTTACAACTGTCTTTAACTGTTTAACTGCTTGGTTTGTTTTTCGAGACAAGGTTTCTCTGTTAGCTGTGACTGTCCTGGAACTTGCTCTGTACACCAGGCTTGGCTACAGTTGTCTTTTAAAAAGTTAAGTCAGGTGCCTTTAAGTTCCCCTGAACCCTGGAATGGCATCATGAGCCACAAGTCCCACTGCAGTGACTATGAACAGGGTTGGGTCTGTGGCATGGGTCACTGTCACTCCAGCTGACTCCCAGAGTTGCATTTCCAGATAGAGGTGTTAAAATTGTCAAATTAGAGTTGAAGATGTAGCTCGGCAGTGAAGGGCACTGGATGCTCTCCCAAAGGGCCTGGGTTTCATTCCCAGCACCCACACAGTGGCTTACCACTGTAACTTAGTCCCAGAGGATACAATGCCTTCTGCTCACCTCCAAGGGCATGAGGCATATACATGGTACACATAGGTACAAGCAGGCAAGACACCCATATATTAAAGAAAGAAAGAAAGTTTTTTAAACAACTGGAATTGTCAAAATAGAACACAGAGTGTCCAAGAGCTGGAGAGATGGCTCCTTGGTTAAGAGATCTTGCTGCTGCTCCAGAGGATCTGAGTTCAGTGCCCAGCTCCCATGCCCTGTAACTTCAACTCCAGGGGAATCCAATTCCTCTTCTGGTCTCTATGGGCCCTGCACGCCTGTGCACATACCCTACCCCCTCGCACACATACACATAACTAAAAATATAACCTGTGAAAAAACACACAGGGTGTCTGGTTGAATTTGGACATCAAAATAACAATAATTCTCATGTGAGTAGGAGGCTACAGAATATCCCCTAAAGGTGTTTGGCCCTAATCCCAAGAGCCTGGGACCTTGTTTGCTAAAAGAGTCTTTGCAGCTGTGATTACATTAAAGGTCCTATGATGAAGAGGGAATGCTGGGTTATCCTGATGCTCTTAGAGCAGAAACAGGGGAAAGCAAGCTGTGGTTCAGTGGCAGGGCACTTGCCTGGCTTGCACGAGGTCTTAAGTTCAATCCCTGGGAGTGGGGAGCTGCAGAAAGTACTGTGGAGAATGCAGTGTGATGCTAGAGGCAGAGCTCAGTGTGATGCGCCCACTAGCTAAGAATAGCTGGTAGCACTGAAGAGGCAAGCAAGCTGTAGAGGGAATACAGTGCCACTGACACCTTGATTGATTGATTGGTTGATTGATTGATTGATTGATTGATGATTTTGAGACATAGTATCACGCTGTAACTCAGGCTGGTCTAGCCTTGAACTCAATCTGTATCCCATCTGGCCTCAAACCTGTGGTGACCTTCCTGCCTCAGCCTCTCAAGAACTGAGCTCACAGGCTTGCACCAGCATACCTAGCTTCTGCACTGTGCCTCTGCCACCTGAGCTTCCCCTGGGAAGTTCACAGCCTGTGGAGCTTCCTAGTCTTTCAGTGGTGGGTGGTGGGGCCCTGTTGACTGAGAGGACATGGCAACAGTCCTAGAAGATGCTGATGGGTCCAGATTCCCAGAAGAACCTTCAAGGAAAGTGGATCAAAATGGTTCCATCATTTCCTGTCACCACACACTGAAAGCATTGGACTGGAGGACACTGTTAAAGATTGACACCCCATTTTCTCGTGTAAGGGGCCTCCTTCCAAGCCAACATCCAAGTGAGCACAAGCCAGCTCAGTAAAGGTTTCTTTCTATCATTGTCTTTCACACCTGGCTGTTCCCCACACTCAGAGGATCCACAGTTCTGGACCCATAAAAGCTCTGGAATCAGGCAGAATAGGCCATAGTTCTAAGACACCAGGATTGCTCTCCAAATACCAAGGGCTTATAGAAGAGAAAATGTACTTCATGGGAGAAAGAGGAGACTGGGGAGCAGGAAAGGAGAATAAAAAATCAAAAGCTATTTGGTCTCACCTATAATAGGTGGCTGGTCCAACCATGGTGACATGTCCTCGCCATTTGCCAGATAGCAGTGTGGGCAGTGACTGCAGCTTATCAACCAGGCCGCAGCCTTTGACAGAGCCTCACACTCTTGAGAATCCATCCTTCCCGTGTGAGCAAAGGTTACACGTGGGGAATCGCCTGTCATGTGACAATCAGAGAGGAACTGCCTAAAAAAGTGGTTCTTAAAGAAAGGCAGTGTGTCACTGCATGCTGTTGTAGATGCAAGATTCAATGTATGGTTCCTTGGAGAACAAGGTAGTCATAGCTGGTACCATTAGAGTAAAGAAATGCCCATGCAGTCTATAAAGCCACACTAAGGAGAGCTGGAACTCAGGGGAGACGGGACTCAGAAGACAGGGAGCTCAGAAGAATAGACGGAACTCAGTAGGATAGACAAAACTCAGGAGAGACAAAACTTAAAAAGAGAAATGGAACTCAAGAGAGACGGAACTCAGTTTCAACAGCAGCCTCTGTGGGGGGACAGTTGTGAGTGGGACACAGGCGAGGCCATTTCCACTCTTTCTTCTCTCCATTTTTTCCTCCAGTGTATGTATTGCTCTGTTTAAAAAATAGATGTGTACACAAAGGCACCAGCTCACCTCAAAGAGAGGATATATCTGTTTGAAGTGCCTTACCTGGATTGATTCTAGACTTGGGAGGCTAAGTTAGGATTGTAAATTCAGGATCAACCTGGGGAAACACAAAGAAACTCTGTCCCAGATAACACTCTCAACTCCCCCAAAAAGTTCAAGGCCTGCTATAAAGACTGTTCTTTTAACTCCCTCCCCTCTCAAATGAAGGTGGCCTGAGTGACATGCCTGGGAAGTTCTGATCTGCACTAACCATCTTATGTCACAGAGAAACGGGGAAGCTGTTGCACCAGGCCCCTGCTAGCTAGCCTAAACACTTCACTGCCTCACACAGAAGAACCTTCCAGATAAACCATAGGAATAGAATAACTGAGGAACAGCCGGGCAGTGGTGGCGCACACCTTTAATTCCAGCACTTGGGAGGCAGAGGCAGGTGGATCTTTGTGAGTTCGAGGCCAGCCTGGTCTATATAGTGAGTTCCAGGACAGCCAGGGCTACAAAGTAGAGAGAATCTGTCTCAAAACAACAACAAAATAGCTTAGAAGGATAATGTGCATGGGTATGCACGTGTGTCTGTGTAAAACATGCTTACGACATACTATGTAGTTGAACCCGAGGAACCAAATATTCTTGTAGAGGCTAAGATGGATGGGATAGGTGAGCAAGGAGAAATGGGTTAGTGTGCCTAAGTCTCTACCTTAACATAGATGGGGACAATCTACACTACCCACTGGGGACAGCATGTCATGTGACTCCATAGATGGAGCTATCTGTTTTTTAATCCCCAATCCTTCTTAAAAATAGCCCCACTGCTATTTTTTTCTCTTGGTGCTTTCACACAGATGACTTCATTGCATGCCCCAGGCCGCTCCAGGGCCAGTGGCACTTCCTGTTTGGACAGGGAGGAAATGAATGCTGCCTGCCTCCATCTCCCTGCCTTCCTGGGTGCAGATGCCACACCCTGCCCCTACGCAGGCCTTTCCCAGGCAGCTCACCATGGTGAGCAGGACTCCTTCAGAATCCCTGCCTTCCCAGATCACCCCTGCTTCCTCTGGACTCCCCACCTGCCCCATTCCTGAGCTTGGTGGGGTTTAATCCTCAGCTGAGTTAAAGGGGCTGAGACGATGTGGTCCCTCAGTGTTCTCAAAGTCTATAGCAAGTACACGCTGTTACCAGCCTTGGCAGGCTAGCTGAGCACCTGGCAGCCTCAGCTGAAGGAACCTTCCAGATGGCTGTAGGCTTTCAGCACAGGGGCTGAGAATGATGCCCTTCCTAGGCTCCTTCAGGCTCAGACCCCTGGGCTGGTCACCCATGTGGTACAGGTCCCCCGTCTTGGGCCCATCTTTGGAATTTCTATTTGGAGATGTGGGGGTGGCCACTGAGCATGGGACAGATGCTACATTCCTGGTTCAGCTCATTTCCCCAGCATAATGAGTTTGTACCAGCATGTTTGCAGATGCTTTCTGGTTTTCTCTTTAAGGAAACTGAAGTCCAAAGTGGCAAGATAACTTTCCCATGGGCCCCTAGCTCATAGCATCCTCACTGGGCAGTGCAAGGGCTGCTTGGCTTTTTTCCTGTGTTGCTTCCTGAGAGCTCTTGCTCTGGACTCTGTCTGGTCCCCCAACCCAGCGCCCACTTACTAGTGGCCTAGCTTTACCCTTTGACCTTTCCCAGTCCTTCAAGGATGCCAGACTATTGCTTTCTGGTGGAATAGGGTAGCTGTGTGGGTGCCTTCCTGTACATTGGGACCCCACAAACACACCACACAACCCCGTCACCTGCAGACTACAGAGGACACATATGGAGTCCACAAAACACTGAGGCACATCTGCAGAGCCCTGCTTTTTGGCCCAGGTGAGAGGAGCAGAAGATAGAAGGGTTCTAGACACCGACTAGTGTGCAGCTGAGGCCTGCCTGGTCCTCAGCGCTGTCCAGCGTCACCTAACTGCATGTATTGCTGCAGACATCACACAGGTTTGCCACATAGCGGGACAGAGACACAGCTCAACACAAATCCAAGGAAATCTGACTAAGGACATTTTTTTCTGTTTCCCCTCACAAACTTTTCAGTGAAACTTTGCTGATAATATCCCTTTATTTGTCCTAATGGTTGGGTTAGGAACTGAAAATATTGGATCAAGACCCTTATGAACTTCTCCATTGTTTGGGGTTTTATTAATCTTAAAAAAAAAAAAAAACAAAAAAAAAAACGCTTTAGATGTATTTATTTTAAGTATATGAGTGTTTTGCACACATGAATGTCTGTGCACCACACTCATGCCTAGTGTCTGAGGAGGTCAGAAGACAAGGAAAACCTTGGAACTGGAGTTAGGAATTGTTGTGACCACCACGTGGTTGCTGGGAATCAAATGCTGGGATTATAGACATGTGACACTACACCTGGATTTCCATCAGGATAGAGTGTTCCTTTAGGTGTGCCTTACCTGTGGAAAGCCTGGTACAGAGCCAGTAGTAGGGACGGTCCAGAAACAATTGTCCTTGTCCATGTACTCCGTAGCTGGCCTGAGGCCCTGACAGCCAGTATGAGCGTGTCCTCAAACAAACCCAACCTAGCCAGAGCCCAATGGCTGCTTAGTATTCTCTCCCTGCACACGGGCTTTGAGAGCCAAGAGGCCCAGCTCCCAACCTACAGGGCAGGACTACTTTCCCTGGAGAGGCTTAGCAGCCTGGAGGGGAGGCTAAGGGTATCACAGAGTGTTTACAATAGTAGATGGCAGCACACTTCCTCCTCCTCCTCCTCCTCCTCCTCCTCCTCCTCCTCCTCTTCCTCCTCCTCTTCCTCCTTTTCCTCTTCTTCCTCCTCCTCTTCTTCCTCCTCCTCTTCCTCCTCCTCCTCTTCTTCTTCCTCCTCCTCCTCTTCCTCTTCCTCCTCCTCTTCTTCCTCCTCCTCCTCCTCCTCTTCTTCCTCCTCCTCCTCTTCCTCTTCTTCCTCCTCCTCCTCTTCCTCTTCTTCCTTTTTTTTTGTTTTGTTTTTTAGTTTTCCAAGATAGGGTCTCTCTGTGTAGCTCTGGCTGTTTTAGAACTTGCTCTGTAGACCAGGCTGGCCTCGAACTCAGAGATCCACCTGACTCTGCCTCCCAAGTGCTGGGATTAAAGGGACAGCCCACTTCTTATTAACCAAGAGACCGGATATAAAAATCTCGATGGAGCATCATGTCACCTAGTACCCCTTGCAGTTGCTGCTATAGGTCCCTCTCCCCCACTGCCACCAATGATCTGAAGAGAATGAGAGCCCAGGGTGGCCAGATCATCCTAATTTTTCAAGCTCAGTTGGAAACTATACTCCCATTAGGGCTGGCAAGATGGCTCAGAAGGTAATGCCACCTGCTGCCATGTCAGACAGCCTGAGTTCACAATCCACACAGTAAGAAAGAAGTAACTCCCAAAAATTACCCTCTGACCTCCACTTGTGTACCCTGGCATGTACACACACACACACACACACACACACACACACACACACACGCACGCACACGCTAAATAAAATGCAATACAAAAATTTTAAAGAAAGTTTGCTGCCATCAAAAATCCATCTAGTGTGGTGGCACACACTATTAATCCCAGCACTTGGGAGGCAGAGGCAGGAGGATCTCTGTGAGTAAAAGGGCTACACTGTGAGTTCCAGGCTAGCCAGAGCTATCAAGTGAAATCATCTGGAGAGAGAGGGGCGGGGGGGAGGGGGGGTAGATCTCCTTCTTGTCAAAACATTGGCAACTAAGCTGGGGAAATTAATATGCTCCTGGATGTTTGTCTGATTTGGACTTATTATGGAGGAAACACTTCAGGCAGACGGCAGGTAGAACTTCCTGAGATAAGTAGGACAAATAGGAAGGTGACAAGAAGGCAAGTCAGAGAGCAGGGACCACCAGCAGCTGTGCACAGTGATGGAGCCCCTCCCACAACTCCGTCCCTCTCTGCGGCTCATCAGCCAGACAACCTTGAGCCACACCCTAAGGGTGCCTCTTAGAACTTCTTTCCCTATGGTGAGGCATGATGGGCTCTCCCTCTGCAGGGTGCCGAGAGGATCAAGCATGAGGACCCTGTCTGGAAGCAGAAGTAGAATGAATGCCCTGCCTCTTTCCCTCCTGATGGCTGCTGCTGGCGACTGTGAATTCCGGAGTGACTGAGACAAAGCCCTGCCCTCTGGAAGCCTCTAGGAACCAGAGAGCTAGGCCATGTGGAAAACAAGAGAAGTGGGGTCTAGAGGAGGTTTGGGGCACTCGCAGAACAGGAGCCCCTCCCCCCAAAACTTGGTATGGTCATGGCTGGGTCCACAGTGTGTCTTCCATAGTGGGTTTACTCTTGATCTAAGCCAGAGCAGATGTCTTAGGGATGTTCAGCCCTCAGGTTCCTGTGAAGATGACCCTCGTCCTCTACAGTCATCTCTCTCTCTCTCTCTCTCTCTCTCTCTCTCTCTCTCTCTCTCTCTCACACACACACACACACACACACACACACACACACACACCAGCAGCTCTCTTACCCATGTGCTCTTCCCTGCTTACTCTTCCTGAGAAACACAAACCAGTGAGGAAAGACTCCACCCCCACTCCCCGAGAGTTCCATGCCCTAAGGTCATCTGTCCTGTGGTTTCATTGACAAGGCAGTGAGATGTCTCATGCACACAAGGAGGCTAGGGGTTCAAGCCCTAACTCTGCTAAGGTCATGACTGTGTGACCCTGGACATATCATTCATGCCTCTGTACTTCAGCTGCCTCCTCTGTGAGACTGAGAAAATGGGTTATGAAGACAGCGTACTGAACTGAGAATGACATAGGTCCTTGGTGTGGCGCTTTGCATGTCGTAGGAGCTGTGTAAGATGGACTGGAAAGAAAAGATCCTTAAGTGTCTTCTACATGCATTTCCCAAGCCCTCCACGAACAGTTCCCACCATGCTTCGTAGCTGTCTCTGCCTTGGGTGTAAGGCAGGCTGCAACAGATCTGTGCAGGAAGAGGAGGCTGGCTCAGCCCCAGGTGGTGACCTCGGACACAGCTCCACCATTCTCAGATGGTGTCCACAATCTGCAGCCTTGAAAGCCATTTTCAGCCCATGCAGTGACAGTCACTTACCAATAAGGCCCCTTGACTCAGGCGATGGTTCTGCATAGAGGTTGTGAGAATGGGGCATGCTTACAACCCCCAGACATAGGGGAACCCTGGATCGGTTTTCCTGCCTCCAGGCCTGAAGCCTTGTTAAGCTGCTCATTCCTCTCCCAGCCTCTAAGGTAAACAAGATTCCCATTAGTGCCAGAGCTGGGGAAGAAAGGCCAGAACTCCACAGACCTGGGGATAACTGTGACATCCTGTCATGCGACCCAGGACATCAGCTCCTAGGCTTCTTCAGGAACCAAAGCATTCATTTCTATTACACAGGCACAGTTCCCTGTCCCCAGAACCATCCTTAGGCCAGCTCACCCATCTCAACCAGTAGAGCTGCTCCCAGCCCCATGGAGTCCTGGTGTGTCTTAGTCAGGGTTTCTATTCCTGCACAAACATCACGACCAAGAAGCAAGTTGGGGAGGAAAGGGTTTATTCAGCTTACACTTCCATGCTGCTGTTCATCACCAAAGGAAGTCAGGACTGGAACTCAAGCAGATCAGGAAGCAGGAGCTGATGCAGAGGCCATGGAGGGATGTTACTTACTGGCTTGCTTTCCCTGGCTTGCTCAGCCTGCTTTCTTATAGAACCCCAAGGCTACCAGCCTAAGGATGGCACCACCCACAATGGGCTGGGCCCTCCCACCCTTGTTCACTTGAGAAAATGCCTTACAGCTGGATCTCATGGAGGCATTTCCTCAAGGGAGGCTCCTTTCTCTGTGATAACTCCAGCTTGTGTCAAGTTGACACACAAAACCAGCCAGTACAATTGACCCCTTGTCAACTTGACACACAAACACATCACTATTAAGCCTCAACCTTTACTTTCTTATTCATCCCCAAGATCTACATAACTTTAAAAGTTACACAGTCTTTACAACTTCTTACATATCCCTTTAAAGATCTAATCTTTTATAAAATTTAAAGTCTTTTTACAATTCAAAGTCTCTTAACTGTGGGCTCCACTAAAATACTTTCTTCCTTCAAGATGGAAAAATATCAGGGCACAATCACAATCAAAAGCAAAATCAAACTCCAACCGTCCAATGTCTGGGATCCACTCATGATCTTCTGGATTCCTCCAAGGACTTGAGTCACTTCTCCAGCTCTGCCCTTTGTAGCATACACCTTGTCGTCTAGGCTCCAGATGCCTGTACTCCACTGCTGCTGCTGTTCTTGGTGGTCATCTCATGGTGTTGGCATCTCCAAAACACTGCTGTCTTCCACTGCAACTAGGATTCTCATAGTCTCTCTTCATGGTGCCAAGCCTCAACTCCTTTGCATAACCCCTCTAGTCCTGGGCCATCAATTGCAATTGAGTCTGCCCCTTTACCAAAGGCCTTCCATGGCCTCTCACAGTGCTGAGCCTCTGCTGCTGTTCATGACCCCTTCATGCCTTCAAAACCAGTACCACCTGGGTGACTCTTACACATTACCAAGTCCAGCTGCAGCACAAGGTACAACCGTGGCTATCTCTAGAACGCAGCCTCTATGCTCTCAGAAAACATTTCTCAGAAGATTTCACCTCAGTGATGCTGATCTATTCTTAATCACCACTAATTTCCCAGCTCCAGCTAAACAGCAATGATAGTCCCAGCAATGCAAAGGTTTCACTTTAGTAGTTCTGGTATCTTGTTAATCACAGATGTTCTTCAGCCCCAACTAACCAAAACCACAGAATCTTCACAATCAAAATAGCAACAGCCCTGATAAGAGTCTTTAATATGGCTGAAGAGATTGCTCAGTGGTTAAGAGCACTGACTGCTCTTCCAATCCTGAGTTCAATTCCCAGCAACCATATGGTGGCTCACAGCCATCTGTAATAGGATCTGATGCCCTCTTCTGGTGTGTCTGAAGACAGCTACAGTGTACCCGTATAAATAAAATAAATACATCTTACAAAAAAAAGTCTTTAATCTTCCCTTTGAAATTTCACAAGCCAGACCTCCATCTTCTGCACTGTTCTCAACATTATCTTCCAAGCTCCTACAGAACACCCCACAGAGCTCTTAACATCCCAATGACTCTTCTAGCTCAAAGTTCCAAAGTCCTCCCACAGTCCTCCCCAAAACATGGTCAGGTTATCAGAGGAATACTCCCACTCCTGGTACCAATTTCTGTCTTAGTTAGGGTTTTACTGCTGTGAACAGACACCATGACCAAGGCAACTCTTATAAAGGCCAACATTTAATTGGGGCTGGCTTACAGGTTCAGAGGTTCAGTCCAGTATCATCAAGGTGGGAGCATGGCATCATGCAGACAGACGTGGTACAGGAGGATCTGAGAGTTCTACATCTTCATCTGAAGGCTGCTAACAGGATACTGGCTTCCAGGCAGCTAGGATGAGGGTCTTAACGCCCACACCCACAGTGACACACCTACTCCAACAAGGCCACACCTTCTAATAGTGCCACTCCCTGGGCTGAGCATATACAAACCATAACATGGACATACCAGGACACGATCCCAGTGGAATAGTAGTACTTCACCCTGCAAACTACGGACACAGGACACTGCTGCTCCTCTCTAGCTGGAGCCAGCTCCTGGCAGAGCAGCAATGCTGCCTGTCACCTGAAGCACAGCATCCCCTCGGGATCCTCACTCCATCCTTATACAAATGCCGCTCTCCGGGCAGTGACGAGTGAGTGGATTAATGTGTGCCCACTCTGTCCCTGCCATGGCCTCTCTGCAGCTGTAGTGGGAGCTAACTGGGGTTAAGACTTGTCTTGCAAGGAAGAGCCCTTGAGGCCTGTGCCATTGGTGGAGGCAGGCTTGTTTCCTGCGCTCTCCCCAACTCCATGGCCTGTTTTACCTTACCTCCTTCCTCTTGCTTCCTGTGTCAGACAGAATGATGGCAATATGCAGAGTCATGCTGCAAGCATTTCTTGAGAGCCAGGCAGAATGGGGTCAATGGTCCCTGAACCTCTTCTCCCTGGGTCTCCATAAGAAGAGACATTGCCATGGGTTCTCTGCTCCATGATGGCACCTTTTCTCCTTTTGCTCAGTCATCTCAGGCTGTCTCTGCTGGAGGTTGGATCCCAGCACCCAAGTAGCAAACTGGGCAGCCCAGGCAGGCCACTACCCCAGCTCTTGGGAGAATAGGGATAGGAGGATCTCTGGGGCGTGCTAACTTCCAGCCTAACCTAGAAAATGTGAGTGTCAGGTTCAGGGAGAGACCCTGCCTCAAAGGAACAGACTAAGAGTGATAGAGAACGTTGCCCTCTTCTGACCTGTACAAACGAGTGCATACACAGACACATTACACAGGAATAGATAGATAGATAGATAGATAGATAGATAGATAGATAGATAGATAGATAGATAGATAGACAGACAAAGAGTATTTGGGGTTTTGTTTGTTTGTTTGTTTGTTTGTTTTTGAGACCAGGTCTCTCTGTGTATCTGGAATTTACTCTGTAGATCAGGCTAGCCTCAGACTCACAGAGATCCATCCACCTGCCTCTGCTTCCCAAGTGCTGGGATTAAAGGCGTGCACCACCATGCCTGGCCTGGTACACTCATCCTGTGGTAGTTTGATGCGATTGGCTCAAAGGCTCTGTATGAAGTAGACTCATTCTTTGAAGGGAAACTTGTCTACATCTTCTCTACGCCTTGCTCCCTTCTCAGACTGAGCATCGCTACCCCTCCCCCAGGAAATCTCGTAGGGACATATAAGCAACTGGTCCTCACATACTTCAGGTGAAAGTGTGACTATGAATATTCATGCATGCACATATACACTTTATTATGTAGATAGCATTATATAAATATATACCTAAATAGAGACAGCTGAAGTATGGCCCTTTTAGCAGTAGGGAAGGCTGGATCTTGAGCCTATGGTGTTTATTGTATTATCTAAGCAACTCCTGGATCCTTGGGGGGAGGAGTAGCAGCCAGCCCCCTGCCCTTTTGCCACAATGGAAATATACTTTGAGCCCACAATAATATTTGACAGTTTAATTCATTGAGTGTTTGGTGAGCCTTACATGTTGGGGGCGGGAACTCTTGGGCTGTAGCTGTCCAATGTCCACACTTGCAGGGTACAGATGTTACGCTCCACGGACCTGTGGGGTGGGAGGTCCTGGTCGGTGGCTGAGAAGTGCCGACTCAGCATAGTCCCCGGCTGAAGTTCATGCCTCAGCAGCCTGCTCCTCCCTGCCCTGCAGTGGCCCAGCCTCCCTCTCCAAGCCTCAGATTCCACCTATTGCCTTCAGCGCCTCTCCCTCACCTCACAACCCTTGCTTAGGTTTCTTTTCCCCTTTTCTATTTCTGTGTTCTCCCCCATGGTCTCCCTGCCAGTATATATTAAATTAAATAACTCTCCTTGGGCTGGCGAGATGGTCCAGTGTTATTACCACACAAATGCAAACCCAAACATAAAGACCCGAGTTCCATCCTCAGAACCCATGGTGGACTGAGACCTCCTGAAAGGTGTCCTGTGACCTCCACACATGTGCCACGGGACACGTGTGTGCGTGCACACGTACACATAATTAAAATCCCATAGGTGTTAATAGTTTAGAATAAATTAAGTAAGTAAGCAACCTTCATCTTTAGAGAGAGTAAAGCCAGAGTCTCCTCCATTCGTCCTTAGCTGTCTTCTGTTCCCAGCTGGGTTTGATCTGGGCTGTTTTGTGGTTGGTTTGGTTTGGTTTGGTTTTGCTTTCTGCACTGGGCTTGAACCCGGGCCTTATACAGTCAGGCAGGCACTCTGCCATCGAGCCACTTCTCTAGTCCTTTTTATTATTTTAATTTAAAACAGGGTCTCAGTAAATTCCCCAATCTGCCCTGGGCCTCCTTATATAGCCCGGGGAGGCCTTGAACTTTTGATCCTCCTGCCTCAGCCTCTGAAGTAGCTCGGATTACAGGCCTGCACCACCAGACCCAGCACCAGATGGAGATTTGCTAAGGTGTCCTTGACATTTCCAACATGGTTACCCTCTTCACAAGAATCCATAGAGACCTGGGCCTTGCCATTCTCCGCAAACCACCTGTAGTCATCAGCAGAGCCAGGAAGATGCCTCAATAGCCAGCAAGCCCCACACTGCAGCGGCTTGGCATCCTGCACTGCCTGCTGTATCTTCCAGCCTGGCTTCCTTTGACTCCCTAAGACATCTGTGGTTTGCTGCCCTGAAGTTCTCTGTTCTAGCCTCTCTGCCTGGACTGTCCCTTCCCCCGCCTCACTTTCCTTGAGAACTCGCCCACATCCTTTGGGTGGCAACGTGAATATCACTTCCCTAGGGAACGTTTCTCCCAACCTGCCCAGGCTTATGACCTACTTAGGAAAATACAGAAAGAGCTCAATAAAAGTTACCCACGCCCCAAAGCAAAACCAAAACCTCTCATTGTTTTTTAATCCTTCTTAAACCTCCCCTCTTTCCTTGTTAGTCTCCCCACCCGCAACCCAGTCCCCTAACTCTCAGGTATAGATTGCCGCGCATAGATCCCTGAAGCATAGGTTCTCGGGCAGCTGACCGTGGTGCACCCACTTCTCCCAACCGAAGTCCCCTCGGGACGGGGTCTGGTGCTCTAGGGAGGGGTTTATGCACCTGTAGAATTTGTCTTGTTGGCTAAGGACTAAAAGAGGAGATGGTGAGATGGCTCAGTGGACAAAGACACTTGCCACCAAGCTGACAACTTCAGTTCAAGCTCCAGACCCCATATGGTGGAGGGACAGAAGTGACTCCTACTAGTTGTCCTCTGACCGCTTGCACCATGGCGTGTGCATACGCACATACATGAATAAGTAAATGGATGAGATAGATAGATAGATAGATAGATAGATAGATAGATAGATAGATAGATAGAGACAGAGAGAAATAAATAGAGTGGAAAGTAAAGGAGAGGAAACTGAGATGCTTGCAGGTCCTTAGACTTTGCTTCATCCCAGCACGTGTCACAAAGCAGGAAATCAAGGCTCACAATGGTTATGTCACTCACCCAAGATCACATGGCCAGCACATAAAAACTAGAATTTGAATTCAGCTTCATGGCGTTTTTATTTGTGAGTTCATTACAACAAAATTGTATTTTTAAAAAAAAACAAACAAACATTTTGAATTCGGCTTCATGACTTTTTTAAATTTTGAGTTCATTACAATAAAATTATATTTATTTTAAAAACAAAACAAAAAAAGAATCAGTAAGCCAGGCAGTGGTGACTCAGGCCTTTGGTCCCAGCACTCGGGAGGCAGAGGTAGCCTGGTCTACAGAGTGAGTTCCAGGACATCCAGGGCTACACAGAGAAAACTGGTCTCAAAAAAACAAAATAAGGGGGGAAAAAAAAAGAATCAGAATTTAAATCTAGATCTGTCAAGCACAGCCCGTATTTTAATACCTTCCACCCCCGATAACTGTTTGATTTCCAAGATTAGATCTTCTATCTATGACTTTCATCCCCAGAATGTGATAACTATTGTTTAGAACGAGCCCACAGTAATTCCAAATGCACCTATTTCTGCTTTGTCACGGCTGTCTGGTCCCTGCCAACAGACCAGGGAAGTAGGTCACGGCTGCAGGAACCACACGCTGGCTGCTGCTTCTGTTTCCGGGACCAAGGGATGGCCAAAGCCTGCCAGGAGTGTCACCATCACGGGTCCTGCTTGGGTTTCATATCCTGATCCTGGGGAGCCATGACCAGCTCTCACACTGCTGAGTGTTGCCTTCTAGAATTCTCTGTCTGGGCTGCTGTGGGAGGCAGTGTCTAGAGGACTGAGCGTTCGCAATAAGCAGGTATTGATGAGCTAGGAGCATCTCTCTTCAGTCTCCTGGGGACCATTGCAAACTGAGAGCTGCTGGGTCCTGAACTCATACAATCCTACAGAACAGTCCCATCTCCAGTCAGTAGATGCCCAGAGCTAACCTTTGCTTCAACAGCCCGCTTCTCTATATTATTTTAAAAAATAACCATGATATGAGATGTTTGTAACAATGGCTAGAGAAGAAACTGTTACTTTTTTTTTTTTCCCAAGACAGGGTTTCTCTGTGTAGCCCTGGCTGTCCTGGAACACACTCTGTAGACCAGGCTGGCCTCGAACTCAGAAATCCGCCTGCCTCTGCCTCCCAAGTGCTGGAATTAAAGGCGTTTGCCACCACTGCCTGCGAAACTGTTACTTTAATTAACTCATTGTGCCAAGGTTTTGTGTTTTGTTTTTTTTTTTTTAAATCAAAGTAAATGGCTGGGCATGGTGGGCATCCCTTTATTCTCAGACTCATGAGGCAAGGACGGGTGGATCTCTGTGGGTTCAAGGCCAGCCTGGTCTACATTATGAGTTCCAGGCCTGCCCAGAGCAACAGAGTGAGAGCCTGTCTCCAAACAAAATCAAATAAAATATATAAAAAGTTTAAGTGAATGTTAGTCAAGATGTGGTGATCCTTGCCTTTAATCCCAGCGCATGGGAGGTAGAGGCAGAAGACTCAACAAAAGTTTGAGGCCAGCCTGATCTACATAATGAGTTTCATGTCAGTCAGGCCTATAAACCAGCCCTGCCTCAACGCCTCACCTCCCTGCAAAATAATGCACACAAGGAGAAGGGAGTTTGCCTTGGTGACATGCTTACACAGGCCTGTCATTCCAGTACTTGGGACACTGAAACAAGAGGACTGAGGTGAGTTTAAGACCTGCCTGGGTTGCACAGCAAGATTGTATCTTAAAGGGGTGGGGCCTGGGGAGATAACCCGGTTAGAGCACTTGCCTAGCATATCTGAGGCCCCGAGTTCAATCCCCACCACTGCAAAGGGAAAAAGATAAAACAAAAGTGTTTATTCATGTATTCCTAAGCTTCGAGTTTACCATTGCAGTCTGATAGTGTGACGCTTAGTTTTATTTTGACTTTTTATTTTTTTGGTTTTTCAAGACAGGGTTTCTCTGTATAGCCCTAGCTGTCCTAGAACTTGCTCTGTAGACCAGGCTGCTAGCCTGGAGCTCACAGAGATCAGCCTGCCTCTGCCTCCTGATTGCTAGGATTAAAGGCCCCACTTGTTTATATTTTTGATATAGATCTCACTTGATAGCCCCAGTCTGGAACTTGTGACCAATCCCCTGCCTCAGCTTCCTGTGTTGGGGTTACAGGCATGAGCCGCCATAGAACCACTCTGCTTCATTTAGTAAGCACTAAACCATACCCCAAGGTACAACTTTGCCTTTTTAACTTTAAACAGCGAATTCTTTTCTTCCTTTTTTTTTTTTTTTTTTGAGAGGAGCTCCTGTACCCAAGGTTGACTTCAGATTAGCTAAGAAGTCAGTGATGACTTCAAACTTGACACTCCTGCCTCTCCAAACTCTGGGATACAGGTCTATGTCACTAGATCTAGTTTGTACAGTTCTTGGAGTCCAGCCCAGGGATGTGTACATCTTTGTGTACATCTTATAATAGGCACTGTATACACTGAGATATATCCTCAGTCTTGGAGGGGTGTGTGTGTGTGTGTGTGTGTGTGTGTGTGTGTGTGTGTGTAAGGATAGATGGCCTAGCAGTTAGAAGTGTCATCTGCTCCTCTAGAGGAACCAGGTTGGGATCTCAGCATCCTCAGGTAGCTCACAACCTTCTGTCTTCAGCTCCAGGCAGCCCCCTGGCAACTGTGAGACTGCAGTACACACTTCTCAGAAACACGGAAAGTCGCTGGCCCAGACTGGCACAGCCCAAAAGGAAAAGCCAACTTCTTATTTTCCCTTTGCCACTCACTGCTGGGCCACTTCCCACATCTTGTGTAGGCTCATCACAGTGACATCTGCTTTCCTTCCCACAGAGAAGGTAGACCCTGGACCTGAGGCCATCTTGAGCTTTTCTCCTTTGAGTTTAACCCTTGTGGCTCTGTTTCCATGAGCTAGCTGCCTGCATCCCAGCCTCACAGCGTGACCCCCGGCAGAAGGTCAGCCACTGAAGCTGTGCTTGGCCTCGTCCTCCTCAGAGACCTTCCCCTCCTCCCAGCAGCTGGGCAGACTCCCTTGGGTAGCCTGCCTCTGCTCAGATCTTCCCTCCACCATTCTCTTCCTCTTTTCCTTCTGCTTACAAGGCCAGGGCCTCTTCAAGGCTTCCTTATGCAACCTGATATGTTCTTGGCCCAACACCTGCCTGGAGCGGTGGTCCGGAGTGGTCCTGAAGGGGGCTCCGGTGCTCACCACTCCTGTCCTTCGGAACCCAGAGGTGATAAAGGCATCTGGATTCTACAGGACTGTTGACTTCCCCAACAGTCTCAGGACCCAAACTTGGGAGTGATGCTCTTTGGCTCCTGTGGTCCTTAGGGAGCTGTCCCCTGAAGCGGGTGTAGACTTTCATCATTCTTTGGGTCTCACGCCTCTCTGATCTGGGTCCCTCCAATATATTCTCTTTCCAGTCTCTCTTTCCACCCCTCTGCCTCTCTCTCCCACCTCAGTGAAGCTTGTGTGTTTAGCACATGCACGAAACACGGGAGGGGAGTGTGGAGAACACTCTGAGCAGCCACTATTCCACTGTCCCTCTCATTCATGAGGTCCCTGCCCCATGCACAAGTGTTAAGAGGTTTCCAGTAGCTCAAAATAATTCATTCAGGAGTCTCTACCCTCAAGATGCTTACCGCCCGCGGTAAACCAGGGGCATGATGTGACACTGATAACCTGCCTGACAAGTGTCAACTGGAAGACAAGAAAGTCAGTGATTCCTGCCGATGTCTCCAGATTGTTAGATTCCAGCTCAATCCTCCAGGGAAGGAGACAGGACCAGGGAGACCAACGATGGAATTCTTCCAAAGAGATTATGATGGTAGATCTGGTTTTGGTGTCCCTAAGCTTCCTCTGCACTCCCAGCCTTGAAGGGCAGGGGGTTTCTCTGAAACCCACCCTCTGCCCCAGCACCCGGTCTCCTTGTCCATGATCTCCTGCTCTTTCCTGTTCATGAACACTCTGCTTTAATGTGTTAACCGAGCATGTGGCGTGTCCCTCTGCATGCAGGGATGGTTGATCTGCAAGTCCTTGTAGCCCACCGGCCCTAGAAGGTGTCCTGTGCCCTCTGCTCCCTGGTGGGAAGTGGCCCACACTCCACCACAGCCCTGTCTCTTGGGATTCCCACCTCCAATAACAATTCTGAGATTGTACAAGCAATGGGCAAGCCACCTTGACAGTTTAATGCAGACAAAATTTCCTTAGTGACATGGTTTAAACCAAAGCCAGATTGACAGCAGGGAACTCTGTGTACAAGCCATTCCTTGGGACGAATTGTTTGCCCTATGGATCCTGAGGGGCCTGCTGGGAGACTGGAGACAGGGAAGCTGAGGCCAACCAGCACCAGACTCTACGGGCCAGCTGGGAGTCCTAGCTTGTGCCCAGGCTCAAAGGGCATCTCTATGTTTAGACATGGCCAAAGAAAAGAAATTTAATTTCAAGCCTTGTATTCAACTTTTGATTTGGGGTGTTTTGTTGTTAAAATGATGTTTTGCTTTTAGACGGGGTCTCACTATGTTACCCTGGCTGGCCTGAAATTCACTATGGACCAGGCTGTCCTTGAACTCACAGACCTGCCCCTGTGTCCGTCCCACCTCATTGCTGGGCTTAGTCATGAGTTGCCACATCCGGCCCTTATGAAACTTTTGAAAACTGCCTCTGGTTCCTCTTCTTTTTTCCTCTTCTTTATTTTTTGAGATTGGATCTTGCTTTGTAGCCCAGGCTAGCCTTGAACATGTAATAATTCTACCTCAGTTTCCCAAGTGCCAATATTACAGGCATGGACCCGCCACACTCACCTGTGTATGGTTTTGCTGGTGACTCCTGGGACACTCAAAGACCCAGAGGAGGCATGCAGCGTGATTAGAGTTCTCACTGACCGTTTTTCCTCTTGATATGCACATGTGCACACAGTTCAACCACACATAACATGCACACGTGTGGGCACACATACACACACCAACATACACATGCTTGTGTGCATATGCACACAGTACACACAAACATGCACACATACACATACTCATGCACATATGTGCTTGCACACACACACAAACACATATGTGTGCATGTATGTGCATGCACTAACATGCTCTCCTTCTCTCGCTTCCACCCCAGTGAAATGGCTTGACATTTTCAGTTTTCCAAGTAGAATTTCATTTCCTAAGTTCTTTTTGTTTTTGTTTTTCGAGACAGGGTTTCTCTGTGTAGCCCTGGCTGTCCTGGAACTTTCTCTGTAGACCAGGCTGGCCTTGAACTCAGAAATCCACCTGCCTCTGCCTCCCAAGTGCTGGGATTAAAGGCGTGCACCACCACTGCCCGGCATTTCCTAAGTTCTTTGGACTTCTTTCTTATTCCCTCCTTCGCCCCTGTCTTTCCCTGAAGCCTGCTTCCCCTCTCCCACCAGCCTCCCTGTTTCTGGACATAATTCCCACCCAGGCTTTCTTTGGATCTTTCTGCTGCACAGTGGACACTTGGCATCCAGCAAGGCTGCTGCTTTAGCAGCCTGCTCTTGAGGCGCAGAACCTAAATGTGTGCCCAGGCCTCCTTCTCTTGCCTCTCCCTGCCCTAGATTACTGCTGTGTCCACTCTGAGTGGTCCAGGTCTGCAGTGCCAGGCCGTCCTCAGTGGGCTGGACTCTGGTGCGAGCGTATTTTGTTTTGCCCAAACGAGAGTGTGTTTATTGCTCTTTATCAGCTGTCAACATGGCAGATGTTTGAAAAACGCTATAGTGTGGAAAACAAGCACTCACAAGGGGTGTCTCCTGAGGGGGTGTCTACAAGGGGGTGTCTCCCAAGGGGACATCTCCCTGCCATACTTTTGAAGAAATGCCTGTTCATCCTGCAGCCTGAGGGATTTTGTCTACATTCACAGACATGTTCTCTATAAAAGTGATATTCATGAATAATTTCTACTGTTGCTCTCCGCTCTTGAAGGGGCCTTTGTAGGCCCCTCACCCCTCCTACAAAGCGGTTGGCTTCACGAAGGGTGTGCCAGGACAGGGTTTTGGCATGGTCCCCGGGGTGTCACGGGACCAGGGGATGATCTCACTGGAACCGCCATCTGCCCTGCCTGGCCAGAGGCTGCATCGGGAGGGCCAAGGGGCACCACGTGCCCTGGGTATTTTCAAACAAGAGCCTTTAGAGAGAGCTGGCAATTCTTTTGCTAATGGGTGTTTCTCCCCTGGTAGGCTCCCAATTCTATAAAACTCCAGGGGCTTCTGCAAGGGCAGCTTCAGGTAGAGTATTATTATGACACAACCTGAAGAAAACCTGTTGCATGTGAGGATCTGGGATGAGTTGGAACATTTGCTCTGAGAAGCTGTTTGGTCGGAGAATACACATAAGGGTTTCGATGCACCCATAAGGCCTTAGTGATAATTACAGGAGATGGTCCTTATGTAGCTTTTAGAGCACATGTATTCACTGTTTAACCCCCACATCTTCTAGACATCTGAGGCTCAAAGAGGTTGAGTGACTGACCCAGGATCACACAGCTAGTAATGAAGGATCCAGTAGCCAAGCCCTGCCCTGTGGTGACTTCTGTTCCTGCTGCCACCACATAGAAGGGGGGGCGCAACCAGGTATAGTGACAGGCATCTGTACTCTGAGCACTTGAGAGGCTCAGGAAGAGGATCAAGTGTTCGAAGTCAACCTGGGCTACATAGTGATACCCTGCCCCCACCCCTCCACTGAAGAGAGAATCCAAACCTCATAGTCCTTGACCCAGGGTGTCATTTCTTCCGTGTGTTTGTGAACACTGTTTATTTTCTGTCCATGCAAGACAACACCAAGTTCAGGTCATTCATTAAGGAGAGACAACTGCTCCTTAGCCATGGCTCATGACACTGGCCCCTCTCCCATGCCCCTCAGAATACGCCCTCAGACTCAAAAAATAGGAATGAAGACATCTAAAAAATTGCCACCTTCCCTCCTCCAATCGACCTCTTCCTTCCCCGGTTTCCTTGTTGTCCCCATCTAATGAAATGTCTTCAAAAAACAGCCAATTTCGGCCTGTTCCCTGTGGCCTTTCAAACTCCTGCCTCCCCCACTGCTTGTGTGCAAGTCCCCAGCAAGCTGATACTCTCCCGTGAAAAGTTCCAGGCTCAGTTCGTCCCCCAGATCTGCCTCATCCTTCCTGTGCTCACCCAAGGACTGCACTAGGAGTGAGAGGCCAGCACCCCAACCTTCCCCTGGGGCTGTCCTTTACTCCACCTCTGCTGAAACCATCCCAAAGGTCCCCCACTTCCCCTCCCCTCCAACTGACCCACCCTGTCCCTGGGTGTGGTCTCTCACCTCTATCTCAGCAGAGTTCAGGCTAGCTCTGAATGCTCTCTTCTGGATAATCCTTATCTTCTCTATTTTTTTGAAGTCTCTTTATTCAGTGTCCATGTGTCATGGTGACAATCTCTTCAGGCTACCACCATGGAGTCACTAACCACCTTCCACATGCAGTATTTTAGTGACAATCACAGCCACCCTGCATGACAGCAGTAGCTCTGCCCTGTTACACAAAAAGACCCTGCAGTTTGGACCCGGCAGGTGGCCTCAACATCTCCTCTCTGGTGACTTTCCCAGCTGACTTAAACCTGGCTTTTGACTCCACACTAATATTCTGTCTAGACAGGTCTGGGGAGAGATGTGAACCAAGAATCTCCCTCAGGGTGATTCAGATCCCAAATCCACAGTGTTGGAGAGTTGGTTCACCTAGTAAGCTGAACCCGCTGCATTCTGGGAGGAGGTGGACGGGTGGTCCTGTCCTGGTGCAGAGAGGCTTGATACAAAGGGCATCTCTGATCCTGAGGTCTGGCTTCAGGGGAACCTGATTTATAAGGAGCAAAGGGAGTCCCCTGGACTCTCCCGTGAGCCTCCCTAAGCCCCTGCCATGAAAATGAGGCTGTGTGCTTCCAGAAAGACAGATGAGGGCTGAGGAGAAGGTTCGATGGGTAAATTAGCACTTCAGATCAAGCATAGGGACCTGAATTGGAATTCCTGTGTAAATCCAAATACTGTCACACTGAGTGTCTGTAAACCCCGTAAGTCAGGAGGCAGAGACAGGACACTCTCCACAGCTGGCAGACCAGCTAACCTGACATCTGCAACGGCCAACCACAAGGTAAGGACTGACACCTGAGGTTGTCCTCTGGCCTCTCCATGCACAATGTGGCGTGTGTAGGTCTGCAGTCAGACAAAACCTCACCCAGTGTCAGACTGAAGGCAAGGTGATTAAGGATAGAAACGAAAAAAATGCGTAAGGAGTACCTGGTTATAGAATTATTTGCTCTTATTAAGGGAAAATATGCACAGCTTACAAAAAGAGAGGCTGTAAAGTAGGTATGGTTGCTCTTGCCTATAATCCTAGCACTTGGGAGATTGAGACAAGAGGATCAGGAGTTCGAGGCCAACCTGGCCTACATATATAACATTGTCTCAAAAGACAGAGGAAATTGGAATGGAAGATTTAAAAGCTTCTCTTATCTGTCTGGACCTCTGAGTTCAGAGGACTCAAGTAGACTTAAAGTGGTGACAGGGACACTGGTGGCTCTTGAACCAAACAGAGGCTCAGCAACTCACCTCTACCACCATTAGGATATGTCACATGACAGCTCCCGCCCCCAAATTACTTGGTCTGGGGTGTGTTTCAGTGACAGAGCAATTACACTAAACACACACACACACACACACACACACACACACACACACACACACACACACACACATATATCTCAGAAAGGGAAAGTAGAGGAAAACTAAAGCCACACGGGCATCGCAGCCTTTATCTTTATTTTTGGGGAAGGAAGAGCTGAGACAGGGTCTCACTATGGAGATCATGTTTGTCTTGAACTCAGAGATCTGCCTGCCTCTGCTTCCCGAGTGCTGGGATTACTGGCATGCCCCATCTTTAAGGCTCAACTATTTGGCCATATTGGTAGTTACAAAGCATTTTAGTTCAAGCAAGCAAACAAAATCCTCAGAAACTCTTACTTAAAACCAGAACTGTAGCCAGGCATAGTAGTACACACCTCTAATCTAGCGAGGGGCAGAGATGGCTGGGGGTGGGGGTGGGGGATTGTCAAGCAGCAAGATCATGAGTTCAAAGCTAGCCTGGACTAAATAGCAAGATATTTCAAAAACACCAGAACTGTCCTCTCCGGCACAAAGTATGACTTTTCTACACTGGTGGACAGCAGCCAGCTGACATCAGCCATGACATCTGTGTGCACGCAGCAGCGCCACCTTCTCTCTGAAGCGACTTCCCTTCATCTTTTCACACAAATGCTGATTGTTCTCTCTTGATAGAGGCCCAGGATCATTCCAGCTCCTCACCGACGTGATTTGGTCATTCCGCTTGACACTTGGGTCTGTTCTTGCTCCATTCTAGAATGTTCTGTGGTAAACTGCGATGTGATATGGCCATGAGCTCAGAGGTCAGCCTTGCCGAGCTTCTGTCCTCACCTGCCTTGTTAGAGAGACGAGTGATGACATCCAAAAGGAGATGTAACTTCTGAGCTGCCAGGGCCTGGCCTCAAGAGGGCATGCATTTAAGCCTTGGAGGGTGATCTTGTCTTTAGTTGCAGCCTGATCCCCTGGCTCTTCTGTGTCCTGACGGGAGGACTTACCTCGATGCCTTGGCTCCAGTGGTGACAAGACTGCCTGCTGCTTCAGCGGCCTTTGTATGGAAAAGTGCAGGGACTGAACCACAGGCATTTGCATCTAGAGTATAAGGAGAAGGTTCTCAGAGGAATCCAGGGATTCCCTTTGTTTGAGCCAATGTGATCACACTCCTTAGCTGTCATCTAACTCTCGTAGCCCAGGCTAGCCTCAAACTTGACATGTAGCTGAGGATAGCCCGGAATTCCCTCCATCTCCCAAGTGCTGGGTTTTGAACCCTTGCTCTCTTGGATACTCTCTTTACAGCTTCAAGGAAGAAATCTTTCTAGCCACCTATGGAAGCAAGCACAGTAACCAGCTATTAAATAAACCAATACTAGGAATCACTTGAAACATGGTTTCCACCCTTAGCAGAATCCTGCTTCCTGCCTACAGACCCTGACAGCTTCAAGGGGAACAGAACAGAAGCAGAGGAGAGACGCAGTGTACAGCCCCCCAAAAAGTAGCCTTTTTTAAAAGATTTCCCTACTTTATGTAGGAGGGTGTTTTACCTGCATGTACATACTGCACCACGTGCATGCCTGTGCCCGGAGAGATCAGAAAACGGCATTGAACGCGGTTGCGAGCCACCATGTGGTGCTGGGGACCAAACCTCTGAGAGAGCAACAAGTGTTGTTAGCCTCTGAGCTGTCTGTTCAGCCCTTAATTTTTTTTTTCCCCAGACAGGGTTTCTCTCTGTGTAGCCCTGGCTGTCGTGGAACTCTCTGTAGAACAGGCTGGCCTCAAACTCAAGAGACACACCTGCTTCTGCTTCCCAAGTGCTGGGACTAAAGGCATAAACTGACACCACCCTTGATTTTTTGAGACCAGGTCTTACTATATAGTCCCAATTGGCCTTGCTAGTGGTGTGGTAAAAAATTGGGCGGCAATATGGAAACTGTATCTCTACTTACTTTTTACCAAATCTGCCTGCTATCTATTTTTGACTTAGTGGGTTTCTTCAGGGCGATGGGGTTTGTTGAGACACATATTTTTGTAGGTAGCTAGGTAGGTAGGTAGCCCCGCTGGCCTCGAACTCCCAGAGATCTACCTGCTTATGCCTCTCTAGTGCTGGAGTTAAAGATATGTGTAACTACTCCCAGTTAGGAGTTGTTGTTGTTGTTGTTAAAAGAAAAACCAAGAGCCAGGCAGTGGTGGCGCACACCTTAAATCCCAGCACTTGGGAGGCAGAGGCAGGTGGATTTCTGAGTTCAAGGCCAGCCTGGTCTACAAAGTGAGTTCCAGGACAGCTAGGGCTACACAGAGAAACCCTGTCTCGAAAAAAACAAAAAACAAAAAAACAAAAAAAAGAAAGAAAGAAAGAGAGAGAGAGAGAGAGAGAGAGAGAGAGAGAGAGAGAGAGAGAGAGAGAAACAACTCTTTATGGACATAATTAACATGCTGTAAATGTCGTGATGTTTCAATACATTCACAAAGTCATGCAGTCATCCCTTTTATCCGAGGCCAGTTTGGGATTTTAATCCGAGGCTGGTGAGGACGATCCCTCCTTCCCTAGGAGCAGAACCTGGCTGTGGCAGATCCGCTGAGTCACAGCACCGGTGTCCGAGCTGAACCCGGGTCTGGCGTCTGGCGCCCCCTAGCGAGGCCTGAGCTCGGCAGAAAACCCACTCGGCGCTGCTCGAAGCACCGCGGTCCCCACCCCACCCCCGCACCCAGGAAGCTGCTGGGTCCCCGTCTCACAGGCGCCTGCAGCACTGAATCACAGACCCCAGACTAGCCTCACTCCGGCTTTCCCTGACTTCTCCTCCTACTGCCCTGTTACAAAGGAATGATGGCTTGTGGGAAAAGCAGCGAACGATGCAGCACAGTAGCTTAGAAAATGAGTTTTAGTGTGGAAAGATCTGAGTTCGAACTCTGCTTGCCCTTGCTACGTGGGTTACTCAACATCTCTGAGACTGTTTCCTCAGGTATGAGAAGGTACTAATTATTTCTTCTGGCGTGGTTGTACTTCAGAGATGATCCTGTAAACTGCAGGGGCTGGAGTTTTGAAGCCATTGAATTTAATTACCCAACCCCCTAAGGGTGTTGAGGCCCCTCTCTTACCCAAGAAGCTCTCCAGAAACTCAAGTGCTGGTTACTAAACCGTTTTGCCAGGAGCAGGACCCAGGCAATGAAGGAAGCCTATTGTAGCTCCATCTCAAGCAATCTCAAGCAAGAAACAAACGCCCCCAGACTAGGGCAGTCTGCAGTCTAGGGAGGTTCCAGTCTCCCTTGGGAAGAAGGTTGGAAGATCTGGGAGCTAGGAAAGACAGGACTTCCTTCTGTAGCCTGAAGGGGAGTGCTAATTGGTATTTGTAGACATCTGCAAGTTGAAGCCCCAGGTGGGGAATCATGCCCCAGAACCCAGCACCACTGGGAACCTTGACACCAGGGTAGCAGGGTTGGAAGCCAGAGGGCATCAGTCATGTCCTCAGTAGACTGAAATGTCTCACAAGCCTGTCAAGTCCCTATGGCTGCTTGCCTATAAAGGTTTATGGTGAGCTCAGAGGCTCTGCCATAGAAAGAAGCCAAGGGAAGGAGCAGACAAGTTCAAGAGAGCAAACAGGGCCCCAAGAGGGTTTCAGAGAGTTCGGCAAGGTGTCCAGTTGCTGGGGGTTCCCTTGTCTGCCTCCTGGCACTTTAGAGGGCCACCCGAGATGGCACATGGGCTGTACAGAAGACAGAAGGGCCGGGAAGCCGCTGTTCTTCAGAGACAGAAGGACCTGGGGCTTTATCTGAACAGCCCTGAGCCTCCAAAGGTCTGGGAAACGCATCTGTTAAGGTGACAGTGGGCAATAGTAATGTCAATGGAGATATTTATCTAAAAGGATAGCCTGCAAGGGCTCCCCCGGGGCCTATGAGGAGCACACTCCAACAGCAGGTGTCTGGTAAATACTTCCTGGTGCCAGGTCTTGGGGCTCTGAGGCATCAACCCAGACAGGTGGCCCATGGGCCTCTTCCACTCCTGTGTCATCAGTGTGGGTCATAAGACTGGGGAAAGGGTCATTCCCTCTTGCTCTCCAGGGATCTGTTCTTTCTGGGGTTTGGTCCAGTAGACCCTCAAGGATGTTCCAGAATATTCTTTTCTCATCACCCTTCCTTCATTCCTCTTCTCTCTTCCCTCTGCCTTTCCTACACTGCAGATGGAACACAGGACCTTGTACATGCTAGCTAGTGTTCTACCATGGAGCTCCATCCCCGGCTTGGCTTGGCTCCGAGGTCCTGAAGCTCCAGCTGACCAAGCTCAGCCATAGAGGGTATAAAGAAGGAGCAGGATCCTAAGGGCACCGGCCCTTCCAGGACTGAGACCCTTCCCTACTGAGACAGTTTTCCCCATCCCCCACAAAGGAAAATAGTGACCCTTGAGATGTGCACAGTTTATTTATTTTACATGGTAAATCGTAACCTGTGTTTTTAAGGATGATTTAATTTCTGCACAGACCCTGCAATTCGTCCTGCTTCCGGGGGGCATGTCTGGACCTCTGGCCCTGGCCAGAGGGTGGGATGTGTACAGGGGCAGAGGGATCATTAGGAGCCAGGTCATGGCCTGGACCGTGGTGTGTGCGTGGGTTTAATGAGACAACTGAGCAGTCAGACACACCCTGGACCACCATCCCTAACCTATGGTTAAACTGAAGAGCATCGCCCAAATGCTTGAGTGATTCCTGGCTCTCCAGCTCCCGGGTGGAAATGTATGGAAACTTCTAGAAAGAGCTGACAACAATCCCACATGGAGAGCAAGCAAAACTCCACATTGAGACTACAGGATGTCCATGGACATACCACCCCGAATGTGGGTGATCGCCTCTGGTCTTGGAACCTACACAGGGTCAGGCCTTGTTGGTACTTGGATGGGAAAATATAGAGGGGGGTCGCAGTGCAGGGATTCTTGCTGATAACTCATTTCTTTACAGATTTTTAAATTATTATTATTATTATTTGGACAGTATAAAAAATATACCGGAGAAGGGGCCGGAGAGATGGCTCACCAGTTAAGAACACTGGCTGCTCTTCCAGAGGACTCAGGTTCAACTCCCATTACCCGCATGGCGGCCCACAAGTGTCTGTAACTCCAGTTCCAGGGGATCTGACCCTTTCACACAGACATGCAGGCAGGCAGAACACCAATGCACATAAAATATACTGGAGAGAAGAGACAGGTCTGGCCATCTGCTGATCCTAAGGCAGGAGAATTGAGAGTTTGAGGCTCACTCAGGCCTCAAAAGTACAATGAAGGGCAGAGGGGATGGTTTAGTGCATAAAGTGCTTGTAGCACAAGCGTCAGGACCTGAGTTCAAATCCCCAGAAACCACATGAAGCTAGACACGAGAGCACATGTGTCTGTAATCAAGGTGCTCCTACGGCAGGCTCATTGGGAGATGGGGACTGAAATGGCTGAGAGGACCTAGCCAGCTATGCACAGTTGGAAGAAAGCAAGAGACCCTGTCTCAAATGTGGGGAAAGAAGACAGACTCCCAAGGTTGGCCTCTCACCTCCACCATATCCTGAGGCACCTAAGCACACATAAGTGGCATTCGCACACACAAGTGTGCATGCACACTCTCTCACACACACTTATTGAAAAGATAATACATGACAGGTGGCTCTGGCTCACGCTTTTAATCCCAGCACTCAGGAGGCAGAGGCACATGAATCTCTGTGAGTTCAAGGTCAGCCTCGTCTACAGAGTTTAGGTGTTGCCTGAGGAATAACACCTAAAATAGATCTCTGACGTCCACTTAACACACACACACACACACCAATAAATTAATAATAATAAGCTGGGCAGTGGTGGCGCACGCCTTTAATCCCAGCACTTGGGAGGCAGAGGCAGGTGGATTTCTGAGTTCGAGGCCAGCCTGGTCTACAGAGTGAGTTCCAGGACAGCCGGGGCTACACAGAGAAACCCTGTCTCGAAAAACCAAAACAAAAAACAAAAAAACAAACAAACAAAAAATAATAATAATAAAGTGCAATACCTCTGAATTTAAAAAAAAAAAAAAAAAATCCCCTGGTCTACAAATGAGTTCCAGGATAGCAAGGCTGTTACACTGAGAAACCCTGTCTCAGAAAAAAACCCCAAGATGCTACAGAGGCAGGTTGGAGCCGCTACTGTCGCCGTGACCCGTGGTAACCAGCGAGAGCTTGCTGGCCAGAAGAATAAGAAGCAGAGCGACTTGGTTCAGGGAACGCGCCAAGAAGATAGGCTTCTGCCCGCAAGCGAGGACTAGGAGATCATGCAGCAGAAGCAGAAGAGAGCAAACGAGCATGAGGAACCCTATTAGCCTTCTGGCTTCCTGTTCAACTCTCCTGCGCTGCGCCTGCGTGCCTGGAGCCAGTCCCACCACGCAAGTCTGTGGGGGTGTGGTTTTTTCTTGATTGATGATTGGTATGGGCGGCCTAGCTTACCAGGTGCAATGCCCCCTCTGGGCAAGTGGTCCTGACTTGTATAAGAAAGCAGGCTGAGCAAGCCATGAAGAGCAAGCCAGTTGGAGGTGCTCCTCCGTGGCCCCTACTTCAGTTCCTTGGGGTTGCTGTCTTGCGCTCCTGCCCTGACTTCCCTCCATGATGCGTGACCCGGGAGTTGTAAGATGAAATCATCCTTTTCTTCTCTGATTCCGTTTTGGTCGATGTGTGTTATCACGGCAGTATAAACCCAATCAAAGCAACGTGAATTCAGTCGCCAGTTAGGAAAGTGAGACCTTGGGGAAGGGGCGTTTTCTCTCAAGCAGTGATCTTCAGCAAACAGAACAGTTCCCACTGTCCTGTCCCCACAGTGTCCCTTTACCTTTGCCCAGGCACCCAAGCCCCAGCCTTCAGCATACTTGTGGATTCTAATCCCCTGCCTACCTGAACTCTGACTGTGAAAGTCAACCTACCAGTTTCTAAGCCACACTTCTGGCGCCTATGTCTTCCTTTCCATCTCCTTTACCCACATCTGGTTCTGGCCTTTGAACTCTCCCCCTGGACATGGTTGTCACCCCCATGCCAGCAGGTACTCTTACGCTCCCATTAACCCTGCACATTGCGACCAGGTTCACCTTAGGTACCTCTTTGGTGCTGTCCCTGCGGGTGAGCAGAGTCCAAGCCAGCCGCTTCCTCCTCCTCCAGATGCTGCTATGCCCTGCAATTGACTCCACTGTCACTGACTGGGTGACTTGCAGGGGCTGGAGGAGGGTGCTGGCAGATCTTCCCGGCTAGATGCAAGGCAGGGCGCTACCTCCGTAAAGATGCAAGCACAGCATACACAGGGCCCTGGGCTCCATAGTCCTGGCCATAGTCCGCTGACATTCACAGACCAAGGCACCCACTCTCTTCCTCCCAGCCTCCTTTCCTGAGGAGAGAGGCCCTGCAGTCACCTTCCCTCCATAACCACTGAACTACCTACAAGTCAACGGCACTTCTCAGTGAAGTGGAAAGTGTAGGGAGTGACTCTAAGTCACTGCCTCAGTGGCCTCATCTTCTTGTGGTTCCGGCTGATGGCCGGAGACAGAAATGTCACCTGCTTTAGTTGGGATGCTGGATGGGAAGTCAGGGACCGGAGGCCCTCCTACTGTGACTTGCGGGGAGGGGTATCTCTCTCCTTGTTCCCAACTCCACTGCCCTAAGAAGTCAGATGGCTGGACTCAGCATCCCACCCATAACCCACTCCGTTGCCTCTTTTCCTCCAGTCTTTGAACCAGTATGGCTGAACCCCGCCAGGAGTTTGACACGATGGAAGACCATGCCGGAGATTACACTCTGCTCCAAGACCAAGAAGGAGACATGGACCATGGCTTAAAAGGTCAGTGGACGGGCATACACAACTGGCCAGTCACAGTGGAACAGTCTGTGTTTACCTTAGCAGGGGCTGGCAAGAGGGGTTCAAATCCTGGATGTTAACGGAGGTGTTCAGACCTTCTAACACTAGAGCATCAGGAGAGGGGTGTCTCGCTAATTCACACGGGCTAAGTAAGAAAAGTAAAGATGGGAGGGTGTTGAATATTCACCTCCCCAGACAGTGAGACAAAGTGGGGGAGAGGTTGTCACTAAGCTTTATGGGAGCCTCTTTGAGTCCTTAGCTACACAAACTGGCCATCTGGACTCGGTCAGGCAAGAGTATGTTACTCTGGGACTCTGAGTATATCCTTATTAATGAGCTGCATCAGGTTGGATACGGCATGTTGCCGCTATCTAGTAATTCCAGTATTCATGGGGCAGAGGCAGGAGAATTGCTGCAAGTTCAAAGCCAACCTGGTTTGTAGAGTGAGTTCGAGTTCGGCCAGAACTCCATAGAGAGATCCTGTCTCAGACTGTCTTAGGGCTAGAGAGCTGGCTCAATGGTGAAGAGCACTTGCTGCTCTTCTAGGGGACCTGAGCTTGGTTCCCAGCACCCACGTCAATCAGCCCACAGCATCTGTTAACTCCAGTGTTGGGAAACTGACACCCTACATCTACATTGTATTCACAGATTTACGTACATATGCCGAAATAAAAATAACGGATGTAAATTTTTAAAGCACTTCTCAGATTTAGTTTAATTAATTAAAACTGCATCGGCCTCTGCAGAGTCTATAAGGTAGTCTTCTGCCTATGTTGATTTGGCCTCGAACTCTCCTCCTTCAAAAGCACTGGTTGTCCATTTCACTCTGTGTGTGTGTGTGTGTGTGTGTGTGTGTGTGTGTGTGTGTGTGTGTGCGCAGGAGCTGTGGGGGTGCCAGGGACACACACCCATACATCCTCAGGGACACACACACACACACACACACACACACACACACGGGGCAGAGAGAGAGAGAGAGAGAGAGAGAGAGAGAACATTTTAATTGCTAATCCTTGGAAGATGCTGTGAAGCAAGATTGTGCTGTCCTACCTAGACCTGTTCTCCTCAAAGAAGCCAGAGTTACTTAAGAGATCCTCTTCAAACTAAGTCTTGCTCCGGAGGGTTTAGGATGAGCTGTTTGTGGAGTGACAGCTTTGACTTGGCAGAAGGCATCACAACAGCTCGGACAAGTGAAGGATACGAGACTGTTTTGAATAATGACGAAAGACCACACTGAATACACAGTGTCTAAATGGGTGCCAAACACTGGGCTATGAGTGGATGCAGCCAGAAAGACCGTGGAGTGGGGGAGGTGTTCACACAGGCTCGAGAATTAAAAGACACTGATGCGTAACACTTTCCAGGCCTTTGAAGGGGGCTTCTTCTCCCTCTTCTCTCCCTCCGAGGATAATGTAAATGAGGGGGATAGGGGTCCAGAGTGAGTTTAAGGCCAACCTAGGACACATGAGACACTGATAAAACCAAAGAAACTATGAAAGGGGCCTCTGCCTGTGCTCTGAAGGAGGCTGGGCGGTGTTCCATCCCTCGGGGTACTTGAATCCCCTTTGCTTTCTTCTCTGTGTTCTGCTTTGTACATAGAACCCCTCCACCACCCTAGAAGCCCAGAATCTCACTGTTGTCCAAGGGAATGCCCCAGCCACACTGCCGCCTAGCAAGTACCATCAATGCTCAGTGCTCCCTGCCCATTGATTCCTCATGGCCCTGGACAGATTTTATATGACTTTCTGTAGCTCCCTGAGGACCTCACACTATCTCACCTAGTCTAGACCTCCTCGACACAAACCCCAGCAGCTTTGTGACCTGAACATGCTCCCTTAGTCCGATCATCACCAAGGACTGAGAGGTACTTGTTTGCTTGTTTGTGAAAGGCAGTCTCTCTACATAGCCCTAACTATCCTGAAACTCACTATGTAGCCCTAGCCAGCCTCAAACCCGTGAATCTGCCTGCCTCTGCCTCCTGAGTGCTGGCGTTAAAAGTATCACCTCCACACCCATCCCAAGGGCCATTTCTTGTGTTACAGCATTGCCATGGCAAGTGTGGCCCTCAAGCCAATGGCCCCTCACCTATGCGTGTCCAGATTCACACATGCTGTACCTGAGAATGGTTCTCACTCCTCACATAGTTGAGAAAACCAGCCATCATGAGTGTATGGCTTCCATCTTCAAGGTATCTCATGAGCAAGAAAGATATGGCCTCCTTGGTAGTCACAGCTCTGTCCTGAATTCTATCAGAATTCCGTTTTCAAGGACGGCAGATGGAATGGGCTCCAGGTGGGGCCCCTCTTTGCCAGGACAGCGGATGTTCAGCCTGCAGCTGATGGGGCGTGTTAGGATTTATTTCTGCAAAGAGACACCATGACCATAGCAACTCATAAAAGAAAGCATTTAATTGGGACTGACAGTTCCGAGGTTTTTAGTCCATTGCTATCATGGCGGGAAGCATGGTGGCATGCAGGCAGACATGGTGCTGGAGAGGTTGCTGAGAGTTCTACATCTGGATCAGAAAGTAGCAAGAAATAACAGTGACACACTGGCCAGGCCTCAGAGCCCACCCAACAGTGACACACTTCCTCCAACAAAGCCACACCCACTCCAACAAGGCCACACCTCCTAATCGTGCCACTCCCTATGGGGCCATTTTCATTCAAACCACCACATGGGGTGTTAATTTGTCGTGGAACCTGGCATGATGCTGGACTTCCCCGCATGGCCAGAGCCCATTTGTCCCTCTGATACAATGGGCAGCTGGCTCTTGGAGCCTCTAGAGAGTCCTGGTCAACATCATAACAAAAAATAAAGGAAAAAGAACCTTGTGCATTTCTATTGATGTACAGAGCTACCCTCAACGCTCTTCAACCTAGATGTCTTAGGGTTTCCATTGTTATGAAGAGATACCATGACCAAGGCAACTCTTAGAAAGGACAGCATTTAATTGGGGCTGCCTTACAGGTTCTGAGGTTCAGTCCATTGTCATCATTGTGAGAAGCATGGCAGCATCCAGACAGGCATGTCTCTGGAGTTGCTGAGAGTTCTACATCTTGTTCTGAAGCCAAACAGAAGACTGTCTTGCAAGCAGCTAGGAGGAGGGTCTCTCAAAGCCCACCCCACAGTGACACACTTCCTCCAACAAGGCCACACCTACTCCAACAAGGCCACACCTACTCCAGCAAGGCCACACCTCCTAATAGCCACCCCCGGACAAAGCATATTCAAACAACCACACAAGGTGAAGTAAACGCCACCAGAATGGCTACCTCCCATGACAGGTCTCATGTGCTGGGCAAAGAGCTTTACACCTGCTTCCAGCACAGCCATACTAATGAAGGCCTAGGGGAAGTTAACAAAGAAAACTCTTCAGCCAATACAGCTATGAAAGTGAGGTTAATGAGTTCACTGAGCTAAGCGATGAGGAACTGTGACCTGAAGGCTGAGAGGCCACTGGGAAGAGAGGGCTTTCTGCTTACGCAGGAGCAGGCTTTCCAGATCCGTTGTCAGGTTGTCGCTATAAGGGCCTTCGCCTCAGTTGAACCTGGGTGATTAAAAGGTATATATATTCACTCTGAGCTGTGGTGGTGCACACTTTTAGTCCCTGCACTCAGGAGACAGAGGCAAGCCGATCTCTGTGAGTTCGGGGCCAGCCTGGTCTACAGAGTGAGTTGCAGGACAGCCAGGTCTATACAGAGAAACCCTGTCTCATCCACATCCTTATCCAGGGACCCTAAGAGTGGAACATGGTTGTGTTGAGGGTTCTGGTCCCTTCATGGTTTGATCATAAGGCTACAGTACCCACGCTGAAGAGATTGCAGCTCGATAGGACACAGCTCTCAGGTTCCTCTCGAGGTCTGAGGGCTCACTGTATATGTTGCAGAGTCTTCCCCACAGCCCCCCGCTGATGATGGATCGGAGGAACCGGGGTCGGAGACCTCCGATGCTAAGAGCACTCCAACTGCTGAAGGTGGGGCCTCCCTATTCCCACCACCACTCCCTTCAGTTTATGCTGATGCTGCTTTGAGCGCCCCCCCCCCCCCAGCTGTGCACTAGGCACTAGGGCTGCGTGCCACCCTTCCAGCTGCACTCGCTACTTCCTATCCTGCTGGCTGAGATGCGCTTGCTCAGTGCTTTGCAGGGCAGTGGGCGCTGGGACCTGCTGCTATGCCTGGCTCAACAGTGTGCGCCTTGAGCACCATTATGATAGTGCGTGTTGCCCTGGATGTTCTATGCTTGAAGAAGCTGGTCTGTGTAGCACACGGCTAAGTAGGGTTCCCATCCTGTATCTGCTACCCTCTGTGACCCCTTCAGAAGCCTCCACCTTACTTTTCTTTCAGGGATTCAAGGCCCAGAATGCTCATTTGGCTGAGGAGGGGGGCAGGTCAGACGTCTCCCCGCTCACGTGTTAGGAGCGGGTTTGGGTGTGGCATCTTCATTTCTTGAGCTCTGGACTTTGGGCATGGAGTGTGTTTCACCTTTCTAATCTGTTCACTCTAGATCTGTGGTGTCTGGGTTGTCGTGAAGCTCCTTGTCTTTTTCCTGAAATGTTCCCTGGTCGGCTGTCTTGCTTCCCATGTGGGTTAGTTGTACTACCACCACCTTTGGCTCCTGGATCCCAAAAGCTCCACCAACTGAAGAGGCTTTTTGTCTTGTAATCATAAACTATCCAGACATGGGCACAGCTCCCTGACGTCATTTATGTGCTTCTGTATTTGTCTTCTGCCATCCTAAGTGGTTGGACTGCTGCTTCGTTGTTGAAGGATGGCTGCTGCACTCTCAAACACAGTTACCTGCCTTGGAACAAGAACCATGGCTGGTGAGACGGCTCAGAGGATAAAGGTGTTTACCATGCAAGCCTGGGGATCTGAGTTCCATCCCCAGAACCTCTGTAAAGGAGGCAGGAGAGAACCGACTCCACAAAGCTGCCCTTTAAGTTTCCACACATTGTGACGGCACGTGCCCACAGAGACACATTATGCACATGGTCCATAAAAATGAATGAAAGACAGGCGGTGGTGATGCACGCCTTAATCCCAGCGCTTAGGAGGCAGAGGCAGGCGGATCATTGATTTTTGAGGCCAGCTTGGTCTACAGGGAGGATTCCAGGACAGCCAGGGACACACAGAGAAACCCTGTTTCAAAAACACAAAAATGATAAGAGTGAATGAAATTAAAAACAAAACAAACAAAAACAGTGTAAAACAAAGTTGCCAAAAGGAACCGAAGTCAGATGTGTTGCGGGAATTAAATCAAGAGCCTTCTTTTTTTTTTTTTTTTTTTTGGTTTTTTCAAGACAGGGTTTCTCTGTGTAGCCCTGGCTGTCCTGGAACTCACTCTGTAGACCAGGCTGGCCTCAAACTCAGAAATCCGCCTGTCTCTGCCTCCCAAGTGCTGGGATTAAAGGCGTGTGCCACCACTGCCCAGCAAGAGCCTTCTTTAAATTCCTTCTGGAAGTTTCTACTTTTATCCACTGACCAGACCTGGGTCTCTGGCCACCATGAGCTTCAAGACTGGTGATGCTGGGTACCCTGCTTTTCAATCCACTGAGTAGAAGAAATCAAGGAAAAAGGACACGGAGAATGGTTTTTAACTAACCATCCATAACATCTGTCCTTCCGCCTCTCCAGCCTTCCCAGGAGGTTGGAGCTTCCACTCTGAGCCCTTTCTGCAGTCCTGAACATGGCTTGGGAGTTCTGTTACAGAGTGAGAATTTGGCCAGGCCATTTCCCCAGCATCTTGCTTTTGGATAAATCCAGAACATGGCTGTCAAGCTCCTGCCAACTGTGCAGCATGCTGGCTCATCCCGGGATGCAGGTGGCATGGCCCTCAGCCTGTGAAAGCCTCCTGGCCAGATTACCTTTGCCCTTCTGAAAACCGGTGATGCAAGACACTTCCTGCTCACCCTGTTAGAACAGTTCTGCAAGCTGTCTGCCACCCTGAGGAAGCCTTGGAGCTAAACCTGGTGCTGGCTTCCCAAGCATAACTCTCAGTACTCTGTCACCATTGTCCAGGAAGAAACAACCCACTCATGTAGTCTGGACCTGTACATGCGTGGGCGCTCACATGCCTCACTCACCCTCAGGGAGGGAGGCAGCCAGGGCTGAGCTCTGCTAACTGTTTTTTCTGCACCAGACAGGATCATAAGGAAAATAGCCTTTGTGGACTAGCTGTGTGGAATTCTGGGAATCCCTTAAAACTGGCCACACCTTGGGTGTGCCTCGCATACCTAGTGGAGAGGCAGAGGGTTCTGGAGGAGCTAAATTGCTTGCCTTGAAAAGATGCCTCCAGTTCCCGGCCTGTGATCTCTATCTCTTGCCTCATCAAGGAAACTGGATCTGGCCTGGTTGTTGCCACATAAGGAACTTCTAATTGAATGTGAGGAGGTTGGGGGCAGGGAGTTAGAAGTGGTAGAAGTTTTAAAGGTCACCTAGAGATGGCGCTCTTGTTCTATACATGTGGAAACAAAGGCTGAGGTGACAAAGGGCTCAAAGCCCCACAGAAAAATCGAGGCTCAGTCTCTTTCTCAGCCTCTTCACACTGCCTGAGTCCTTGCCGTGGCCCCCTGCATTGCAGTGAGGATCACAAAGCTGCCTTCAGGATTCCAACCCCAGGAGTCAGGCTGTGTCCCTTGTAGTACTGGACCCCTCTAGGTTTTCCAGGCAGGGGGTACTGTTAGTTTGCTCCCTGAGGAGATGGGCAGGAGGACTGTGACCCTGCTTTGAGCTGGCTTTTCTTGCATGTGGCTGGCAGCCCCCCCCCCTCCCTGCACTGCCCCTGCATAAGCAGAAGGGTGACAATTGGTGGTTTCCAGACGTGACTGCGCCCCTAGTGGACGAGAGAGCTCCCGACAAGCAGGCCGCTGCCCAGCCCCACACGGAGATCCCAGAAGGAACCACAGGTGAGGGTGAGCCCTGGGGCTGCCAGGGCCCAGCTGACCTGCCTTGGACAGGTCATCCTCACAGTCAGGTGCAGCAGATGACTAAGTGGCTCTGGCTCCTGGGGATCCTGGCTACTTAGCAATGGCTGCCTTGGAGTCTAACTGCCTCCCACAAGGCTATAGAGTCCTCTGATTCGTGCTGGCTCCACCTCAGTCAATGTACTTAAGAAAGGTTCTCAACAGGGTTCTCTGGGGAAGGTTTTCTGCCTTCCTTGCACTGTCTCCAGGCCCAGCTACAGTAGGTAGCAGGTCACCGTTAGGGGACAGTTTACCCCACCCCACCCGGAACATCAAGCATGCTACAGTGACTACATAACTGGATCCTTTTGAAGGTCTAATGGGATAGCGCTGGAGTTCTGAAGTGTGAGCTCACATCCATCTTTAGGGCTGTGCTGCCTTCCATCTCTGTCTAGGTAGCCTGCTCCACCCTTGTGGACGACGAGGAATTAGTCAGACAGCTAAGCAGCAGATAGAGCCCTGGGCTCGGGCACTCAGTCCTTCTAAGTCATCCTTTGTGGGACCCCTGGGCAAGAATCATCACAGCCCAGCGTCCCTGGAACCTTCCCTTTGTCTCTTCCTCTCTGCACCTGTGCCAGTCACTCTTTTCCTTCCGGTGGCCAAATGTCTGACTAAGGCAACTTAAGGAAGGAAGGGTCTGTTAGGGCTCATGGTTTGAGGGGATGGACTCCATGTGACAGGGAAGGCACCGTGGCGGTGACACTGCACTTGCAGTCAGGAAGCCGACCGCAATGAGTGCAGGTGTTCAGCTGGCTTTCTCCTTTCTCCCCAGGACCCCTGCCCATGGGATGGTGACACCCATATTCAGGGTAGGTCTTCCCTCCTCAGTTAAATCTTTCTGTGACTACCCTGGAAGACGCGCCCAGAGGTGTGTCTCCTAGGTTGTTCCAACTCCAGCAAGTCAGATGAAGAGTGAGCACCCTAGGAGCCTATAGCAAGCCTTCTCTTGCACATCCACTGAGAATGCCTGATACAGCGCCACCTCCGCTTTCAAAATGTGTTTCTGCTTTGCAAAGTGATTGATTGTTCTGAGACATATGGGGTTAGATGTCCTTAAAGGCTGGCCAGGCCTCAGCCTTGAGCAGGAAGGGTGCTTGAAGGCCACAGGACACCTTACAGGGTGAGGTCATGGGTCACAGGACACCTTACAGGGTGAGGTCACCGGTCACGTGATTCTTTTTGTCTCTGGCTATTCCTTCAAAGATTTATTTATTTTATGTAAATTAATACACTGTCGCTGTCTTCAGACACACCAGAAGAGGGCATCGGATCCCATTACAGATGGCTGTGGGCCACCACGTGGGTTGCTGGGAATTGAGCTCAGGACCTCTGGAAGAGCAGTCAGTGCTCTTAACCAGTGAGCCATCTCTCCAGTCCCTCAAAGTTTTGTCATTGAAGAAGTTTGTCCTCCATCAGGGATGAAAACTCTAGACTTTCCCACCTCTCCTGGGTAATCAGAAATGTTTTATAGTCTTCCTGGTCTCAAAACAGGCGGCAAAGGCCAGGATGCAGCTCACTTGGTGGAGTGCCTGGTTTAGCATACATGAATCCCGGGCATTCCCCACCATGCTATAAACTGAGTGTGATGAGGGGGAAGAAGACCACAGCTTATAAATGCTCATCCAAAGAGCCGGTCAGATGTGACAGGCCCACAGCCTTGTTCTAAACCAGCTGCTGCTCTCAGCTCTTGTGGGGCAGGTGGATAGCAGGGGGCAGTGGCTGCTTGGCATCTCTGCAGGGGCTTAGAGGCTACCTTTTCTCTCAGAGCATCTCCTGAGTATCCAGACACCTGACAAAGACAACTCAGTGAGGAAAGTTTTGTCTTGGCTCATGGGCTCAGAGGGTTCATAGCTCTTTGGTCCTGTGGCCTTGGATAGAGCATTGTGGTAGCTGCCTATGGTGGAGGAAGGAAGCTCTTGGTGAATACAGAGCCGAGGGGAGTGTAACCTTGGGTGAGATTTCTCCTTCCTTCCTCTGTGTTTATTCATTACTGCTCCAACCCCCAGTCCGTGGAATGGTACCACCCACGTTCAAGATAGGTCTTCCCTTCGGCTAATCCTATCTGTATGTATCTTCAGTCATAGTCACAAGTGGACCACAACAGCCCCTGGGTGATTCTAAATCTTGTCAAGTTGACTGTGAGGATTAGCTACCACAGAGACTTTTCTTGAATCCTTCCAGGTTCTCCCCTTTCAGCTCCTATCTCCTGCTTCTGTAAAGATGGCTTCCTCTGCGTCAGATTCTGGGGTATGTGTCATCCCTTCCCTCAGGGACCGAGCCACAGCATCACCTCTGTGGAAGATAACTCATTCCCACTAGTGGCCCATTAGGCATGATCTAAGGTGCCCCAATGCCGTCTCTGACCTGTGCCCACAATTCCACGGTGAAGATGTCAGCAACCTTGGCCTCATAGCCTGTGGCAGACTTACAATGCACCTTTGCTCAGCCACCATAGAAGGGCCAGCCCTTCCCCAATCCTGTTATGGGCCCAGGCAGAACACTGACTGCCGTTCAGCAGATCCCAAGCCAGAGGAAACAGAAGCCAAGTGTCTCTCTGGGTGGTGCATTCAAGACCATGGGGGTCAAGCTACGCATGCCGGCGGCACATAACTGTTATCCTAGCATTTGGTAGGCTAAGCTGGAAGGATCAAGAGTTCAAGGCCTGCTGGGTTACTTAGTGCAAAGCCAGTATGGCTGCATAGCAAGGCTCAGTGGCTCCATTCCAGCCCCAGGCCACTCACCTCTTGGTGCGTTGTTTAGAGTTGATAAGGTTTCCAGCTGTTGGTGGAGTTAGGGCCTCACCTTCTACTTTCTTGAACACATGTTTGCTGCTTCTTGGTGCTCAGTAAAGCTGCTCAAGGATGCTGTGTGACTCTCTACCTCGGGAGGCCTGTCTCCCTAGAGAGCAGGGAACTTTGTGCCTCCCTGAAAATATTCCCCTGGGAACATTCAAAGCCAGTAGAGATACCAACTCCTGCAGTGCCCTCTGCCCTGCCCCGTGAGATTTTTGATTTCCCCATCCCCCACCATGTCTGCCTCACACCAAGGGCAGGATATCACAATACTGCACTAGCATGGTGTCAGACTCTCTCAGTGTCAGGGCAGTAGTGGAGTCCCAGCATGCCTCCTTATATCTGCTAATAAGGACTCCGTGACTGCTTAGCTGGATTTGCTGTCACTATGAGTCTGTCTTCCATTTCCTTAACCTTGCTCAGACCAAATCCACATTTGTGTGGCCAGTGCTGTGTTATCTGACAAGGAACTGTCACCAAAAAAGCAGCACAAAAGATTTAGATGTGTCTGAGCTGATAACCCAGTGGGTGGAGAGCTTCTAAATTCCCTGCCACCTCCCTATGGCCCCGCCCTCAGATAGCCATCTGGCTACTTATGACACAAAGTGACGCAGGCTCTTTCCTTGTGCTCACCTTGGCAAATGTGCTGGTTTACAGAGGCTGACCACCTCACTCTGGAGACAAGGCTGATGGTCCAGCGGGCACTGTGTGAATGCTTCTGGAAGGCAGCAGCCTTTGGTGTGCCTCAAGGCCTTGAGGTCAGCATGAGCCAGCTAGCTTTATACACCTCAGCCCTAGACTAGTGTCTGTCAATCCATTGCTGGGTCCTGACCTTGTTCTTGAGATTAGTGCTTACTGACTTGGGTCCTGCTCTTGTGGTCGGGAACTTCCTCAGCCTTCTTTGTTTAAGGTGACCATTGGCTTCTTAAATAGAATCCAAAGCCCAGCACTTGGGAGGCAGAGACAGGCGAACTTCTGAGTTCGAGGCCAGCCTGGTCTACAGAGTCAGTTCCAGGACAGTCAGGGCTACATAGAGAAACCCTGTCTTGGAAAAAAAAAAAATGAGGCTGGAGAGATGGCTCAGCGGTTAAGAGCATCGACTGCTCTTCCGGAGGTCCTGAGTTCAAATCCCAGCAACCACATGGTGGCTCGCAACCATCCATAATGAAATCTGACGCCCTCTTCTGGTGTGTCTGAAGACAGCTACAGTGTACTTACATATAATAATAAATAAATCTTTAAAAAAAAAAAAAAAAGAATCCAAAGACCCCTAAAAGCTGCCCATTGGCCCTGTTGGCCTCGCTCCAGCCAGGTAATGCTGGTTTTAGGCGTTATGTGCAGCAAGGTTTAAAGAGAAGAAACATAGCAGCCTGGAGCAGCTCCATGTCTCCAGGCCTTCACGATCCTCCTACGACACACACCCGTGTTCCTCTTTAAGGTTCCCAGTAAGGAAATAGAGGCTCAGAGAGGCCGGACAAGTGGTGGCTCCCGGGTACACACCATCAAACACAGTCTCTCCCCAAACCCCAGGCCTCCCAAAGTGCTGGCCAGGGCAGGCAGTGCCACTATGACTCTTCTGTGACCCCCTGAGTCCTGCTATCTTTGTGGAGTCACGCAAGGCAGCGGGACCCTGGACCCCTATGGAAAATCTCTTTCCTCCTAGGTCGCAGTCACCTGGAAGGTATGTGAGTGCTGTGGAATTTGTTTAGGCATTTCTTGTCACCACTGTCACTAGTCATGGCCATGGCAGGGGAGCAAAGCACTGGGACTGGCCCCGCAGGATGCACATCGGCACACATTTCATGTGAGGAGCGCAGGTACGGAGAGCATGGGCTGCAACAAGAAGTAACAGTCCCCCTTCTGTCCTCTCCCTTTGCTGTCTCGGACCAGCTGAAGAAGCAGGCGTCGGAGACACCCCGAACCTGGAGGACCAAGCTGCTGGACACGTGACTCAAGGTCAGTGGCCCAAATCGACTCTAGGACTCAGAGATTGGGAAGAGGGAGATGGGAGCACTCAGTGGGCTCTTCCTTGAAAAGACATCTTAGCCCCGGGTCCTGAGGTACAAGTCCGGGAGACCTGAGGGAGTTACGTGTGTCAAAGCTGGGCTCTGTAGACACAGTGTTTTCTAGTACCATCCTGGTTCAGGTCTTGCCTAGCCTGGGCATGAGCCCAGTGGGTGATGCTCCCACACGGTGCCCTCTGGCCTGTCAGTCACACCACCACTGAACTTCTTACCCGTTCCAGCTTTCTTCTCTGCAGTCTTCACACCTTGTTATGATTTTCTTCTCAGGAACCAAATGGTTGTGTTCAAGATCAGTAGCTTTCTGCAGCTGTGTGTCACAGATACATTTTTTTTTTTAAAGATTTATTTATTTATTATATGTAAGTACACTGTAGCTGTCTTCAGACACCCCAGAAGAGGACATCAGATCTCATTAAGGATGGTTGTGAGCCACCATGTGGTTGCTAGGACTTGAACTCAGGACCTTCGGAAGAACAGTCAGTGCTCTTAACCGCTGAGCCATCTCTCCAGCCCCCAGATATACTTTTTTTAAAAGATTTTTTTTTTTTTTTTAACCTTAGTGAGCTTTAGGAAATGAAGATCTCTGACACAGATAGAGCATGAGCTGGCTTTGTGTTCTATTGCTTTTCTGGATAAATGAATTGAGACTGTCCTGTTTAAGCTGCCAGGCATACGGATGGCAGAGGAGCTGGGAGGTGGAGGTGGTGTCCTTTGCTCGATAAAGTGATAAAGGATTTGTCCATTGTTTAGTGCTGGCTGCTGTAAAGGGCTTTGCCCCAATGACCTCTAGTCAAGTTGTCACCCTTTAGGCGACTTGGACACAGGCTCCTGAGGAGGAGGAGGACTTGGGAGAGACATTTATTTGGTTATGGTCCTGTGTTTACCTGAACACTTATTTTTCCTACGCCCCTCCACCACTCCCAGTGAATCTGTATTTAAAAAAGGGTTTTGTTTTGAGATAAGGTCCCTCATAGCCCTAGTTGGCCTTCATTTGTAACCAAGGATGACCTTGACCTTTGACCCTCCTATTTCCACCTTTGGAATGCTGAGGTTACCCTATGTGCCGCCACACACAATGTACGTGGTTCTGCGATCAAACTCTGAGCTACTTGTGCACCAGGCAAGCATTTTAATAACTGCATCCTGGCCCCTGCTTCATAGTTACTGAGTACTTTACAGTACCCTGGGAGCCGCACAGACGATCCTCCCGGCCCAGCTCCTCCTTCTACGAGTTTTAATTGTTCATAGGTTCCTTACCAGTTTGCACACACAGAGAAGTATGCCTACTGTGTATGTTTGGGGCCTTGTCTCAACTTAAATGGAGTCTTTGAAGATACTACAGTAGTGTGTCAGACTCCAGGACACCCCAGTCAAAAATAATTTCTAGGGAGTCTTTTGTTTTTTAAATTAATGTATGAGTATCTGCATGTATGCCTGTGTGCCAGAAGAGGGCCCAAGATCATTATAGATGGTTGTGAGCCTCCATGTGGGTGCTAGGAATTGAACTCAGGACCTCTGGAAGAGCAGCAAGTGCTCTCAACCACTGAACCCTCTCTCCAGCCCTGTTTTTTTTCAAGACAGGGTTTTTCTGTGTATCCCTAGCTGTCCCGTAACTCTCTCTGTGTAAACCAGGGGTAGCCTCGAACTCAGATATATGCCTGCCTCTGCCTCCGAAGTGTGCACCACTGCCCAGCCTAGGTAGCATTTTCTTGAAGGTAGTAGAGGCCCAAATCTGTTGGGTGGCATCGTGGTCCATGGCTGTCTTGGCCTCTGGCCTGTGAGCCAGCTGGTGCTCAGTAGCCCAGACCCAAGCTGGCTTCCTACTTCTTGAAACAGATCAAAGGCTTCATTCAGTAAGTTACCTGATAGGGAGCAGAAATTGGTGGTTTTTCCAGACAGTAGCTAGTGTATGTGGAATGCATTCACTGATCAGCTGCCATGTGACAGCCTTGATACTGGGACCATAATTGAATGTAACTGTGAACTCAACCTGCCATAAGGAAGGAGGGGCCAGGGCAGAATTGGGTCCCTTGTTGGTGAGCCAGCCACGCCCAGTCCCACTGGGTTGGAGACAGAGGTATAGTGTACATAATACTTATGTGTGTCCAGAGTTACACATGTGTGCAAATACACACGTTTTTCCCTCTCCTTCCCAGCCCTTATCCAGTTTCTATATCCCCAGGGCCTTTATGATTATTGGTTTTGTTACTGGGGAGTTGATTGGGATATTTTGTGGGGACCAGATAGGATGTTCAGAAAGTTCAGATATGTAAGCATGGTGGCCTGTAATCTCAGCATTTGGAAGTACAGGTAGGAGGATCAGGAGTTCAAGGTCATCCTTGGCTACTTTGTAAGTTTAAGGCCAACCTCGGGTCCAGGAGATGCTGTTACAAGCAAGCAATCAAACAGAACCAGAGGATGCTTCTTAAGGACCTCAAAGTGGACTCCCCACCCCCACCCCATCCCCAGCATCTTCAGTACACAGTTAGATACCCTAGAGAGGGTTTCACATGACTATCACATGACTGACTCCGATTTTTTTCTGGGGGCGAGATGATATAACGATATGCTTAGATTCACTGAGTTGTTGGACAGTGTGCTGGGTGAGCGGCCAGAGCAGGAGTCCCAATGTTCCTGCCCCACCTAAGGCAAAGGGTAGGCCATGAAGGATGACCACAGAGCTATAATGTGCTGCTGCTCCATGTACAGGGATGGTAAGGTGGGCCTCTTAACCAAGGCTCCATCCCTATGGTCATAGCTTGCCCATTTTTCAAATCTGTCAGAGCAGGGCTAGAGGCTGGGTGATTTATGGCACCTGCCGGTTTCACCTGCTCAGAGACAAGAGAGAGACAGAGACTGACAGAGACAGAGAGATAGTCAGAGACAGAGAGACAAAGAGACAGAGATGCAGGCCACTGTCATAATCCAGCCAAGGCCATCTGGAGCCCAGAATCTTCTGGGGGTTCTGTGAATGGTAGGTGAGCCCATAATCACATGCTAGACAGCCACAGAGATGCCAGCAGGCTCTGGGCCAGCCAAACACCAGAAGGACCTCAGAGGTCACCAAGTCCAAGTCTCCCTTTTTTTTCCCCCAAGGGTTTCTCTGTATAGCCCTGGCTGTCCTGGAACTCACTCTGTAGACCAGGCTGGCCTCCAACTCAGAAATCCATCTGCCTCTACCTCCCAAGCGCTGGGATTAAAGGCGAGTGCCACCCCTGCCCGGCTCCAAGTCTCCCTTTTAAGGACAAGAAAACTGAAGCCCAGAGAGGATATTACAGCAAGCTAGAGGCAGACAGACCAAGAGATCATTTATTCCAAGTAAACAAAATCAGTGAGCTGGGTCTGAGACAAGCCCCTGTCTCTATTAGGGGAGTCCCAGTACCTTTTAGGGGTCTTTTCTTATGGCAAATACTATGGTACCCTTTAAACAATATCTTTACTCTTGATAAGCATTTGCCACCACTGCTTCTTCAAACCCTGAGTTGGTGAGAGTTCCCAGCCAGCAGAGAGAGGTGCCTAAGAGGCTTCTAAGCACGGTGCTCAAGCCCAGTATGGACTGAGCACAAAAAGTTTCTGGGGTCTCACTGCTACCTCTAGGTGAAAAACGGTCAGATGCTCCAGGCTTGGGGACCACTCACTGTCCCCTGAAGCCTCCCACCTGCCCAGCCCCTCCTCTACTAGCTGGTCCTCAGGATCAGGGACCAGAACCTGCCCAGGAGGGCCTGCTCATTCTGAAACCTCCCTCTGCTGGGTATCTCCACACAGAACCGGAGAAGGTCGAGATTTTCTCACAAAGTTTGCTTGTCGAACCAGGGCACCGTGAAGGCCAGGCCCCAGATTCAGGGATCTCAGACTGGACCAGCCAACAGGTGCCTAGCATGTCTGGGGCTCCCCTCCTGCCACAAGGCCTCAGAGAGGCTACATGCCAACCTTCGGGAACAAGACCTGAGGGCGTAGAGAGAAGCCGCCAGGCCGCTGAGCTGATGCAGCAAGAGCCACCTCAGAAGGAAGGCTGGGGCAAAGACAGGCTGGGGAGTGAGGAGGAGGTAGATGAAGATATCACCGTGGATGAATCTTCACAGGACTCCCCTCCCTCCCAGGCCTCCTTGGCCCCAGGCAGGGCAGCCCCTCAGGTCAGCTCCGTCTCTGTCTCCGGGGAGACGGCTAGCATGCCTGGGTTCCCAGATGACGGTTCCATCCCACTTCCTGCTGATTTCTTCTCCAAAGTCTCCGCAGAGACCCAGGCCTCGCAGCTCGAAGGGCCTGGCACAGGGCCCATGGAGGAAGGGCACGAAGCTGCCCCTGAGTTCACGTTCCACGTGGAAATCAAAGCCAGCACGCCGAAGGAACAGGATTTGGAAGGGGCTACAGTGGTGGGGGCCCCTGGAGAGGAGCAAAAGGCCCAGAGCCCCTCTGTGGGAAAGGGCACCAAAGAGGCTAGCCTTCTGGAACCTCCTGACAAGCAACCTGCAGCCGGCCTGCCAGGAAGGCCAGTCAGTCGGGTTCCTCAACTTAAAGGTCTGTGGTTTACGCTCCCTCACTCCTCCCCAGTATCCTCCAGTCTGTGGACACTGTCACCACGAGCTTCTGGCCTTGACTCCTGCACCCTGAGATCCCAGGATAACCACTAAACCAACGCCTGGGCCGACGCCCCCTCCCCACCCCCTCCCCTCAGCCCCTGGTAGCTCGCGTTCCTTTCACGCTTGCCCTGCCGTTGTGCATGTCACCAACACCTGTGCTTTCTGCCCTGATTGTTTCTCTGCCACTTGATGTATCCACCGTGGCCCACAGCCCACGGGAGATGGGTAGGCATATTGCATAGAGTAGGTAAGAGCATCACTCCTTTTTGAGGGCTTATGATATATATTGACATTAACATTCTAGCACATTCTCCGCACTCTGAAGTAGGCTTAATTAGCCCCACTTTGCAGATGAGGAAACTGAGCCTCGGAGCAGTAAACTGACCTTGTGATAGACCTCCAGAATGGATGGAGCCAAGTTCAGAATCCAGTTAGGTCTGCTCAGAAAGGCACACTCTTGCTGTGGTTCCCACCTGGCTGGAGTGTGTCTTCCTGGTGCAGAGACACCGAGTCACCTGCCTGTCTTCTGCTGCTGTCATCAACAGACAGCTTGTCACATTTGAACGGTGACAGCTACACCTGTGGAGGCGGCTAATGGCCCAGTAACCTCTCCCCTGTCCTGACTGTAGCAGTAAAGCATATCTCCCAGCTCCAAAGTGACCCTCCTCTCCAGTCAGGGACAGGCAGGGTCCCTGTGTGGAACCCCTTCTGGAGCCCTTTGGAGCCTGCAGAATGGCAGGGACATTCATGGCTTTAAGATTCTACAATACTTGCCATTTGGGCCTTCGAGATGGTTCAATGATTGAAGCTACTTAACCACCAAACCTAATGATCTAAGTTCAGTCCCAAAGACCCACACAGTGCAAGGACATACCACATGCATATAGAGATTACGGGACAGCTGTGGGAGTCAGTTCTTGGTTGTTTTCTGACTTCCATACATGTGTGAAGACATGTATGTCACACACATACACACACACACACACACACACACACACACACACACACACTCATGTCTTCCTGTACAATAAATGTAAGAATAGACTACTTGACATTTTAAAATTATTTCCAGGACCTAGAAACTGATGCCTCTTAAGCTCAGAGTCAAAAACCATCTTTTAACTACTGATTAGACCCTACTTACGGAGAACACCCCAATATATCATAAATGAAAGAGCCTGTCGGGGTGGTGGCACAGCCTACCATCCTAGCACTCCAGAGGCTAAGACAAAAGGAACACTGCTAGTTTGAAGCCAACCTGGACTACATAGTGAGTTCAAGGCTAGCCTGGGCTACATAGCAAGATTATAATTTTAAAAGAATCTGGGCAAGGTGCCACATACCTTTAATCAGCACTGTACTCAGGATAGAGAAGAAGGGGATCAGGGGTTCAAGACCAGACTCCACCACATAAGACCCTGTCTTAAAACAAAAGCTAAGGTAGAGGGAGGGGAAGCCTGTGTCTTGTTTCAAAACCCAAGACAAAGGAGGACAAATGAGTACCTCAGTTGTTTTCCGCAGTAACGTTCTACCGAATTCTTGTCCTCCAGATGTCAGTAGGCATGTCTGGGATACGGGGCAGGGAGGGCATAGCTCCATGACACAGTGAATTTAGCAGGGAAAAATAAGTAAACAGGCCTAGCAACGTTCAACCACTCCCACTGTTGTGGGCTCGTCAGAGCCCGTGCTGTGCTGTGCACGGGGTCCTCGACGGAGGAGGCATCCTCTGGGTCCACACGTGTATTTGATACCACCTGCTAACATCTCCCGGAACAGGGCTTGTTGAGTGCTAGGACTCAGGGAATGCTGATCTAGCAAGCTGGTTGGCGATGACAACGGCGATGAGCAGGTTACTCCAGTGAAAGTGTTTACCAACACAAAAAAGTGCCAGAGTTTATTAGCTACGCAACGCAAAGGCCAACAAAGCAGAAGCTCTGCACAGAAGGTTGCCAAGGGACCGCTTCCACCCTAGGCTTGGGAATTACTCAGACCGTCAGGTGTTCCGCTGTCACTGAGCCTGGAAACAGTCACGGTTGCAGCTTTTGTGGTTAGTGACAGTCTAGCCTTGAGGAAATGGTGGTCTTTCCCTGAGTCAGCCGTGTGTCCTAAACAGACACACGGGGTTGCCAGAGGAAGGAGCGTACAAGAGCTCCAATTGCAATGCAGAGTCTTGGGTACCTGTTGCTTGCACACACAGCCTCGGTGCACCCGGAGTCTGCATGCTATGCCCCAGGCAATTCCTCCACAGTAAAACGGGGAGACCTCTGGGTTGGAGAGTCAGTGCTGGTCACTGTAAGTCCACTCTTCATCTACCTGCAGGGAGCCACAGGTTAACACTGATGGGCTTCTGTGAGCAGCATGCGCTGTATTTGAAGGCTCCAGTAGTGGCAAGGCGCCCTCAGGGCTGGCTTAGAATAGGAAGGGCTCCTTTGAAAGCAGCTGAGGCTGATGTGGGAGGTCCCTGTTAGTAAGATGCTCTGGGGTTGCACTCCACAACAAAGACGAAGATATCCTTACTGGGCTCATCTATTCTGGTAGCAGACGACCTGGAATGGGGTTTGGGGTGGTCAGCATCAGATGGCCAAGAAGGTGGGTCTGAGGATCCTTTCTAGCACAAGGCAGGAAAGTAGAGGTGGCTCCAATTGGGCCTTGAGGCCCTAGAGGGGTAAGTGGGGATCTCACAGGAAAGCAAGGACAAGCCTTGAGAAATCCAGCACGCTGATCCTGTAGCCTGAAGCCAGGCTGGGCTATCCCCATCCATGGTCTTGGGGCATTTAAATGGCCCAGCATTCCGGGGTTGGCCGATGAGGAGGGTGAGCGCCCCACAGCCCTGAATCAAGCTACATGCACCTCTAACAGCACTTGCTGCATTCCTCTGCATGTCCCCGCCCTCAGCCAGCCTGTTTCCCCTCTTACCAGGCTGCTCTGAGCAATGGCCCTGTGTGCTGTGTGACAATAGTGATGTGAGACCTCGAACTTTTGAGGACTAAGACAATCAGCCGCTTTCAACCAAAGGACACTCATACCACCAGCCCTGGACTCCGGTGTTTCTGTGAACCGGAAGCACAGGGCCTCACGTGCACTCTCATTTTGTATTTTACCAGCTCGAGTGGCCAGTGTAAGCAAAGACAGGACAGGAAATGACGAGAAGAAAGCCAAGGTAAGCTACTGACCGGCCGGTCTCATTTGCCAAAAGGCTCTGCTTCCTGCCTGTGTGGCTCTCACTATAATGTGTGGAGAGTGTTTGTCACTGGGGTACAACTTCTCATTTAAAGGCCATTGCTTTTTACAAAGGCCGTGGTTCTGTCTTGATACTTAACACAGGGCAGGGAGCTCAGCCGTACTCAGTTTCTCCCCAACGCTTACCTCCTGCATGTAAAGTTTGGAGTTTGCACTTCTGACTCTTACCACTAGAGATCTAGGCTCAGTAAACCTAGAGTTTAATATACAAAGCGTACACTGGGGGCCAGAGAGCCATGAGAGAGGAAAGAAGTGATCGCCAGACAAAGGCAGGGAGGATTCTGGGTAAGCACTCAAAGAGAAGAGCTAGGAGGCAAACAGGAGAGGAAGCACCAATGCATCCGAGCAGGGAACAGCAAGCCGAGGAAGGAGGAACAGACAGAGCCAGGTCTGGGGAGAATAGGCAGGTGGCCTCCATTGCTGAACTGAATGTGGGGCTGCCTTGGGTTCTGAATTAGCAGAACCTCCTTTAAACAAACTCTGGAAAAGCATGGGTTAGCAAGTGTGGTTCAGGGTTAGCCTTTGTCAGTCTTCTACAACAAACCCTGATAGACAAAGCAGCCTGCTCGCCACAGACCAGCCTCCCAAGCCCCACCTGCCTTCCGTTTTCATCTGTCATCTTCTCACTCACACCTTTTTGTCTTAGAAAACCCTGAGCTGTATGTGCAGTGTTATTTTCCTGGAAAACCCCACCACGGCCCAGACTGGATCAACTGGACAGTTCCTATGAATGCTGCCCAGATCGTCTGGCCTGTAATTGGTGCCAGAGTTCCAGTGAGTCTCCAGATGTGGATGGTACTAGCTAGAGTCTGGTAGCAAGAGGTTGAGGACCACTCCCAGAAGGGCCTGTTCTGTACTCATTAGGACTTCTTGTCACAGAGCTCAGGAAACAGGCGGCCAAGCCTCGTGCAGGGCCTGAGCACTGCCCTACTTCTTGAAGCAGGAGTGACAGCTGCTTGTCAGTCAAGATGCTCATTCAGTTCCAGAGTGAGGCACAGGAGTCCTGGCCTCATGCTTGCACAAGCATGCGTGTATCTATCATTCAGGTGTACACACGGCACCCAGTCCCTGCCCCGGACTGACTCACAGGAGAGCATGGGGCCTGACCTATGACGAATCTAAGCTGGGTAGAGAAGCTTCCAGTAGAGAGAGGGGTCTTGCCCAACCAGGGGACAAGGGCTCCAGTACACACCCTAGCTTTCCTCCTGTGAAAGCGGCCCCAGAGAGTCTGTCTCTTGGACTATCCTCCTGGTGCTGGGGACATGGATTAGGCCCTGATCCCTTTGGTGGGAAGTTTGAGGGAATGAGGAAACACAGTAGAGTCTCTGGTCAGGACTCCAGAACAACCTGCACTTAGCCTCTTCATTCTGTTTTCTCCCCGCCTCCCTTTGTTTTGGGGTTTTGTTTGTCTGTTTGTTTGTTTTTGTTTTTTGAGACAAGGTTGTTCTGTGTATCCCTGGATGCCCTGGAACTTGCTCTGTAGACCAGGCTGGCCTCAAACTCAGAGATCTACTTGCCTCTGCCTCCTAAGAGCTGAAATTAAAGGCATACACCACTACCGCCTAGTCGGCCTCTCAATTCTTTATTTCCAACAGTCTGATCTCATACCCTGTACAACACCAGGGCCATATTTCCCAGTCAGAGTGCCCAGAGGCAACTATAGTATCAGCCTTCAGCCTTCTGACTAGATCCTTCTCAGAAGACATCTAGCCACACAGAGACACCCATTTCCTTAGGTGGACCTAATGTTCTGAAGTTAATTTTGGCCAGATCAAGATTCCATCCATGGCATTAATTATATCTGAGTCTTTGTTTAATCAGAAAGTATGTGTGTATATGCATGTGCATACGTGTGTGTGTGTGTGAGTTCGTGCATGCATGTTGTGTGCACATACATATGTTCACGGATGCACGTGTATGTATGTGTATGTGTGTTCGTGCATGCATGTGTGTGCACATATGTTCATGGATGCACGTGTATGTATGTGTGTGTGTTTGCATGTGTGTCTCTCGGGGGTGTGTGTGTGTGTGTGTGTGTGTGTTGTCTCCTTGGCGACATCTGACAGAAGCTTTTGGTTGACTCCTTGAGGTATTAGGATTTTATTGGCATAGTGGAGAGAGGATGGGTGTCAGCGAGCCTGCGCGAGTGCTCCCCCTGAGGTTGAGCCGCTGACCCACGACACATTAGCATTCTCTCTTGAGAAAATCTCGCTGCCTCTTTTTCTGATGGTCTCCATGTGCTTACTAAGTGGGAAGCATCTTTAGGCCAGTGTTCTCCAAGTGAGAGCTACAACAAGGTCCGACTGCTAGAGAAAGAATATACCAGCCTGTCTACCTTGCTTCAACATCTCTCTTCGAAGTTCTACACTGTGTGATTTTAATATGTCCATCCCATGTCAGCTGTGTAGCATGTGTGTAACGGATGGGTGACCTGGTGCTAAGGGAACAGAGTTGCTGTCCTTTCTTACTGGAAGGGCGGTGGAGAGGGCTGCTTTGAGCTGGGACCCACCTTCTTTGTGTTTAGATTTTTTTTTAATCCGTTTTTCCGTTTGTTTCCATCCCTGTGTGCTGACTTTCATTTTGATTTTATTTATGTTTATGTTTAAGACATCCACACCTTCCTGTGCTAAAACCCCGAGCAATAGGCCCTGCCTTAGCCCCACACGCCCCACTCCTGGTAGCTCAGATCCTTTGATCAAACCCTCCAGCCCTGCCGTGTGCCCTGAGCCAGCCACCTCTCCTAAACACGTCTCTTCTGTCACACCCCGAAATGGCAGTCCTGGAACAAAGCAGATGAAACTCAAGGTAAGGAAACCACCTTTGGCGAGACCCAGGCTGCTGGACCATGGTGTTCAAATGCTTTCTTCAGCTAAGCTCACAGGCAGTGCTACATGGTTGAAGAAGGGACAGGGAGGACTCTGGGGACTCAGAGTTGTGCTTCTTGCCCCCCTCCCCCCTGGAGACAGCAGTCCCCGAGATAACCAGAGGATCCCAGCTTGTAAGTTAAGGCTCTGAGCTGATCATGGTACATGATGCCTATAACCAATCCCAGCACTGAACATGATTCTTGTACGTCTGAAGCTAGCTTGAGCTATAGAGTGAGCTCCAGGTTAGCCTGGGCTATAGAGTGAGTAAGGCTCTAGCTTGAGAAATAAAAAAAGAAGCCAGGTGTGGTGATGCTTATAATTCCAGCACCCTGGAGTAAGAGGCAGCCATTGCCTAGATAGCCAGAAATATATAGAAAGACTCTTCCTCTTAAAAATAAATAGATAAGCCGGGCCGTGGTGGCACACGCCTTTAATCCCAGCACTTGGGAGGCAGAGGCAGGCAGATTTCTGAGTTCGAGGCCAGCCTGGTCTACAGAGTGAGTTCCAGGACAACCAGGGCTACACAGATAAACCCTGTCTTGAAAAAAAAAACATAAATAAATAAATAAATAAATAAATAAATAAATAAATAAATAAATAAATAAAATAGATAAATAAAATAGATAAATAAAATAGATAAATAAAATAGATAAATAAACTATAAAAAAAGCCTCAGGTTCCTCTAGAGTTCTTATGGTAACTGGTCACGCCTCGTGCTGGGTGGCATGGCCTCCAGCTGCACCCATCTCAACAGTTCCTTCCCTCCTCCGTTCCTCCCGAGTCTGTGGCTCATGTGGTTTCTTTGTGTAGTTCATGCCACGTCTAATGGTCATCTACTGCCCATCAGACCCATAACCACTCATAGTCAGCTGTGTCTGCTCTGCCTCTGGCTCCCAGATTTCAGCCAGTGTTTGTGGCCAAGGGTTCAAAGCACACCTAAGGAATCACGGAGACCCCAGGGGCTGTGGACAGAGCAGAAAAAGACATGGTTTGGCCATTTGGGCATTTTGCTGAGGCCTAAAGCATATGTGGGTCTTCAAGGTTCTCTGGTGAACCCAACCTCCATCGATCAGTTACATCCATAATTAAGAGTCTGAAAAATGGGTGTCCATCCATCAGGTGTGGTCTTTCAGGGTCAGCCTACTGACCTACCCTGACTCTGATCTTGCTTCAAGCAGTACTATCATTTTATAACACAGGCTAGCTCACCATTCGTCTCAGGGGACCCTGGTACTTAACATGCAGGTGAACTGTGGGGCTGTGTGCTCCACAAACCCTCAAGACTTGTACAAGACCTTCCCAGCATCTATCTCCACCGTCACCTTCTTCAGTCAAGGTTGGGAGGGTGGGGTTGACTTTTCCTTGGTGACGGTCACCTTTCCCAGTGGTGAAAACCTTCCACCCTGATTCGGTTTGCAGGGCGCTGATGGCAAAACCGGGGCAAAGATCGCCACACCTCGGGGAGCAGCCACTCCGGGCCAGAAAGGCATGTCCAACGCCACCAGGATCCCAGCCAAGACCACGCCCAGCCCAAAGACTCCTCCAGGGTCAGGTGAGAATGCTCTCTGGAGTTTCAATCCAGAAGCTTCCAGAAGGTATAACCCTTGCCTCGGGAGGCCACCGACAATTAGTAACTCCTGGCACCAACTAACCCTTGTGGTTTGCTGAGCACGAGAGCATTTGTCTTCTTTTTAATCCGTTGACAATTGTCTGAGGTAGTTAATGAGTCCTCGACTTTTAATCAGTGAAGAAATCTTGCTCATTTTACAAGCATGAGGAAAATGCAATCACATGATTAATAAATTGCAGGGAAAGGAGCATGACACTTAATCCATGGCTCTGGGGAGGCAGCCCCAGCGTAAGGTGTTGTCAGGTTCCCTGCCTCTTTGGAGGATCAGTAGTCAGGGCAGGAAATTGTGGGGAATCTCCAACCTCTCCAACGCATGCAGCTGGGGTGTTAGGAACCTTCTCGTAAAGCTCAAGGGTCTTAGCTGAGTGATGGCATTGCTGTGGTCATTCCTCCGGCCTCCTGTCAACAAAAGCCAGTTGGCATTGAGAACCTGGCCAGGCTACAGTGGGGCTGTTTCACGTCCAGTAGAGATCCAGGAGTAGAAGCCCTGAGGACCTGCTCCCAGAAGGGTTTTTGGATGCTGTGTGACTCTGTTGCCCGGCCTGCCTTGCTCCCTGGTGGTGCCCAGGAGGCCTGTGGGTCTCTGTGTCTGGCCTGGCTCTTAGTGTCCCTGTCCTCTTAGCAGAGGCAGCCCATATTGCCCGTTGCATGCTTCTGCTTTGCACTGTAAAGGGTATTGCCTGAGAGTTGGCTGTGTTTTCCCTAAGTAGCTGTGGGTCTGGGGTGTGTGTGTGTGTGTGTGTGTGTGTGTGTGTGTGTGTGTGTCTGTGTGTCTGTGTGTCTGTGTGTCTGTGTGTCATACAATGATGATCTGGGAACATTAATGACGCGTTAAGTGGGTTTAAATCCTGATACTTCGCTCTTAGCACCATGCTGACCTGACTCACGCAATAGCCTGGAGCAGGGGCTCTTCCAGGCTCACCTGTGCTTAGGTGACTCCATGCTGATTGACTACATCTTCCTCACTGGTTCCTGCTTGTCTCTTACGCTAGGTGGACCAGCCAGATGCTGCCACCTGACGTACTCACAGAGACTCTTGTGAGCCTGATGATAATGAGGCTGTCTGTGGATTTTTTTTTTTTTCTTTTTAAGCTTCCAAGCAACCTCAGAGAAAACTACCCCCTGCAGGGGCAAAATCTGAGAGAGGTAATCCTGGGTCCATTGCTTTGAATGGGTGGGCAGACTCTCTTGGTGTGTGTTCTGCCTTCGTGCTTGTCTTCAAGGCTGGGAGGGAGCACTGCTTCAGCTCAGGTTATCTCAAAGAGGCCCAGTCTCGAACCTACTTCTCAAGTGCGGTTTGCACTGGGGCAACTATCGGCTACATCCTGTGTGTTCAGATTTACTTCAGGAACTAGGGCTGTTTGTGGGATGAGGAACATGTGTCTGGAGACATCTGGGAGTGTTGGAGGTTTGGACCATCACTAACCTAAGTCCCAGTGGGGAAATACCAATAGGCAGAGGGTTTTGCTGGGCTGAGGTTTTTGTTGTTTTTTTTTTTTTTTTTTTTTTTTTTGGTTTGTTTGTCAAGAAATGGCATCACATCAGGCCGTAGTGGTAGATGCCCTTAATCCCAGCATTTGAGTGGCAGAGGCAAGTGGATCTTTGAGTTTGACTCCAGCCTGGTCTACAGAATGAGTTCCAAGTCAACCAGGGCTACAGACCAAAACCCTGTCTCAAAAAAAATTAAAAAGGCGTCTCACTCTATTTGCCAAGGCTGGTCTCTTGGCTCTAAGGTTCGCCCGGCTTCAACCTCCAAACAGCTGGAACTATAGAAGCATGTCACCACACAGAACTTTTTCTGCATTTAGTGAGTGCTCACACAGTGCAACAGACGCTGCACTGGACCCTTTGTGACCTCCCTGCCTCGACTGTCCTAAAGATTTATTTATGTGTATGGATGTTTGCCTGGTGCCCACAGAAGCCAGACAGGGGTTTTAGATCCCCTGGAACTGGAGTTACAGTTCTGAGCCACCATGTGGGTGCTGAGAATGAAACCTAAGTCCTCTGGACCATCAGCCGGTGCTCTTAACTGCTGAGCAATCTCTCTAACCCCCCCCTTCCCCCCATAGCCTTCTCATAGCAAACTCTTGAGGGCTCTGACACCCCCCCCCCCCCATCTTTCAGATGAGGACACAGGCATAGATAGAGAGGGTCACTGCTCTCCCAAGGTTACTTTGCAAGTGTCAGGGAAGGGCCACGTGACACTACTACCCTGTATCCCTGGGGACATGGAGGTGGAGCTAAGCCCAGGGTAAGAGCAGCTCCACTTATTTCCGAGCTTGAAGGCTTTCGGGGTTCCTGAGAAGTGGGAGACTGGAGACTGAATGCTGATGCTTTGAAGATGGGCTGCAGTGAGCGTATTCGCTATTGGTGCTTCTTGCTGTGGGTTGGAAAGCTTGAGAAAGACCAGTTTTGCAGGCCCAGTGCCTCGGTCATATCTGGCTCTATCAGATCTGGACGGGGCCCCAACGTTTGCATACCACAAGTCCCACCTCCTGCTAAGAACATCAGAAGTTTTCAAACACAAAACAAAAACCCTGTGGGTGTGGTGGCTCAGTGAACTGTAGGTGTGTCCTGGAAGCAAGCAGAGGTGAAGGATGCAGTGTGGGAAGGGGTCTGGTGAGAAGTCCAGGCAGCTTTCCTGGAAGCTGATGGTATTTAGAAAGGTGTAGGGGGTGGGGGTGGCAGGAGAGATGGCTCAGAGGTTAAGAGCACTGACTGCTCTTCCAGAGGTCCTGAGTTCAACTCCCAGCAACCACATGGTGGCTCACAACCATCTGTAATGGGATCTGATGCTCTCTTTTGGTGTGTCTGGAGAAGGTTACAATGTACTCATATACATAAAATAAATCCTTTTTTTAAAAGAAAGAAAGGTGCAAGGGGAGGACATTCTGGGGTTCAGTCATGTGGGGTGTGGCTTGTGCAGAAAGCTCTGGGCAGGTGATTGGTACACGCTCTGCAGCCTCCGTTAGAGGAGCTCTGGATGTATGGGGGATGGGTCAGGAGGATCCCAGCTTGAAGGGTGTCAGCCGGGCCTGGTCACTGCACCACCCCTCAGTTAAGGGAAAGGACCGGCAGAAGTGTTTGTGGAATGGCATCCGACCACTTCCTTTCCAAGGGGAGTGACACACAGTTAGCTAGAACCCATCTCCTGACTTCTGGACACTTCAGGGCTTAGGGAGTGTTGGACCATCCCTGGGAGGAGGTATGTCATATATTGGGGCGCTGACGAGAATTCCGTTGCTTTATTGAGAAATAGCTGTCATTGTATCAAGGTGACAGAGCGGGAGCGATGCTTCTCTACACATGGTCTTCTCCCAGATCCCCCTCTGGATCCTGGCAGTGGGCGCCCAGTCCAGTGACCTCAAGGACTTTGCAGACATCGCCCCCGCCCCACCCCACCCCACCCCCGCGCGCCCACGTGGCCTCAGTCCCTTCCTCTCTCCCCACCCTCCAGGTGAACCACCAAAATCCGGAGAACGAAGCGGCTACAGCAGCCCCGGCTCTCCCGGAACGCCCGGCAGTCGCTCCCGCACCCCATCCCTACCAACGCCGCCCACCCGAGAGCCCAAGAAGGTGGCAGTGGTTCGCACTCCCCCTAAGTCACCGTCTGCCAGTAAGAGCCGCCTGCAGACTGCCCCTGTGCCCATGCCAGACCTAAAGAACGTCAGGTCCAAGATTGGCTCCACTGAAAACCTGAAGCACCAGCCAGGAGGCGGCAAGGTAAGGGCGTGGTCGGCCTTGCGGGAAGCTAGCCCTGGCAGGTGGCCCACACTCTAGCCAGACGAGCTCTCCCACCCCCGCCCCACCACCCTACCCAGGCTGCACAGGCCAACAAAGCAATGGCTCCTCCCTTCCTCTCTTTAGCTTTGCTAATTGCGCAGGTGACAGCCACTTGTCTACCCGGACCCACCTACGGGGGTTTAAGGATTTTGCTGGGTGCCACCCTTGTTGGGCTTGGCTTTCGCCCTCGGTTCTCGGGAAATTCAAGGTTTTAACAAGAGCAGCTGGTTCTACAGCTGTCATGAAATTCCTAGACCTCTGGCTTCCAGGTACCCTAAGGCTCCTTTTTTTTTTTTTTTTTTTTGGTTGTTTTTCGAGACAGGGTTTTTCTGTGTAGCCCTGGCTGTCCTGGAACTCACTCTGTAGACCAGGTTGGCCTCGAACTCAGAAATCCGCCTGCCCCTGCCTGAGTTCTGGGATTAAAGGCGTGCGCCGCCGCCGCCACCACCACTCGGCCTAAGCTTCTTCCTTGCTCTCTTTCTGAGAGTTGCTCGGGCTGACTGACATATCCTCAGGGTTCTGGAATCTGCAACAGAGAGAGATTAAGTGGGTGTCAGCAGGCATAACCCCCCCCCCCCCGAGTTTCTCCTGAGTCCTCCTCTGTGCACCCCTTGGTGTTTCTTGAGTCCCAGTCTCATCTTAGAAGGCACTAGCCCTTTGGGATTAGGGTTACCCTACTGAACTCATATCAACACTGCCATAAAGGCCTTATCTCTAAACAGTCATGTTGTGAAGTTGGGGTATCAACAAATAAATGAAGGAACACACAATATGTCACCTCCTTACCCAGCACTGGAGTAGGAGGGGAGGCAGGTGTGGGGTGTGGAGCTGTGAACCATTCCTCAGTCTACTGTCTTTGTCTTTTGGGCCGAGTACTTATGAAACAACACATCTCTGAAGGTGCTAAAGGAGCTCGCTCCTCAGAGTTTAGGGTCAATATTTGCCCTCCATCAGAATAGTGGACACTCTCCCTACTGCTGAATTTGGTTGGGGGAGCTTGTCACTAGAGGGAAGTTGGCTACAGTCCCTGTGGGCATCTTCCCTGAACCCTGTGCTTTGTTTGGGGGAGCCCTAGACCCTCCTATTGGCTCTGCACAGTGGGGTTTGTGTAGCATCTGGGTTAAAGTGTGTAGTTAATGACCAGAGGCTGGCTTTAGGTTCAGTGCTATTTCTCCCTGACATCACGGGGGGGGGGGGGGGGGATCAGCTTGGATCATCAGCTTGGTCCTAGGTTGAATTAACTCCTCTCAGAGTCATCTGTGCTCTCCTACCCCCAAAGATATTTAGCTGCCTCCTTCAGAAGGGGGCAGGGCATGGCGTTTGGGAGGAACACAAGTTTGAGGCTAATGCTATATGACAAGACCCTGCCTCTAAGAGACAGGTTGCATGGTGGCAGGAGCCCTTAATCCCAGCACTCAGGAGACAGCGCCAGGTGGATCTGTGACAGGTGAGTTCCAGGCCAGCCTGCTCTATACAGTGATCTCCAAACTAGCCATGGCTATACAGGAGACCCTGCCTCAAAGAAGAAGAGGAGGAAGAGGAGGAGGAGAAGAACCCACAGAGCTGCATGCTCACCTCTGAGGAAAATGAACAGCAAGGTCACAATGACTTGTAGCATCAGGGACTTGGTGGCCATCAGCACCTTCTTGGTCCCAGCCCTAGGCCCTGAAGCTCCTCCAGCATTCAGGAGATGAAGCCTTGGGTGTGGTACTGCACCCTCCCTGAGAAAGAGGACCAGCAGGCAGAAGAGGATGTGCATTCAGAACACCTCAGCTGGCGGTTCGAGTGCCACCCCCACCCTGAACCAGGCCTTCGCCTGTGAAAGAAACCGTGACTGGGGCTTACTTACAGATCCCTTTCTGCATTGCCGGGGATGCTGGGGGGAGGTGCCTCTCCCTGTGGCAGCAGCTCTGCTTATGTTGATAATCCTTAGGGTCGCCACTGTGGCTTCTGCGTGGTTTACAGAAGGAAAGGTTCATGGGACTCCCATAACCTGGTCAGGGCCTCAGCAGAATGACTCTGAAGCCATGTGGAGGCTCTGGCCGGCAACCACAGCTGCCATCCACCATTTGGCTTCATGGTCTCCAGACTTCCGGTCTTCACCCACTGTCAGGGCCAGCAAAGATGGCTCAGAGGGTGAAGGTATGTGCCACCAATCCTGACGGTCATCAAGCTTGGGTAGAGAGAAAACACACACACACACACACACACACACACACACACACACACACACACACACGCAGACATGCACAATAAATTAAAAGTGTCAAAACAAAACCAAGTCACCTCCTGGAGCTTCGTCTCAGGACCCTTGTGATCGTCAAAGTCCCGAGTGTCAGGAATTAGGGTTTCTGGGAATCTATGAAACTCGAACTCTTGCACCAGCTGGACTAGGAAGCAGACCCATCAGGGCCATTGAGGGCACACGGTACCTGCAAGTCAGAGACCCTGAGGCAGACACAGCCACCTCCTCTCTGCACCATCTCAGATGCCATCCCAGACTCAGCCACTGTCAGGTTCCTGTCTCCTCTGTGCCCCTCCTTCTTCGAGACTTCATCCTGTTCCCATTCGTCCTGGTCCCGGACAGTGGCTCCTCCAGCACTGTGTCCAGTGACGTCCATGACTCTGCCGACCCCAATCTGGGCTTCCCAGTGTCACCTCTGCTGCCTACCTCTTTGGAACCTCTAGTTCATGCCTGCTTTGTCCTGATCTGCAGGGGCCACCATCCGGCTAGAATGCTTTCCCTTAGCTCTCCCCTGGGACGTTCCCCCCGGACTCCCTGATTTGTGGTAACTGAAGGGAGCACGATGCCCCAAGGGCATTGAGCCTTCATGGAACTGGGTTGCTGGATTTCATCAAGGACTCAGCAGAACCTGCATCGTGGGCGGCTGTCCTGTCAGCCCCTGCCCATGGTGGGGTGGCTTACCAGGTGGAGCAGTTCTTTCAAATTAGTACCAGGAACTGGCCCAAACAGGGAGTACAACATTCTGCAATGTTCCATATAAGAAAAGGGCTTGGCTAGCCTCATCTACGGAGCTGTGCTGGGCTGTGATGACTTGCCGTTGTATACAGAAGAGACAAAGTGACTTGAGACTTCAGACGTGACAGAGCCATGGAGCAGAAGACAGGAGGGTTGTCTGAACAAGCCCTCGGCCTTGTCAGCCTTGTAAGCAAAGAGCAGCGTCGCTGCCTCCAGAAGCTAAGATAAGCTGTTTTTCCAGGGACAAAACCTGTAACACCCATTGATGGGAGATTCTGAGAGCTGAGCTGACGTCTTGGATCCCTGAAATGTCTGTTTAATGAGACCCTATCTCAAAATAAGTATTGGCCACAAAAGGCAAAATTCTAAGAGTCTGAAGAATAGGGCCAGAGGTGTGGCTCCAGGAGTAGAGTGTGTGCCTAGCATGCTTGAGGCCCTGGGTTCAGTCCCCAGCACCAGATAAACCCTTCCTGGTAGAGCACACCCATAGTCCCAGAGCTGCAGAGACGGAAGCAGGAGGATCAGAAGTTCTAGGCCGATCTCCACCACATGAAGAATTCAAGGATAGCCTGACTTATTATGAAGCCATGTCTTTAATGGTGATGGTGATGGTGGTGGTGAGATTTCTCGGTGAGCTAAAGGTTCTTGTTGCCAAGTCTGGTGACCGGGTTCAATTCCTAGGGCCCACGTTGTTGCAAGCTGTCCTCTGACCTCCAGGCACTCACCTCCCCCACAATGAATAAAGCAGGACTGGAGAGATGGCTGAGAAGTCAAGAGCTCTTGCCCTTAGCCAGAGTTCTGGTCCCAGCACCCATTGTGGACCGCGTGTAACTCCAACTCCACGTCACCTTACACTTTCTCCTGACTTAGTGAGATGGCTCAACAGTTAGACACTGGCCACCAAACCTGACCACCCGAGTTTGGTCCTTAGGACATGGTGGAGGGAGAGAACTGACTCCAACGGGTTTTCCTCTGATGACCATCACACATCGTGTCACACATCCGTACAAATGAATAAATGAAATTTAGTTTTTAAAAAGATACTGAAGAATACAGACCCCTCTGGAGTGGTGTTTACCTTGAAGAAAGGAACCGCAGGGAACTCTTCTGACATTGAGTGTCCAGGGATCCACTTAGATTTTCCATCAAGCTAAGCTAGACAGTAACACATGTTATCCTAGCAACCTCAGGTTGGACCAAGGAGGACGCCTAGCCTGGGCTCCACATGAAGATTATTGATTAGGAAATATTCGAGACCTCTCTTTTTCTGCCTTGGACTTTTCCCTCAGCTTTTATGGTTGGCTTCAGTGAACATGCTTCACCCTAAGCTTCCACAGTGAGCTTGTGTTAAAGGAAAATGCAGCCGGTCAGACAGTCTGACCAGGGACTACAGGAAGGAGTGTGGGACTGGGAAACAAGAGCCATTTGGAAGTTCTTTTAAATGTTTAATGCTGTCTACCCCAGCCTCACTGTGATTCCCGGGGACAGACCAGCGTGTTTCCAAGGTACAGCCCAGGCTGAAGCTCAGGATCACCATGTTCTTACCTCGCTGGCTTCTGGTCCATCCCAAACCATGAGGATGCCTTTGGTTTCTCCCATGTCCCCATTTACAGGTTCCATACCTGCTTCTTCGGCTCAGACACAGCTGGGCCAGCCCCAGGCCTTCCATGCCTACCCAGAGTTGACTCCGCCCTGGGCAGTGTCTGAGAGGAGAGAGTGGGGAGTTCCTGTAAGACCAGTGTTTAAAGCATGTTTTCAAAGTTACTCACTGGAACTGGACATGACATCTATAACCCCAGGGGGACTTGCGGTGAGCTCAAGAGCAGCATGTTCTATGTGTAGCAAATTCCAGGCCAGGCGGGAGACGTGTATCAAGACATTCTCTAAACAAACAAACAAACAAAAAAACCTAAAAAACAAAAAACAAACAAAAAGAAAAGCAGAAACTAAAAAGGAAAGGAAAAAAAAAATCTACAGCAGGGCTGTGGTGGCATGCGCCTTTAACCCAGCACTTGGGAGGCAGAGGCAGGTGGATTTCTGAGTTCGAGGCCAGCCTGGTCTACAGAGGGAGTTCCAGGACAGTCAGGGCTACACAGAGAAACCCTGTCTCGAAAAACCAAAAAAAAAAAAAAAGAATTGTAATGTATATATCTGTTTTCCAAAAATCATAGGTGACCCCTGTGAAAAGGTCATTTGACCCTCCCCCCCCAAAAGGGTTTCAACCCACAGGTTGAGAACCTCTGTTCTAGAGACTAGAGGCCTGTGAAGCCCATCTTAGATCCTTCTGTTCCAGGGCTTCTCATGGAGTGAGAAGTGTTTCCTTGGAATGGAGGAAACCAGACATAGTACTCATCTATGACTGTAGCACTTGGGAGGAGGCAGAATTGTTAGTTCAAGGCCAGCCTCAGCAACACAGTGAGTTCAAGGCCAGCCTGGGCCACTCCCCGGTTTTTTTTTATAATTATAGAAACTCACCTGTAATTGAAAGAAAGCATTAAATAACAGGAGATGATAGTAAAGTAAAAGACGAAAGGACTAGCCAAGAGTGTGGCTTGGGGCGCCAAGTCCCATCCTGACACTGTCACCAAAGCTGTAGGCTGGGATACTTGAGATTGCGTTAAAAAGAAGGAGAAGGAGATATGGTAATCCCGGCACTCTGGAGGTGGAGGCAGGAAAATCAGAAATTCAAGGTGGTGCACACTTTTAATGCCTGCACTCAGAAGGCAGAGGCAGGCGGATCTCTGAGTTGAAGGCCAGCCTGGTCTACAAAGTGAATTCCAGGACAGCCAGGGCTAAGTAGTGAGACCCTGTCTCACAAAAGAATAAAAATAAAAAAAGAAAGAAATGTCACTTCTTTCCTAACCAGTTTTTGGTTACTGTCTTCTGCTTGGCTGAGCAGATGGAGAGCTCCTTGGAAGACTTCCAGGTCCTTGCAGGAGTCCAAGTCAAAGCTTGCAAAGCCTGGGAGCGCAGGGGCTGCAGTATCACGGCTGACCACAAGATGGCGGTGGAGCACTGTAGACAGCAGTCTGCATTCTTGGCCCACCCACAGCTGTTGCTTCCTTCTCTGGAAGTGTATTGCGATTTTCCGAGTAGTCTTTTTCCCTAACCCGTGGTTTTTTTCTGTCTCTCATCTCTGCCTATTTCTTTTTATTTCTGTCTGCCTATCCTTCTGCTTCACCACTGATTATACAGAGATATGAAAGAGGTTTTAGAATATGTTAACATTTGTGTGCATGTGTGTGTGTGTGTGTGTGTGTGTGTGTGTGTGTGTGTGTGTGTGTAGGGGTGAGAGTTGCATGTATTTTAAATGCAACATATTCACTGACACAGGAAAAAAACCTTTTTTTTTTAAAGACAGGGGCTCATTTATTCCAAGCTGGCCTCAAAGTCATGTGGTTGAGACTAGCCTTGAACTTCTGATATTCCTGCCTCCACCCACCAAGTACTAAGACTAAAGGTTTGCATCACCACATCCAGTTTTATACAGTATGAGGGCTTAAACCCAGGGCCTTATGCATCCTGGGAAAGTCCTCTATTATCTGAGCTCTGTCCCAGCCACTCCCACTGTTGGATGGCAGCCATGACAGTGTTTGACCTCGGGTACCTTATTGCCTTTTCCAGACTGGATACAGGCAGGCTTTGTGCACCCATCCCCAAGCCAACCACTTGGACTCTAAGGAAAGGCCGTCTGGGGGCCTCAGCTGTCCACCCCAGATTCATGTGGCACATAGGGTGATGCCTCGGCCCACTGTCCGAGTGATGCCCAGCCCGGCCTGGCTAGTGGCAGCAGTCTGAGAGCTCCTTGGCTTGGGGCCAAGAAGGGGTCCTCTAGAGTTCTGAAGCCACGCAGCATCAGAACAAAGTCCACCTAGGGTTTGACAAGGCTTTGAGATCTCTGGAAGTGTAAACTAAAGTGGGTCCAGCCAGCTTCTCAGGACCACTTCCTGCCCACCAAGCCCTTTCCTCCTGAAAGAAGGCCCTCAGATGAAAACGTCCTCCTTTCCCTCCAGGATATTTCCAGTGTCAGAGCCAAAGCCTGGGGCCACGGAACGGCCCAGGCCGCTGGTGCGTTTCAGGGCTCCCATTTCACAACACCAACCACCACCCTCTTCCCTCCCCTCTGGACCTGAGTGTTAGTAAGAGCTTTGGCTTAACGTGACCTCTAGCAGTAATTCAAGTCTGCTTTGTAAATATCTATCTAGTGCCAAACCCCACCAAAGCGTTTCCTTTCCTGTGGTGTTAGAATAAGAAACACACACACACACACACACACACACACACACACACACACACACACACACGGGGCGGGGTCTCTATGTATGTTGCAGACCATGTGTGATTGTTTAACGTCCTCTGATTAATTTGTGTCTAGCAAACAGTCGTCTTCCTCTGAAAACCATTAGGTTTTCTTTGTCCAATCATGAGTTATGTAATTAATCACGTTTCATTTTTCCCATTGGCTTCCAGGAAGTTCAGTGTTGGATACAATAGTGCTGTATGCCTATCTCAGTGGCTTCCCTTTATTGCAACGTCATCCTCTTATTTATTTTATTATTATTGTTGTTGTTGTTGTTATTTTGGTTTTTCTTTTCTTTTTTGTTTTTTTTGGTTTTTCGAGACAAGGTTGTTATTTTGGTTTTTCAAGACAGGGTTTCTTTGTGTAGCCCTAGCTGCTCTGGAACTAGCCCTGTAGAGCAGGCTGGCCCCAAATTCACAGAGTTCCTGCATGCCTCCCGAGTGCTGGGATTAAAGGCATGTGCCTCCACTGCCCGGCTTGTTTTCTGATTCTAAACTGTTCTCATTCTGGTTTTCTTTTTCATTTTTATTTTTATACAGGTCTCATTCTATTGGCTCAGGTCTGGAACTTACTATGTATGTAGTTCAGAGTAACCTTGAACTAAGAGCATATCCTCCTGCCTCAGACTGGCAGGGATGGCAAGCATGGGCCTCCACTCTTGGCTTCCTTTCCCTTTTTGAAAGCAGGGAAATCTGCTTTAGGAATTCATCAGGGAAAGGTATGAATAAAGCTGACCATGGTGCTACTCACCTGTCAGTCATCTGAGCCCTGAGAGGCCAAGGCAGGAGGCTGAAGAATGCAATGTTATCTTGGCTGCAGAGCAGGCTTGAGGCTAGCCTGGCTAGCCTGGGCTACATGAGACCCTTGTCTCAAAAGAAAGAAAAAAACAAGAATAAGAAAACCGAGCACACAAATGTAGTAGAGGGGGCACTACCCAAGGAATTGATGAGAGTAGCACAGGTGGGGAAACTGAGGCACAGAAGGGCTAAATGACTATCCAAGACCAACAGTTGAGTGGGGTTCACACTGAAACTTTTTAGTGCCAGCCCATGCCCTGAACCCCTGCCTGGAACTCACCTCATAGTTAAGAGTCAAGTGCTGCTTAATACCCCAAGCAAGGAAGCAAGTTGACGTCGTCCACAGATTTCTCTGTTTATCTCTTGCTCTAGAGACCAGGCTAGCCTTAAGTGCAGAGATCTGCCTGCCTCTTCCTCCCAAGTACTGGGATTAAAGGTGTGAGACAACCCTGCCCCACTTTTTAAAAATGTTTAAAACTCAACTGGGCAGTGGTGGCACACACCTTTAATCCTAGCATGTGGGAGTCAGAGGCAAGAGGTCAGCCTGGTCTACAAAGCGGGGGAGTTCCAGGATACCCAGAGAAACCCTGTCTCTAAATAAATAAACAAACAAACAAACAAACAAACACATACAATCTTTTTAAAAAAAATTAAAAATAAGCTAGGCAGGTGGCACACACTATTGATTCTACTGCTCCGGAGGTGGAGGCAGGTGCATTTCTGTAATTCAAGGCTAGCCTGGTCTACTGCTGAGTTTCAGCACAGCCAGAGCTACATAGAGAGACCCCACCTCAAAACATCATTAAAAAAAAAAAAGCTAAAATTATCCCAGGATAGTTTAAAGTAATTATGTATTGTATGTGCATGCCACCGCATACAGAAGTCAGAAGACAACATGTGGGGTCGTGTGACAAGTGTCTTTATCCTCACTGAGCCATCTCACCAGCTCAGCTCAAGATAATTTGTCTTGGACCCTTTCACCTCCCAACTCTCCAGCCTCTTGGAAGTTCTTTGTCTTGAGGTGCCTTGCACTGGTGCGGCTGTTTGGATTTTTGTTGTTTTTTCTTCTGATCACTTGACACGGGGGACTCCCATTTACAGTCGTCACTCCACCCAACCTGGTGGCCTCCCAGCTCTGTTATCCCCTTCCCAGCCATGTTTTCTTCCAGGTCCCTTTTCTGATTTCCAGTGTGCCATCCCAGGCAGCTTCTGAGTCCCCCAAGGAGGTGGGGCTCAGACCTGGCTCTCCCCAGCAGCCCACAGGTCGGGGGCAGTGCTCTGGGTGTGGTCATCTCTCATTCTTTTTTCTGGCTACCAAAGGTGCAGATTATTAATAAGAAGCTGGATCTTAGCAACGTCCAGTCCAAGTGTGGCTCAAAGGACAATATCAAACACGTCCCTGGCGGAGGCAGTGTGAGTACTGTCGCGCTCTCCACGAGGTGTGCTGCAGCCTTTGCTGTGACAACTGTCATGAGTGTGTCCTTGTGAGACATTGCATAGAATAAATCACCTCAGGCTCAGGACCTCCTGTGTCCCCACATTGTGTCTGTTGTCCCCAGACTCCTCTCCCTGTTCCATGGAAGGTCCCGCAGATTAGGAATAGCAATCTGCCCCAGCTGGCCCTTCTCTGAGAAGCTGGGTCCCCACGGTACCATGTATGTGTTCCTAGAAGCCCTGCAGATATTGGAAATGGGGTTGAAGACAGTGGCACCATGACCTGGGCTGACACCTCTTCCCTCATCTCTGGGGCAGTTTCTGCTGGGGTTTGGGGGTGGGAGGGTCCATATGGTCCCACTAAACACTAGGACTTCCTGTTTCATGTCAAGGTCAGAAAGGGCCCTAGCCACCCTCCATTTTTCAGCTGGATCTCCTTCATCTTAGGAAACAATTCCCAAGCCTCCCAGTTAAATGTAGCACTCCCCTCCCCTCAGTACAGGGACTCTGGTTGTAAAGAGCCTAACCCAGAGGTGATTGGTGTCATTGCCTGCATTGTTTGCCAGAGAAAGGGTTTTAAATTTGTCCTCCTTTAAACACCACTGGGGACCCGGCACATCCTCAGTGAGTCCCTGCAAGGTGTTCTTAGGATCCCTCCATGGGCTTAGGGGCTCCCTTACTCTCTGGGCTGGCTTGTGTCCAACAGGGCAGGATGTGTAAAGTGGCCTCAGGTTTCTCCCTGCCAACTCCCCCTCCCCTATTCTGGGTCAGTCCCAGGACGGCCTGAGCTCTCTGAGACCTGCTGGTTCCACCTTGTGAGTGCTGGAATGCAGGGATGGGTCCTCTTTCCTGAAAGCGCCTAGCCCACAGGGTTTATTCTTGCAATGTGCTTCTGCCTCCGGCACTGACACCTGCCCTGCCTTCTGACTCTTGGACCTTTGGCCCCAGAGCAGCAAGTGCTAGCCCTGTGGCTACTGCTTTCTCACGCTTACTCACCGTGTCTGCCTCTGTCCTCCACTCCCCAACGATCCTGCCACCCCACCTCCCATACTTGTTTGCTTCATAAGGAAAGGAAGGACTGTTGGCTACGCTGTAGTTACTGCCCTGTCTGATGCCCTCTCGGTGTATAGAAAGTGGGTTTCGGGAAGAGGTGATCTTTAAGATCGCTGTCCTTGTCCCTGGGCCCTGTAATGTTGTTTATGACACTTTAGCTTCCCAGCCCAGGCCTGCTGTGGCTTTGGAGGAAAGCCAGAAGTGTCTGGTTTTGCTCATGTCTGGTCTGTGCCCGGGGCTGAGGACTCTGGCTCCCAGGCCTGCAGAGGGCGGATGGTCCTGTAGGGGAAGTTGGGAATAGCCACCTCAGGGCAGCTCTGGTCACATGCTGCTCGCCTGATGAGACTACAGAGCCTAGGATATCAAAAGATAGCCTGGTCTGTGGCCTGTGGCCACTGTTGACTACAGGATGGACCTGTAGAGAAAGCTCTCTTAGGGAGGAGGGGGGCTGGTGGTTATAGCCTCTGGCATTTGGGTTGTAGGATCCAGGACTGCACCTCTAGCTTGCTCCTGGCTCTCTCTAGGGTGGAGGGAATTACTGCAGGCAAGCTGCTCCTCCATCTCCACACAGTACATCCCTTTCTCCTCTGGCCATTCCAGGCTTCCAGTATCTCCTATGCCCCAACACACCCTCTGGTACTGACTCTAATGACTCTGCCTGGGCCAGAGGGAAGAGAGGGAGGCCCTGGTCCCTGTAGCATTCCTGTTCCTTCTTGGAGGCCCTTGACTCCCCCATCATCACCTGCCCCAGAACTTCTATGGCCTCTGGATCTGTTTGCAGAAGTCCTTGGGATTATCTGCTCCTTACCCGCCCTCTGCAGGGGCGGGCCGACATCCCAGTGCACTGATATATGAGGCCAGGGCCCTCCTCTTCCATCAGGTTCATTAGCAGAAAACACACACACACACACACACACACACACACACACACACACCCCTTAATACAAAGCACCATCAACACAGCTATCCATGAAAACAAGAGGGATTGGTCCATCGAGACCTCTGTAGAAATCACCTTGCTTTATTGATTCTTGACCATGAGGCCACCCCTCTCCCGGTACCGGAGACGAGCCTCCTCACCCCTGGAATGACTATGGTCTATATGGGAGACCCATGGGACTCGGTAAGTGGCAACTAGTGAGCAGCTACCCAAGCTGTAAAACCACAGACCGGAGAGACTGGCTTCCCAGAATCCCATCTGCCTGGGCGGTCTCCTTCAAGGTACCCTGTCAGGGAAGCAACCGTCATTTGCCAGAGCAGGCATTGCTGCTGGGCCACATGAAGGACTCTTGGGCTGGCAGGTCTCCCTTTGTGTCCTGTCTACTCACTCACGCTTGCTGAGACACTCACTGAAGCTGTGGTTTCTGCTATGTGCCTGCCTTCTGTTGGTGTCGCTTTGCTCTTCTCAGTAGAGGCTGATGTGTTCAGGAGACTATGTGTCCAAACACCGCTGGGTCCTACCCTGAGTCACAGAGCGGTTTCTGGATCCTGTTTGCCGACTGGTGGTCCAGGACCATAGGAGCTTCCTGGATGAAGCACATTCTCATTGGCTTCTCCCACGAGTCCCTTCTGAGGAAAAGATGCAGGGCTGTGTGGGCCTGTCACTTCTTCCTCCACTGGGTGTCATCGGTCTTTCACCAATAAAAGGATTTATGTTTCATATTTAAATTATCTGCTACATAGTTACCGTGGTCACGTATGAGGACCAGGCATCTGCTTTTCCATGAGAGTGTCTTGTGTTTCTGGGATTGAAGATGTTTCGGTCCCACAGCTACTTGGTGAGGACCCAGCTCCCTGGGGGATGGGGGTCGGCTGGATTTTGGGAGCTTATTTTCCATCCCGAGTGGGGTGTATTCAGTAGCTGATGGGAGCCACTGACAAGCGGTTCACCAGGCTTTGCACTGTTACACCCCTAGTAACATAACCTCCTTTATTCTCTGTCTCTCTCCCATCTTCTTTGACCTGCAGGTGCAAATAGTCTACAAGCCAGTGGACCTGAGCAAGGTGACCTCCAAGTGTGGCTCATTAGGGAACATCCATCACAAGCCAGGTAGCACTTGAGGAAGGCAGGCTTTGGGGGAGTTCTGGCTGGGCTGGTGGGTGCTTCCTAGAATATGCCAACCTGGGCAGTGAATGTTAAATGTGAAAGTGCTTTGTGGGTCTGTCCCTGATTGTCAGCCTAGACCAGGGTGGAGAAACTGGTTTCAGATCCCATCCTGTGGCTGAAAGTCTGTATAAAAGGACCAGCCATGGATTTGATTGGGGCCCCCCAAAGGCTGGCTCTGTGAATATCTCAGCTTTGTCCCAGCCAGCATGGGGGGACACTTCAAATTGCACCAGCTATAACATGAGACCTTCTGGGCTGTTGTCTTATCTTCGTTGTAACATTGTTCAAAGAAAGCACTCATCCCAGGAAAACTGTACAGGTCACCTCCTCTCCTGCTACACCCTGGTGTGGTGACCTGAGCCAAAGGGGAGGTTAGGGTCTCTCTCCTCATTGTGCATTTGACAGGCAGTTTGATTCCAAGGTCTTGAGGGGCTGTGGCTTACAGAATGTTCCTAAGAAAATCTCCACAGCTGGAAGGCATCCAGTTTAACATTCAGCATGCCTTCTCATGGCCAAGCTTCCTGTACCACTGAACGATCTCAGGAGGAGGATTTTGCAGGGTGAATAGCTTATGTGCACCTTCTCCATTAGAGAAGAGGCAGGTAGTTTGCCAGCCCTAACAAGGGCTTCCTGTGGCTAAGCCTCTTCCTAGATAAAGTAGAACCCTGGCAACTCTCAGAGGATGGGTTAGTCTTTTGATCACTGGCCCAGCCTGTGTTGGAGTCAGAGTGGGCATGTCTTCAGATGTTCCCCTCCTAAATGGTGACACCTGACCTACTTTTTTTTTTTATTTAATCAAGTCTCCAGCAGCCTTGAGCACTTTGCTCTGCAGGCTGCGAGCTCATTTAACATATGCTAAGTCCCCCAGACTACAGAAAATGGCAAGAGGCTCATGTGGGTTGTGTTCCAGGAGGTGGTCAGGTGGAAGTAAAATCAGAGAAGCTGGACTTCAAGGACAGAGTCCAGTCGAAGATTGGCTCCTTGGACAATATCACCCATGTCCCCGGAGGAGGGAATAAGAAGGTAAGGGGCCAAGTGGGAGGTCCTCTAGGGCCTGAGGGTTAATGAAGTGGATGAGAGTGGACCTAGAGCAATGGTTCTCAACCTGTGGGTCCTGTCCCCTTTGGAGGTAGCATATTATATTGTGCATGTCAGATATTTACATGATTGGTAACCGTAGCAAGATTACAGTTATGAAATAGCAACGACATAATTGTATAGTGGAGGGGTCATCGCGGCATGAGGAACTATATTAAAGGGTCACAACATCGGGAGGGTTGTCTTAGAGGGTCCTCTACGGACTCTCTGGAGATAGATTCTCATCCCCACCTTGGTGTACCAAGAACAAGGCAGGAGACCCGAGGCAGATCTTTCCCACTGGTTACCAGAGAGCTAGAGCAATGTAGTAATGTTGAGGCTGTGGTCCAGCTGGCCCGGAGGCTGTTCAGCATGCACAGAGTCCCGGGGCATGCCTCAGACTGGTTATGGTATTGTTCCCCACCCCACCCATCCTCGTGTGTGTGTGTGTGTGTGTGTGTGTGTGTGTGTGTGTGTGTGTGTGTGTGTGTGTGTATGTTTTATACACATGAGTATACAGGTGAGCACACCCATGCACATACGTGCAAAACAGAACATCAGGCGTCTCCCCTTTCACTCTTCAGGGTCCCTCACTGAACCTGAAGCTTGCTGGTTTTGCTAAGCTGGCTCTTAGTGAGCGCCTGGGTTATACCTGGTTGCATCCCTCAATGCTGAGGTTACAGGCTATAGGCATGCAAGCCATGCTTTGCTCATTTACTTGGGTGTCAAGGATTCGAACTTAGGCCTTTGTGTTTGCAGAGCAAGCACTCCTACCCATTTCCCCAGTGCTAAGACATCATTTCTTAAGAAGGGCTTCTTGGTATAATACGTTCGTGTGTGTGCATGTCACCTATAAATACCTTAGTAATCTCTGGTAAAGGCTGTGAGGTGGCAGCCACTGGCATCAGTGGTTCTGCAGCCCTCTTCTCCTTTGTGGCTTCTTTTACGCTTTTAGCAGCAAGATGGCAATAATCTAGTGAATCGGAGTCTGGAGCTGGTGGTGTCAAGTAACAGTAGAGGGTTGCAGGATATTTGATTGCACTGTGAACCCCAAAATTATGTTCTTTACTGAAAAAAACTGTTTCTAGTTATGGTGTGGCCCAGCCCTTAGCACACACCTTTAAATCCCTCTGGCTAGAATGCAGACACACCCTTAGTATGCACCTTTAATCTCTAACAGTGAAGATAAAGTTAGTTTGTAGGAGGAAACACCCAGGTTTGAAAGTGACTTCTAATTGAGGGGCAGAGAAAGTGACAAATCAGAGAAAGATCCGACGGAATGAATCAGAGATAGGATATGCCGATGAGGAGAGAGGGAAGGGAAGCTACTTAAGAACAGTGCAGAGAGAGGAAGGAGGCAATTTTACTGGGACAGTGTACAGGGACAGGCAGAGAGAGAGAGAGAGAGAGAGAGAGAGAGAGAGAGAGAGAGAGAGAGAGAGAGAGAGAACAACCTACACCCAGGTGGAGACAGATGAGCCGGAGAATGAGGAGCCAGGAAATTAAAACAGATTGCTAGAGTTCGTTTGAGGCCAAGCAGAGAAACTCAGGAGAGGCCAAGAGAAAAGTCAGATTGAATTAGTCAGTTTGAAGAGGCACTTCAGCCAACAGCTGAGTTGAAAAAGCCAGAGTTCAGAAAGAACAAGAGTGAGCTTATTCAGCAATAAGTCTCAGAGGCTGAAAACACTCTAGGCCTAGATTAGATTGTATGGAGACTAGAAGCTTCTAGTCCTAGGCCTGGGTTAGCAGACAGAGGCAGTAAGCCTCAGGAGACAGTTACATCAGGCCAATGAGAAATGCATTTACAGTAGAGCATGATGTGCTTAGCGTGCTGAGGCCAGGGGTTCCATCCCAGCACGGATAGATAGATAGATAGATAGATAGATAGATAGATAGATAGATAGATAGATAGATAGATAGATAGATAGATAGGTAGGTAGGTAGGTAGGTAGGTAGGTAGGTAGATAGATAGATAGATAGATAGATAGATAGATAGATAGATAGATAGATAGGTAGATAGATAGGTAGGTAGATAGATAGGTAGGTAGATAGACAGGCGTGCATTACATTTGTAGGATACACTTAAACACAACATGTAAAATGATGTATGAGGTCACTTAAGGTTATCCATACTGAGCATTATTTGTAATTTGAGAAAAAAATGGAAGAGCCTCCACGTACATCAGCAGGGAGTAGATAGATTCTGATGCGGACGCTGCAATGGTTAACCACTGGCATGAAGAAGCACTCTGTGGAATAGCAAAAATATTAAGCCTGGACCTTGCCGGTCATCCCAGCCATTGAGAGACTGAGAGAAAGCTAGTTCCTGGCCAGCCTGGGATTAATAGTAATATCTTGCTTCTAAAAACAAACGACTCTGGTGAGATTGCTCAGTGGGTAAAGGTGCTTGCAGTCAACCTTGATGCTCTGAGTTTGGTTCCCAGGACCCAGATGTTAAAAGGAGAGGACCAATTCCCACACGTTGTCCTCTGATCTCTTCACATGCTCTAGGGCACATGAACACACACACACACACACACACACACACACACACACACACACACACTTAAAAAAAGATTAGACATACAGCCAGGTGTGGTAGCACATTACTTTAATCCTATCAGTCAGGCGAAAAAGTAACTTTTGTTCTCCTGTAGTAATTGTTATCTCATAGGCTTACTGCCTCAGTCTGCTAACCTAGATCTAGTCCTGCAAGCTTCTAGTCTCCGTACAATCTCATCTAGGCCTAGAGTGTTTTCAGCCTCTGAGACTTACTACTGAATAAGCTCACTCTTTCTTGTTCTTTCTGAACTCTGGTTGGCTGATCCAACTCAGCTATTCTGGCCCAAAACTATTCTCCATACTGACTGATTCAAACTGACATCTTTCTACTTCTCACTGAATTGCCTTGCTTGACCTGGAACTAACTATGGCAATCTGTTTTAATCTTCCTGCTGGTTCCTTCTTACTCTCTGGTTTGTTTTGTCTTCACCTGTGTCTAGCTTGTTCTCTCTTTAACCTGTCTCTGTAAAACTCCCCCAGTAAAACTGCCCCTCCTGCTCTCTTAGGTTGTCTTTCCTTGTGAGAGTTGGGTATATTCTATCTCTGACTCATTCTGTCAAATCTTCCTCTGATTGGTTACGTTGTCTGCCCCTCAATTAGATGTCACTTGCAAACATGTGTGCTTCCTTCTATAAATTAACGTTACCTTCATTGTTTGGGATTCAAGGTGTATACTAAGGGTGTGTCTGTATTCCAGCCAGATCACACAGGCCTAGAAGGTCTTTGGATATGATCAGAGCAGCCATGTTGCTGGATTAAAATTCCTCTATGGTCAGGAAGCAGATCTCCAGCAGTTCCAAACCAGACTGGTCTTCATAGTGATTTCCAAGCCGACCAGTGCTACATACTGGTATCCTTCCTCACAAGTAGATAAATATATACATTAATTACTAAAAAGTAAGTGATCGATATTGAAGCAAGTATCCAGTATGAAAAGCAAAGTGCAAAGCCCTGTGTATATTGTTCTCATATGGGTTATATATACATGTGTTTACTTGCACATGCATGTCTGTTTCTGTATGTGTGGAATATTTGAAGGACACAGAAACAATGGTCAGGGTCATTGGGCGGGGGGCGGGGGGGCGAGTGGGTGGGAAGACTGTGAACAACTATTGCTAATTGGAAAACAAAAACAAGTAGGGTGGTGGCTCCTGAGGATGCAAGTTAGTTGGTAGAATGCTTTCCTGGCATGTAGGAAGCCCTGGGTCTGACCCTACCAGGACATAAACTAGGTGTGGTGGCATACACCTGTGACTCCAGCTTTGGGGACAAGGAGGCAGGAAGATCCAAGTCCAAGGTTATCCTCAGCTGGATAGAGAATTCCAGGCCAGCCTGTGCTACGTGAGAGCCTGTTTCAAGAATAAGTAAATACAGGGTGTGGTGGTGCATGCCTTACAGCACTTGGGAGGCAGAGGCAGAGAGATCCCTGAGTTCAAAGTCAACCTGGTCTATAAAACAAGTTCCAGGACATCCAGAGCCATGCAGAGAAACCCTGTCTTTTTTTTTTTTTTTTTTTTGGTTTTTCGGGACAGGGTTTCTCTGTGTAGCCCTGGCTGTCCTGGAACTCACTCTGTAGACCAGGCTGGCCTCGAACTCAGAAATCTGCCTGCCTCTGCCTCCCAAGTGCTGGAATTAAAGGCGTGCGCCACCGCCACCACTGCCCGGCGAAACCCTGTCTTAAAAACAAAAATAAAAGTAAAATGAATGAATGAATGTTCTCCTCCCACCACAGACTAGCTCTGGTGTGTAGAGCCTTATCATTAATCTCATCCTCTACTTCTTGTAGATTGAAACCCACAAACTGACCTTCAGGGAGAATGCCAAAGCCAAGACAGACCATGGAGCAGAAATTGTGTACAAGTCACCTGTGGTGTCTGGGGACACATCTCCACGGCACCTCAGCAATGTGTCCTCCACGGGGAGTATCGACATGGTGGACTCACCACAGCTTGCCACACTAGCTGATGAAGTGTCTGCTTCCTTGGCCAAACAGGGTTTGTGATCAGGACCCCGGGGCAGTCAATAATCGCGGAGAGAAGAGAGAGTGAGAGTGTGGAAAAAATAAAAAAGAACGATCTGGCCCCTCGCCCTCTGCCCTCCCCGCTGCTCCTCATAGACAGGCTGACCGGCTTGTCACCTAACCTGCTTTTGTGGCTCGGCTTTGGCTCGGGACTTCAAAATCAGTGATGGGAAAAAGAGTAAATTTCATCTTTCCAAATTGATTTGTGGGCTAGTAATAAAATATTTTTAAGAAAAAAAAATGTAAAAACATGGCCAAAAACAACATTTCCTTGGGCAATTGCTATTGATCCCCCCCTCCCTCTCTGAGTATTAGAGGGTGAAGGAGGCTCTGGAGGCTACTTCTGGGGAGTGGCTGAGGGACCAGGGCAACTTAATTGCCCATGGCCCCATCCTAGCGGCATCAGAGACAGTGGCACCGATGAAAGATTTGAGACTTGGTGTGTTCGTGGAGCCTTAGGCAGGTGGTGTTAAATTTGTGTGGGTGTGAGTGAGGACTGAGACAGCGAAGACTGAGAGATGGGTGGACTGGGGGTCAGAGGAGAGAGGTGAGGAAGGCAGGTTGGGAGAAGGGACACTGGCTCCTTGCCAAGTAGCTTGGGAAGCACAGGTAGTCCCAGCTGCCTGCAGCAGTCTTAGCTAGCACATATGCCTGCTTGCTAAAGCACTGTGGGGTACCGTGGGGGTGTGTGCCCCTTCTGAAGGGCAGCCTGTGGGTGAAGGGGAATTGGGCAGAAAGAAGGTAGGCCAGAAGGTGACACGTTGTAGATTGGTTCTCTGAAGGCTGATCTTGATATCCCAGGGCACTGGCTTCTTCCTCCTTCCCCGCAGGCTGGGAGGTCCTGAGCTGAGGAGTTTCCCTTTGCTCTCACAGGAAAACCTGCTTTACTGAGTTCTGAAGTTTGGAACTACAGCCATGATTTTGGCCACCACATAGACCTGGGACTTTAGGGCTAACCAGTTCTTTGTAAGGACTTGTGCCTCTTGGGGGACATCTGCCTGTTCTCAAGCCCGGTCCTCTGGCATTTCTGCAGTGTGAGGGGTTTGGGTGGTACTCTGGGATGTGGGTCCCAGGCCTCCCCATCCCTCACACAGCCACTGTATCTCCTCTACCTGTCCTATCATGCCCACGTCTGCCATGAGAGCCAGTCACTGCCAGTCATGTCTCACCGTCCTGAGTGCCCAGCCTCCCCCAGCCCCATCCCTGGCCCCTGGGTAGATATGGGCAATACCTGCTCTACACTAGGGGTTGGAGTCCAGGGAAGGCAAAGATTTGGGCCTCAGTCTCTGGTCCTATGTTCCACGAATCCAACCAGTGTGCCTCCCACAAGGACCCTCACAACCTTGTTTGGTTTGCTCTATCACTTCCCATCCTGGATGGGAGCCAGTGTGTGCTTGGAGATGACCCTGGACACCTCTGCTTTTTTTACTTTAATAGTTGCCTCCTAGGCCTGACTCCTTCTGTTGAGCTGGAGGCAGCCAAGTCAGGTGCCATTGTCCTGGCATCAGTATGAACAGTCGAGAGTCCCAGGGCAGGGCCACACTTCTCCCATCTTCTGCTTCCACCCCAGCTTGTGATTGCTAGCTTCCCAGAGCTCAGCCGCCATTAAGTCCCCATGCACGTAATCAGTCCTCCACACCCCAATTTGGGAAACATACCCCTTGATTGAAATGTTTTTCCTCCGGTCCCATGGAAACGGTGCTGCCTGCCCTGCTGGAGCAGCCAGCCATCTCCATAGATGCAGCCCTTTCTTTCCTGTCTGCACCTTGTTGCGTTGTAGTTGGATTTGTCTGTTTGTCTGGGTTCACCAGAGTGACTATGATAGTGAAAAGAAAAGAAAGAAAGAAAAAAAAAAAAAAAAAAAAAAAAAAAGGACGCATGTATCTTGAAATATTTGTCAAAAGGTTCTAGCCCACCACAGGAGATGGAGGGTCTGGACGTCACCTGTCTTCTTCGTGACTTGGCTCCAGGCCAGTGCAGTGCTACCCTGCTGAGACATCCCATGTTTTGAAGGGTTTCTTCTGCATCTGGGACCTCACAGACACTGGATTGTGACATTGGAGGTCTATGACATTGGCTAAAGCCTGAAGCACAGGACCAGCTAGAGGCAGCAGGCTCTGCCTGTCAGGGAGAGCTTGTGGCTGGCCTGGGGTGAAGATGGTTCTCTCTAATCACAACTTCAAGTCCCACAGCAGCCCTGAAAGACATCTAAGAACTCCTCCATCACAAGAGAAAAGGACACCAGTGCTGGCAGGAGAGCTGTGCTCCTAGAAATCCCATGGCTCTCCAGTAGATAGCCTTGGGCCCTCTCCAAGCCTTGGCCCCTTCACCGTAGGGTTTGGGACGGACTGCCCCAATGATGAAAGGGACATCTTAGAAGACTCCCTTGGTTTCCAAGGTGTCAGCCCCCTGACCTTGCATGACTTCCTACAGCTGCAGGGACTAGGCCTTTGAAGATTAGGAACCTCAGGCCAGGTCTGCCACTTCTGGCTTGGGTACAGTTAAGGACAATGTGGAGAATAGGAGGAAGCAGCCAGCCTCTCCCATTAAAGATCTCTGAGTGCCCAGAGCTACCAATTGTGAGATCCCCACTGCTGATGGACTTCAGGTGTTCACAGAAGTGAAGAGTCCGAGGGAGGAAGAGGAAGTGTGGTTTGATGGTCTGTGGTCCCTTCATCGTGGTTACCTGTTGTGGTTCTCTCTCATAGCCGTTTACCCACCTTGAAGTTCCTGTCCTTGAATGAGGGGGAGGGGGTTACTCTACCATATCTCTTGTAGGGCAATCAACCCAAAAATCATGGTTTGGAGTGATCTGGTCAGTTCTGATAGGCAGTTTACAAAGGGATTTTGGCTTGTTACTTCAGTGAGGACAATCCCCCAGGGCCCTGGCACCTGTCTGTCCTTTCCATGCCTCTCCACTCCAGAGCCAGTATCTTTGGGTGGGCTAGAGTATACAATTTGCCTGGTTCCTCCAAGCTCTTAATTCACTTTATCAATAGTTCCATTTAAATTGACTTCAATGATAAGAGTGTATCCCATTTGAGATTGCTTGTGTTGTGGGGGAAGGGGGGGAGGAAGAACATGTTAAGATAATTCACATGGGCAAAGGGAAGTCTTGGAGTGTAGCCTTTAAGCCATCTTGTAACCCCATTCATGATTTTGACCACTTGCTAGAGAGGAGGTGCCATGAGGCTAGAACTCAGAGGCTTGGCTGTCCCTCTGACAGGCTTTTGCAAGGCAGAGGCAGCCAACTAGGTCCCCGCCTTCCCAGCCAGATGCAGCTCTCAGGTTTGTGTAGGAAATCTATGAACTGCTCTTCCTGCTGCCTTCTGTGTCCAGAGCCCACAGTCCATGCCTCCTCAAAACCCTGGCTTTGTTCCCCTAGTCCAGTGGCACATTAGTAGCACCTCTGGACTGACTTCAGATCCATAGCCTACACACTACTATTAGTGAGTGGCCAGACCACTTCCTTTATCCTAGTCTGTTCTCCAGGAAAGTAAGTAAATGGGGATGAGGGCAGAGGTGATCAACTATAGGTCTGTGGCTTTATGGGCCTTCGAGCTTCTCTCTGGCTCCTCAAAGGGTTACTTTAGGCAGTACCTCAGTCTCACCCTCCTGATGTACTGTAGCCTGTGCAGCTCCTGTACTGGGCATGATCTCCAGTGCTTGCAAGTCCCATGATTTCTTTGGTGATTTTAAGGGTGGGGGGGAGGGACACAAATCATCTTAGCTTAGCTTCCTGTCTGTGAATGTCCATATAGTGTATTGTGTTTTAACAAATGATTTACACTGACTGTTGCTGTAAAAGTGAATTTGGAAATAAAGTTATTACTCTGATTAAACAAAATCTCTGTTCATGAGTTCCAAGTACAAGAAAACAATAGTTTACAAGTTCTTTCCCCCGCTTAGAAAATTTGGAACAGGAAATGAAAGTAAAAGCCAGACATTGGAGTGAGAGCTTTCTTGCTTCATTCTCACATTCTACTGCTGGCATACCACCCTCAGACAATCAGTACTCCATGAACTCACAAGGCAGCATTCAAGAGCTCCTAAAGCCTGCGCCAGCTCATGAAACTTAAGAAATTTGGTGTGGGATGTATGAGATCCTTCATTTCTGAAACTTAAGTGTAGAGGACTGGGGCTGGAACAATCGGCTGCAAACCCCAACATATACACAATTACACTGCTGCCTTTGTTCCTTGGAATCTTACTCTAAATCAAGGAATATTTCTGCTCGAGATAGGGTAGCTTCTTGCTCACAGTATTACAAAGGAAAAGACAAGACAACCCGTATTTTCTTGAGACAGGGTCTCTCTCATGCAGCCCAGGCTGGCCTTGATCCTGAGTGCTGGGAGTATAGGGGTGCACCATGTTGTTAATGAGGTGCAGGGTTCTCATGTATGCTTAGGCAAGCATTCTACCAACAAAGCAATAACCCATCCTGAGCCCAAACTTCTTGTTGAGTGCCATGGCTGTGGCCCGAGTACCACCTTGGGTGTCAGCCGACCCACCGTTTGAGACATTTTTCTACACACGTGCCATGTTATCTGGCCTCCTAGCTGCTTAGAGATTCTTGGGCCTCAGTCTCCCATCCCACATGGGAACACTGGGATTACAGATTCTTTATGCTGGTTCTCATCCTGCACTTCACTGAGCCGCCTCCCTTACCCCTGAGTTCTTTGGTAATTATATCAAGGTCATGATCCTTAGGTTTCCAATTTTAAAACATTTGTTTTCCTCAGTTCCCCCCAATGTGCCTAACCTTTGCAGACAGCTGCCTCAGTTCAGTGCATCTTTTTTTTTTTTTTTTTTTTTTGGTTTTTTGAGACAAGGTTTCTCTGTGTAGCCCTGGCTGTCCTGGAACTCACTCTATAGGCCAGGCTGGCCTCGAACTCAGAAATCCACCTGCCTCTGCCTCCCCAGTGCTGGGCTTAAAGGAGTGCGCCACCACTGCCCAGCCGTCCAGTGTATTTTAACATATATAGGAATTTCCCGCCTAAAGGCAGGAAAATGATCTGGGAAAGAACAGCTCTGAGCCTTGGAGAAGGCGCACCTGCTTACTGGGCCTGTGTAAGAGATCTGGGCCCTCAGCCTCTTTATGACAAGAAAAATGTATGCTACATGCTTTCATTGATCACTATACCTTGGACTGGTAGGAAGTAAAAATCCCCACTGGAGAGAATGGAAATTCTACCCTACTGACCTCTCAGAGGAAGGAATGAGGCAACGAAGCAACTGTTTTTACTCAAGAGCAGACGGTACTTCTTTCTTACCTTAGTGAACTACCGACTACACCACACACCCAGTGTTCCCGGGACTGTGAGAGACCACCAGAGCTCAACAATGTAGCCCCACAGAATGCTGGGGCTGCCAGCTCTGTCAGACACACAGTCCAGTGTATCAAGAAAAGCCTGACATGACTTTCTGTATCTTTTTTTTTATTATTATTTTTTTCATTTTTCCTTCCTTTTTTTTAAGCACTAGTCTGTGCTTTGCAAACAGAATCAAGACATTAACAAAGATCAGCTTCTCTGAAGAAAAGCATTTCTATAGAACAAAGACAGCTACGTGTTCGCTGCCATTACACAGCTCAAAGCAGGAAAAGAAAATATTTACAAAATACAAGTTTTTTTAAATTTTTGTCTTTTTTGGTTTTTTTGTTTTGTTTTTGTTTTTTACAATGCTAAAAGGGTTATTCAGAATTTTCAACCTTATAAATAGAAGAAGCACTTTATGCATAGGGATATGGTGCATTATTATTGTTTAAAGAAACAATGACAAACCTTTTAACTTGCAAACAGAAAGAAAAAAAATCACTAATGTTGAAAATTGTGAAAAAACCCCAACCATTAAGCAGTCTGCCTACTATTTTTGTACGATTATAAAATGGCAGAAAAAGAAAATTCCTTTCCCCCTCCCCTTTTTTTGGTGATGTGATTATACATAAGACAGGCACAAGGCTAACAGGAGGTTCATAGGGAATGATGGAACCACAGCTAGGACTGGACAGCGCTCCACAGGCAAGGGGTGTGGGAAAGGGGGAGTCTAAGTGACTGACAGGGCTGTGAAGGGGACACATGTGAACTAGTCAGTGAAAACATGACACAGAAGTGATGAGGTGTACTCCATGGACTTCCTAGATTGTAGGGGAGTGGGAATGGGGCACAGAAGCTATGATTGGAAGGACTACCGTGTCTGTGTGAGGGCATGGAGGGAGAAAAAATGGGGAAGGTAGGGTGACCTGAGCAGCTGCAGCAGGGCACTGCAGTCAAGGAGCCAAGATGGACGACCAAATGCAGATGAAACTGAAAATGGGCCTTCAAGGTTCAGGTGACAAGGTGAAGCCAGCTATCCTGCTGGCCCAGAGCTCAGTGACAAGAGCTAAACAACAGAGCAAAGAGGCTTGCTGGAAGGGTGCTCCATCCTATAAGACCAAGGAGGGGTGACCAACCAGAGCTAAGCCAAGTCACAGATTGGAGGAAAGGAAAGAGCCTAGACTGTTCTTGCTCTATCCCACCTTAATCTAAGGAGGCTGTGCCAATCTGGAGCTTTCTACCTGCTGCCATTTGGCTGGTCCGCCCTATCCCACAGGTGCAGGGGAGAGGGGTGATCATTTAATATTGGAAGTCCAGTGATCCAACAGTGCAGGGGATATGCAGGACCAGGCCAGCAGGGTCTCTTCCTGAACTTGTCTGCCAACTGGAGGAAGTGCTCAGGTGTGACATGAAAACAGAACAAGAAAACAAACAACAAAACCAAACCAACCAAAGGAGGATCTAAATTCCTTAAATTCACTAAAAACTGTGAAAATTTCCAGCATATGATGTTTGAATATCAAACGCAGAGATTTCTGAAGCTTTAATGCCAATAGTAGTGAGTCTGTATAGAGTCTCATTTCCCGCTTGCTCATCTGTGAGTTGGACGCTGAGCTGCGACTGTTGCTGCCAGATGCCGACTCTTGAGGGGGACAACAGGAGGTGAGGTGGGTGCCACCTCTGTCTCCCGGCCAGTCTTGCTGCCTGAGGTGCGACGAGTGCAGCGGGCTGCTGTGTCCTGTGCATCCAGCTGCTCGTCACATTCTGCCTGGGGACTATAGGCCAGGGGGAAGGTCCGTCGTTCCCACGGCTGGACTGACTGTGGACAGACAAGATGATCTGGTGATGACCAAGTTCCAAGACCCTGACCTTAAACCTGTATCCTGAGGTCCATGACTAGTCTGTCTAGTATTATTGGGGAGAAGTTTAGGGAGACTCCTCCCAATGTGGGGAACCATAGGAACAATGACCAACCACACTTCATTTCAAAACAACGGAGAGGAGACCTCTATCTTCGGCACATGCGGCCCCCTTCCAGTTCTACCTCATATCTTGCCCTCCCTCCATTCAAAGGAGATACCCCCTCACCTGTTCATCTAGCCCCAGCTCTGGTGTGGAGCATCGGGTGTCTTCACTGGCCAGGTGTCGCAGACTGTCCCGAGCCATGGGTGTGAGGGGGGCTGAGTGCAGTTCTGGGCTAATGGGACTCCTAGGAGATTGACCATGGGAGAACTCTGACAGAGAGTGGCTACTACTGACGTCAGGGGAGGCAGGCTGTGGGGTGGAGGGGTTGGCACTGCCCAACTGAGGGGTGGTCCGGCCGTCTGATGACCTGTAAGACCTATGAGCCAAGAAATACACCAATGAGTAGGTGAGGACACGGTCATAGGTGCTTCTTCTGCTTCGTTTTGGGGGTGGGGTAGTAAGAGGAGTTATTAAAAAAGGCATTTACACCAAAGCAGTTAATATAAACTGACAGCAATGGTACTCTTAAGATTCATCAACTATACTTGCTTCCTTCCACTTTACCCACATAGGTAGGTCTATAACATGATATCTAAGAGTCATGAGCAACTATCAGCACTGCCTAGTGAATTCACAGAAAACAAGTCAAAGAAAAATAGGGTCTCCTATCACTCTCTTAAGGAAATGGTCCATGAGGCTTGGAGGGCAAGCACTTAGAGTTAAGATTGCAAAACCAGTCTCTATCAAGAGAGGATCAACTTTTGAGGCCTTCTAAACTCCTCTGGTTAAATCACTATGACAACCGTAGGTAGGCCTTTAATCATACTGTTTGTGGCTACCATACTCCTTCTCTCAATAGATACCGGAAACCCATGCCTGCCCATTACCTGCTGCCCCGGCGCTGGGGTGGCACACTTGTGGTCCACAGCCACCTCGCCCTTTCCATCTCCTCACATTTGGCATGCAGGGCGGCAAAGGCTGCATCAGATAGGTCCTCGATCTGCAACAAAGCAGTTTCATCAATCTCTTTCCCCCAGGAAGCTAAGGTTATGAATCAGCAGAATAATTCTAGAATCAGTCTCGCCCCACTGTAGATGCTGTTAGTTATAAAGAGAATACGACAAGTTTGCATTTGATTCCCCTATGTCTTGAGGCATCGAGTGCATGGACCCATGTTTGGGTGGGTGTACATATTCCTCCAAGACAGTATAAATATGGTATTACCTCCTCATTCTCTTCATCAGGACACCCCTTCAGAGACTGAAGATCAACCTCTCGCCAGCTGCAATCAGGAAGAAAAAAAAAAAAAAAAAAAAAAAAATCACAGGATTGTAAGGCAGGCTATGATGCTCCTACCTCTAAATGAAGCCCCACATGCAAATACCCACAAAGGCCAGAAACAGAAACACAGAAGCAGCAAGCTGTTAGAGGTAAGGATGATAAGACTGTCAAGCTCAATTTTAAATAAATAGTGTTTAATATTAGTTGATTCATATCATACAGAACATAATCTTCAAACTTTCCTATAGAGGCTTGTAAATGAAATAATAAACATTTTAAGAAATCCGGTTTGATATTGAGACAACACATTCAGTATTTTAAAACACACAATCTGAGTGGCCTGCCAGGTTTGACCTTTGGGTTGGTGGATTCATACAATGGAACAAAAGAAGTTAACAGAAATAATTTTACTCCTATCACGTACCCCTCCCCAAACCCTTATTTGCTCTTGAATTTTTGAAACGGTCTCTCACTATGTAGCTCAAGCAGGCAGCAAACCTCAATGACAATCCATCTACCTAGCAGTCTCCCAACCGCTAGGACTATAGGTGTACACCATTCATGCAAGAAGCTACTCCCAGCCGGGCAGTGGTGGCGCACGCCTTTAATCCCAGCACTTGGGAGGCAGAGGCAGGTGGATTTCTGAGTTCAAAGCCAGCCTGGTCTACAGAGTGAGTTCCAGGACAGCCAGGGCTACACAGAGAAACCCTTGTCTCGAAAAACCAAAAAAGAAAAAAAAAAGTTACTCCCAATGAAAACAACAACCCCCTTCCCCCCACTCCCCAAAGCAAAAAACCGAAGTCTTATTTTGTAGCCTAGACTGGCCTTGAACTGCTGCAGCCTCCTAATGTCTGGAATTACAGGCATGAGCTACCATGTCTTTTGACACACCACACCCCCCCTTTCATTGTTGTTTCTAGAAATAAAGTCTAGCCCTATAGCCCACAGTGCTGGGGAACCAGAATGGACCATCATGCCTGGCCCCAGACCCTTCTTTTTTTTTAAAAAACAAACAAACAAACAAACAAACAAACAAACAAACAAACAAACAAAACAACTCAAGGATAGGGACTGCATAGTCAGAAGAGAAAGGGAATACAGAACAACAGGAAGGGAGGAGGAGCTTGAGTAAACAGGGTTTCTTCATACCTCGGAGTAAGGATTTCTTTGTACTGTAGTTTCTCAACACGAGTTGTTGCAGCAACAGACATTGGGATGACGATGTTGTTAATATCAAATGAGCTCTCTCCCCTTCTCCTCCTCACTGGCTGCTGCTGTAAGACAAAAGTTTAAGTTTCAAGGGGGGTGCAATGCTACAAATGTAAAACCATCAGTCATATGACAGAATGACCATGCACACAGGTCCTTGGGCAGTAGTGGCCATCACAGCAACAAGTGTATATCTAAACAGATTGTCCCTGGGAGTATAGTTCTTGGGGTGCACATGTGTGTTGCATGTGTTTATATGTGTGCGTGTGCGTCAGCCCCAAGGAATAAATCCCATTCACAAGGCACTCTCTCTGACCATCCTTCTCCTCCATGGGTTCATGTGGAAATAGAATTGCTAGATTTCTATAGGTGGGCATCCTAGATTTTGAGCCAATTTGGTGGAGGTGGTAGAGTTCCTGTTACTTCATTCTACTAACAGTCCTTTCTCTGTCTGTTTTTGAGACAGGGTTTCTCTATATAGCCCTAGTTGTCTTAGAACTCACTCACTCTGGAGACTCGGCTTACCTCAAACTCACAGAGATCCACCTGCCTCTACCTCCCAAGTTAAAGGTGTACACTACTACCACCCGGCTTTAACATTCCTCTCTTAAAATCTAAAATCCTTGTTTTAGGGCTGGAGGGATGGCTGTGTGGTTGAGAGCTGCTCTTGGAACAATGGTAACCAGTCAGATTAAAAGCACTGAATTACTTTACAAGAAGAGGCTAAAGAGTAAGCTCATCTTAACAAACCGTCTTACCTTAGCTGCCATGAAAATACCTTCCTCTTGAAGGTCTCAACTCCTCAGCTAAGTCTGTACCAACCACCTTCTCAGCCCTCACATAACTCTCATCTTTCTAGTATTTTGGGGAAAGAGAAGAGCGGAAGGAAATTGAAAAGAAAGACCTGTCTACAGCTTCCACCATCCCACCACCCCCAACCCAAAAGGATGTGTTTCCACAGTAAGTGAGAACATTAAATCTTTGGGGAAATAATACTTTCAAGGGTCCAATAACAGAAGCAGAGTTGGGCATCTATAGTAAATAGGACACTAAGAATGAATAAAGTTAGGTGTAGTGCTGTATATCTTTAATCCCAGCACTTGGGGGGGGGGGGCAGATGTAGACAGATCTTTGTGAGTTCAAGGTTAACCTGGTCTACAAAGTAAGTTCTAGGGAAAGCCAGAGCTACATAGAAAGACCCTGTCTTTAAAAAACAAACAAACAAACAAACAAAAAAAACAGACAAACAGATAGAGTGAATAAAGCAGAGAGTCAAATGATTGAGTCTCCTAGACAGAAGAAAAACTATTTGCTGCTTCTGCCCAGAGAGCAAATACCTTACCCTGAAACAGCCTGTTAACTGAGCTGTAAGAGGCCATAGGGAAACAGTGGGATGACAAATATGTTGTCATGGCAACAATACAGCTGGAAACACCCAAGAGGTCATACCCAAACCAGCAAGTGTGGTCAGCCCACAGAGAGGGGTTAGTAAGAAAGATAAGCCACTACTCCTAACCAACTATTATATCTCTTTGGAAGGTGAGATAATCTATTCATTTCATTATCTTAGGACACTGTAAGAATATTAAAAAGCAGAATTTCAGATGGTGTCATGAAAAATTTCAGGTTATCATATTTTTAAATTTCTCCTATATCAGTAAGAATAGACAGTCACTGACCTCACAAATTTTAGGTCATAGCTTAACTAAAATGGTTGAGATTTTTGGAAATCTTATCCAGCTGAGTTCTATAAGTGAGCATTAGTGACCCAAAGGCTTCTGTTACTGTCGCATCTTGGCTTAAGTTCTATGATCCATACAAGAAATGAATCTTGAAGGAGCCTTGGGAGAGACAGCTGTTCCTCTTAGTCAAGAATGAAGCTCCTGCTATAAAGAGGTATGTGTTTCTCTCAGACTTCTCAGGCCTCTGGTCTGTACCCTCTGCTTCCCCACCCCATCTGCTAGTGTTCATTCACAACAGAAAGAAACAGGAAGAATCTGGTCTTTCCCCCTCTACTTTAAGTATCTTTTGGGTGGGTCTTACTATGCAGCCTGAGCTGGATAACTCACCCTCCTCCTGCTCAATCCTACCCTAAGTGCTACTATGTCTGATTTTTAAAATTTGCTAAGTATTTTTAAAAATCCACTGGATTTCAAGGTACACAAAACAATCACAATTTGTTTTAAGACCATTAAGATGACTTTAACATAGGCAATGATCCCTGTAAAAGCACAGCTACAAACACCTTAAAAGCCCCTGCCTTGCACCCCTTTATCCTGTTACTACCTTGCTTATCAACCTAAATTTGGCAGATCACCCTGCTTACTATTCAATAAATCTTGATTCCCTGAACAAATGAGGCAGTAAGAGCCCAAGGGTGCTGGGTGTGGTGGCAAATGTCTTTAACCCCAGCACTTGGGAAGCAGAGGCAGGAGGATTTCTTTGACTTTTGAGCCAGTGAGCCATAGGACTACATAGAACTTTTTCAAAAAAGGGTTCAGGGCCTAAAACATTAGCATGCTATGCATAAAATATATATTTAGTAAGTTTAATTCTAAAAGGTCTAAGTCACCACTCTCTAGACTCATCAGGGCTGACAGATTGAAAGAAAGAAAGAAAATACTGATTTACCAAGTCCTTGACCTTAGAGTTCATGTTTGGTTTTTTTGTTTTTGTTTTTTAATGAGAATTATTCTCATTACCCTTTGTCTATCTGATTATGTGAAACCTTGGCTAGTATTTGGTGGAGTGTATGAGGAAAACTATACACTTGTTCAGACAAAGTCTGTGAGAGGAGGTGAAGGAAAGAGGCTGTTTGGAAGAGGCAGTGATCTGTAAGACCAAAGAACAACGTGAATTTGTACCTGATTCCAGGAGTTTAGTGAGCACATTTTGTGAGCCCAGAGCTTCTATAGCATCCCTTCTCAGGTCAAGGCTGTGAGATGTACTGGGGAGAGCTGACCTTGTGGTCAGACTACAGGGGTTTGAATCACAATAACACCCTCAAACTGCCTCACCTTAGGAAACACACTCAACCTTGGAAGTCTGTTTTCATGTCTACAAAAATCAGGATTCATAATGCTATCTATTTATCAAAGGACAGTATAGATCTAAACGGGATGGCATGTATCTCTATCTATTGATCCTTTTGCCTCTGCCTCCTGAGTGTTAGAATTACACACCTATACCATCAAGATCAGTAGTGCAAGTGTTTAACAATATCACAGCAATAGATTTTATTATTACAAGTACAGGTACACTTGTTATTGTAATTACCAAAGGGATGGTTGGATAACTATACTCGGCTATAGGGTTTTTAATGAGACTATGTCTGGAATGGCTATGCAAACAACTTCCTGAATGGGGTTTGATAGTGTAGAAAGTAGGGAGTATGCCTTAAATGGCTCATTATGCATATGCTAAGTGTAAATATGGCCACAGTAGCCTGCTGCACATTTCTGCTCTGCACACCTCAAAAAGCATTGATTCTACCTTCTTCCTTGTTCATTCTTTTTTTTTTTTTTTTGGTTTTTTTCGAGACAGGATTTCTGTGTGTAGCCCTGACTGTCCTGGAACTCACTCTGTAGACCAGGCTGGCCTCGAACTCAGAAATCCACCTGCCTCTGCCTTCCGAGTGCTGGGATTAAAAGCGTGCGCTACCACTGCCCGGCTTCCTTGTTCATTCTTAGCATCCCATTGCCATTCATCAATAGCAGAAACAAGAAAACTGTAGTTTTGAATGTCTAAAAATAGCTCTCCTTTATACTTCTTCTCATGTTCACTTCTTGGCCTAAAAAGATTAGGGTGCCATGGTATGTAAGTTCTGGGTGAAAACAGATCCCAAAGAGTCAAAAAGCACTTTCAGAAACCTGTCTCTAGACTGAGTGTTGTAGGTCAGACCATGCTAACTATGGACAAGGTCCTAGCACTCACCTGATCAAAAATCAACCAACTAAACCCCATCGAAATATCCTCAGCATTATCAACACCACCACCACACCACACCCTTACCTCTACAGCAACTGTCTACCCACGACTCAGCAGAGATCCACTTTTACTATGAAAAACAACTCTAAGAAAACTTAGCAGAGGGGCAAGTATCTACATTGGTCTCTAGAGCTATTATGAGTGTCTTGTATTCTGGAGAAATGTCTTATCAACTGCACACAGGTACTTACAGATGTGCTGGCTGCAACCTGTGAGCCAGAGCTGGTGGGTGTGGAGGTGTCTGACGAGGTGGAAAGCTGTCTCACCAGGGGGCTGTGTGGTGGATGGTGGGTAGCTGTCAAGTAGCTCGAACTGCTCATGTCTGTGTGATGCTTCAACACTGCAAAAATCAACAGGAGAGAGACATACATGGCTAAATGGCTAATCAGTTCAACTTCTAACATGTCAGCAATGCCAGCAATACACACTAAAGGCAAAAAATGCTTTTTTAAGCCTAGAGGATAAAAAAGCTGCAGCAAACTAGTTTATGGGAAATAGGGGACTGGGCAGATATTGTAGCAGTAAGAAGTGACCTGCATTTAGAAGCAACAGTGACCCCTGCTATGCCTTTCTAGAAAGGGATGGACAAAGCTTAGGTTAGGGGTTTAAGAGAAGCTTGGGCTGCCCCAGAAAGCTCTGAGCAAGCCAGTGCAGGAGAGGTGCCGGGCCTGGCCGTACCTTCACTTCTCTCAGATGAATGCTCTCGCAATTTCATTTTGCTGTGGGTTGGGTCATGCACAGGTGGCGGTAGGTGGAGCAAGCGCTCTGCTTTTGGAGCTGTCCCTCGCTCCACCATGGGCACAGCCCCCACATCGTCTAAGTGCTGCCTGTGGGTCCTGTCAGGCCGTGTTTGGTGATGGGACAGCTCTGAAGAGGGGAACAAAAAAGAGCTGTGAAATACATTTACTCAAATCTTATTTGAGTACTGAGCTCTCTGGTTCTTCTTAGGCTATATACTCAGGGCAGCAGGATAGTCTGGGACTCAATCTTCTAGTTAATGGTACAATAGCCAGGACAGGGACAGGGAGTCACAAACAGAAGTGTTAACACCAGGCTTCAGAAGCCAACCTGCCCACATCACATTACATTGCTGCTGGCTGCTCACTCAACATTTAAGGCCCTGCCTGTTTGAAACAGCTTTCAAAGGCCATCAAAGCATCCAAAACAATCAGACGGAGTAAGCTGTGAGCTCAATTTGTATTAAATAACTAAATGCTTTCTCCAATTCCAGAACACCAAAAAGCCAAAAAAAAAAAAAAAAACCCAAAAAAACCAAACCAAAACAAAAAAAACCAAAAAACAAAAAATAAAAACAAAAACCAAGAGGTAAAAACTGTAGCAATAAGAAGTGATTCCAGAGGACTCTGCAGTTCCTGGAAACTTACTGGCTGTTGTAAGGAAGGAGTTGACCAACTTGTGTCTGTCTTTACGAACTGGATCTGACAGACTGCACGGCATGGTTGCTCTGTGCTTAAGAGAAAACTTTTTGGTAGGTTTGATCTTGTCAAAAGGCTTGTTTTGCCACTGAGACTTCAGCATGCTCTGGAAGTGCAGGCTTGTGGGAACATCTGTAAGAAACATAAAACACTGAAGGTTAGTCCAAGAACTTGACCCCTAGCTCCTCTGTCCTTAAAGGGTGTTTAGTCACTGACTCTCCAGAGGACAATTTACCTATTTCATACGCCTCTCTGGTTTAACAAGTAGTCTCACCTGCCAAAGCAGGGGCTGTCATATGGAAGAGCCATTTATGTGATCTTTATTGATGGTTATTCTATTGTAAGTAGTGTTACCATCTTGGCCTTTTATTTACAAGTTCCAATAGGGGTAAAAATACAACACCTTTTTTTATATTGATGGGAGATTTCCTTTCCCATGTGTTACTCTAAGTTTGTTGGTCTTATTGGTGTGGCATATTATAAACATAGCACTTCTAGACACTTATATTGAAACCTACTTCTATATATCTATTAGCATGATATACTGATTGAGCAATTACTTATGCTCTCATGGGCCTTATGCTGGCTTATGACACAGCATAGCCTATGCTATCTGCAGCTATAGGAATTACTGGTATCCTTCCGCCAGTGCAGGCTATGCCATCCCTCCCTTGCTCTAGAGCCCTATCTTTTTTTTTTTTTTTTTTGAGACAGGGTTTCTCTGTGTAGCCCTGGCTGTCCTGGAACTCACTCTGTAGATCAGGCTGGCCTCGAACTCAGAAATCCACCTGCCTCTGCCTCCCAAGTGCTGGGATTAAAGGTGTGCGTCACCAGTGCCTGGCTTCATCTGTCTCTTTTTAAGACAGAGCCTAAGTAACCAGCAGGTCTCCCATCCTAGCCTCTCTTTAATAGCTAGGACTGCAGGACTGACTGTTACCATAGGGCTTATCCAGCTCCATTTCTTTTCTTTTCTTTTTTTTTTTTTTAAAGATTTTATTTATTATTATATGTAAGTACACTGTAGCTGTCTTCAGACACACCAGAAGAGGGCGTCAGACCTCATTACAGATGGTTGTGAGCCACCATGTGGTTGCTGGGATTTGAACTCAAGACCTTCGGAAGAACAGCCGGCGCTCTTAACGGCTGAGCCATCTCTCCAGCCCCCCAGCTCCATTTCTTATCTGGACAAATGTAATGGAGTGTCTAAAATATGCTGAAGGTGAAAGACACAACAAGACAAAGAATGGCAGTTGATTTTGATCCCAACAACTCTACAACTGATGAGGAAACACAAATAAAACACAAAGTTCCACATAATAGCTATCACAATAAAAAAAATTCTAAATGTAGAGAAAAAACCCCAATAAACACCCCAAAAAATTAATAGATAAGAAATTTGATGGAAATAGTGGGTTGGGGATGCAGAATGCTTGACCTCTTAAAGCCCTGGGTCCAGTGTCCAGCACCCACAGAAATCCGGTATGATGACGCACATGCCTGTAATTCCAGCGCACTCAAGGTGGATTCAGGAGGATCAGAAGTTCAAAAGTCATTTTTGGCTACAGAGTGAGTTTGAGGCTACAGAATACATGAGACCCTGACACACTTCCCTTTCCTAAGCGAGGATGGGGAAACCAATAGAACCAAATGCAGACTATGGTTTAGTAAGAATGTAACCATCTATAACTCCTTTAAGAGTCAAAACAATACTAACCTTGTCTTTTAAAAAAAGTGGGAGCAAGGCATGGTGGCTCCTCTCTTTAGTCTCAGCACTCCGGAGGCAGAAGCAGGCAGTGAGTTCAAGGCCAGCCTGGTCTACATAACAAATTTAGGATAGCCAGGACTACATAGAGAGACCCTGTCTCAAAACAAAATTGTGGGAAATCCCCTACCTTTATACCATCTTTTAGAGAAGAAACTGAAAGAGGGCAAGACAAAGCAGCTAAATACAGTGGACAGGAATTGGAATAATGCAGTCACACACCAAGTTGCTGGTCTTCACAGATGCACAAAGTCATTCAATGACATTTGTGGAACGGCAGTACCTCAAGGGATGGTATTCACATAGACTATCACGTGTATGGTGCCCTCTAAAGTCAGGCATGTTTGTTTCAGAGACTCTTTCAATTTGTAAGTTAGGTACATTCTAATGTGGCTGTTATTTAGACTCTAACAAAATTATCCCAACAGGAACATTATTAAACATGGTAGTTATATCTGTGATTGAAATTGTCTAGGTCTGACCTTGCAGAATATTTCAAAATCCTACTTGGAATGGTGTAGTAACTATGTTTGCATTCAGTTCTGTAAATTGAGCTTAGTTAAAATTTTCTTGTCTAAACCCCAAAACTATGGTTAGGAGTTAAAGTCTTACAAGTATATTTTGAATCAAGAAATTAAAATCTGGTAGGAAAGATAGCTTAGCTTTTATAAAAGATCCAAGTTCAGTTCCCAGCACCCACATGGAGGCTCACAATTAATTTCAGTTCCAGATCTGAAAATAAACCTTAAAAAATTCAATAATAATCATAAAAAGTCAGGCTTGGTGGCATATATTTGTAATCCTAGCACTTGGGAGGCTGAGGCAGGAGGTTCACCTCTGACAAGTTTTTGTTGACAGAAAGTGAATGATATTAAGTATCTGATCTCACTGGTTTTCTTTCACCTGGAACCCTTTTAGATCATTGATTAGATTCTAGTAAACTCTGTTGTCTTTCTTACCATCTGGAAATGCTAGCACAGGGTGAACACATGAGTCCAAGTGGGAAAGACGCTCCAACAGAGGTGCTTCATAGTGTATTTCAGGAGGCATGGTGGTGTTCACACTGCCTGAACCACACAGTGCACAAGAGGGATTCACATCACAGCCAGAGCGGACATTCCGGTGAACCTGTGAAAAGCAAAACAAAACTGACAATTTGTCTCTGATAAACATGGCGGTGGTGTTCTTTTAGTCCCAAGCACCTGCATCTCCTGCACCTTCAAAAAACAAAACACAACTTCTGACTACATAATGAAAATAAATTATGTATGTTTAATGTTTCCATTATAATTTCTATGTTAGACTAATTCCAAGGATAAATTATTTTCTTTAAATTTCCTTTACACACATAAGGACAAGATAGAGTTAAATGAACAAATTTAAGTCCTTTAAAGACTTAATTATGTAAAACAATTTTTCCCCCCGATTTTTAAGTTTTGAGACAAAAAGCTGAGATGTCTAATATGGAATCCCTACAATCTTGTGTTACAAAGAACAAGTCTGCCATTTGCAAAGCATGACTCAGTTTTCCCCATTGAATGCTGCCTTCTGTTAGAGGCAAGGCTGTACTGCTTCTCAGATTGCCCTTAAATACCAAGAATCCCTTCTTATTCTCCTAAGTGCTAGTAAATAGTATGTGTACCACCCTGGCTTATAATTATGTTTTTTCTGCTTTCCCCTTTTATGAAAATGTGAACAATAACTCACAGAGCCAAGGTTGACCCCAAAACTCCTAATGCTGCCACCTCTACCACCTGACCACCCAACCATCCAAAAGCTGGGATTAAATTATCTTGAAGATGGGACTTGGTAAACTGAAGGGAAAAACTCTAATACATTGCAATGGTAGATGCTGCTGAGAAAAAAAAAATACCAACTGAATATGATATGCTATGTGGACAACATTAATTACTATTTGATGACAAAATTACTCATCCTACCCAGTTAATTAGGGCTGTAGGTCTAAACTCTAAAGCCTTAAACAAAACATAAAAAACCAACCAACCAACCAAAACATCTCTCAATTAAAATAAAAGACTTTCAGAAAACAAAAGCTTGCTGCTCGTCCAGAGACCTGGGTAGTTCCACAGAACTACCATTAAGATCTATTTCATTTTCAGAATTTCTTGAATAAAAATTTTAAGCCTGTGTGTGTGTGTGTGTGCGTGTGTGTGTGCACGTGCCCGCACGCATGCACAACTTGCCTTGAGTGTTCTCTCTTTCCCCTAGGTTCCAGGGCAAAAGTAAAGTAGTTGTGCTTGATGGCAAGTCCCTTTATGGGTGCTAAGCTACCTTATCAGACCACCACTGTCAGACCTAAAGGCTCTATGAGCCTTTAGACTGTTGTTGCTTCAGGATTACTAACTACAGTTATGATGTCCCCTTTCAGTGCTCACTCTCTGTGGCTCTAATTCATCCCCAACATAAACTATCTCCAGATTTATCTTCCAACAAATAGTTTGTGACTCCTTCCTGTCCATTTTAAAATTAAAATCTAGAGGTTAAAAAGTTTAAAAAACAGCTCTGGAATTCAAGGCCTTTTATCATTTTCAACTATTACCAACAAGTTTATCTTACCAAAGCCTTTGTTCCAACACTGGTATTAAGATCTACAAATGACATGCATGTATACAAAACACCCACCCACATAAAATAAAAATAAATATCTAAAAATAAAACTCCTGAAAGCATTAAAGACAATGGGATAAGCCTATTAGCATCTCAGGCTGAGACAGGAGGAGCACAAGTTCAAGAGCAGCTGAGGCCATTTAGTGAGAACTTGTCTCAAAATGGAAAAGAAATGAGGATGCAGCCACTTGTAGAGTGCTTGGTTAGCATGTACAAGGATTGTGTCCTCAATTGATAGTACCACAAGAAAATAGAAATAGAATAAAAAAACAAAATTACAAAAAAAGCACACACGACTTGCCCCCAAAATACTTTCATTATGAATGAAGTTTTATTTGTTGCGTAAAAGTGCTGTGTTTGAAAGGAGTTAGAGAGATGGCTCAGCATTTAAAGAGCATACTGGCCAGGCAGTGGTGGCGCACGCCTTTAATCCCAGCACTTGGGAGGCAGAGGTAGGCGGATTTCTGAGTTCGAGGCCAGCCTGGTCTACAGAGCCAGGGCTACACAGAGAAAAACCAAAAAAAAAAAAAAAGAGAGATTTAGTTTCATGTTTTAGTATTGTATGCCTATATTGTAGGGTCTGCACATATGAATCCAGGTGCCTAAGTAGTCCAGATGAGGGTGACATATTCCCTGGAGGTGGAGTGGTGAGCTACCCAATGTGGGTACTTAAAACCCAACCTGGATCATCTATAAGAGCAGTATATGTTCTTAACCACTGAGACATCTTTCCAACTCCCCGAAAATATATACTTTTTAATAACCTCAGTTCTTTTGGTCTTGTTCTCTCCTGAAGTCATTACAACTAGGTTTTTACTCATTTCCTTTTATAGTAACTGTTCATTGAGGTCTCTAGTAAAGTTGGCCCAGCCAATTTCATCTTATTTCAGTTGTCAACAGCTCTGACCTGGACAACCACACCACCCTTCTCTTAGAAACCCTCGATCACACTCCTCTTTGGTAGATTTTTTCCCCTTTCTTAGCCATTCTTGGGTCATTTTTTCTTTGTTTTCACAGCTCTAAACTTTGAACTATTAAGAACTCATAGTCATACCTCCCCCTTATCTGAGGCCCCAACACTATTCCACCATGCTGCACCTTTCCACACCAGCTACAGGATACACTGGGTAGTCTATTTATTGATTTGTTTCTGTCACTAGGAATTAGGTTATTTCATGAATAATGATTTTTGTTTTTTATCTAGTATTGTATCATCAATACCTAGAATAGAGTTAACTCACCAAAGTTCAACAAGTACTTTACAAAAGAATGAATGTGTAAGAACAAAAGATTCATAAAGAAAACAAACAAAACAAAACAAAACAAAAAAACACACTTTATCCTAGTAACTTACCAGCCAGGTGCCCCAACATATAGATTTCTTTTTTTTTTTTTTTTTTTTTGGTTTTTCGAGACAGGGTTTCTCTGTATAGCCCTGGCTGTCCTGGAACTCACTCTGTAGACCAGGCTGGCCTTGAACTCAGAAATCCGCCTGTCTCTGCCTCCCAAGTGCTGGGATTAAAGGCGTGTGCCACCACTGCCCGGCTTATTATACAGATTTCATAAATTTCAAAACAAAATAAACTCTGCTATTCAAAAAATAAGCAATCAAAAATTCATCACAATTTTGAAGTCATCTCCATTTTCTGTGGTAATTAAGAAACTGTACTGAAATCTGGGCAAGCTGGCATATATGGCTGACTCCATTTTTAGGCCTCAGGAGGTAAAGGCAGGAGGCCTAGGAGATAAAGTCCAGCCTGGCTAACAGAGACTCTGTCTCAAAACACAAAGAAGCAAAGAACAAAGAAGGGAGGGATGCGGAAGAGCTAAGAAAAGATATTCTAGTGAAGATTCTTTTTTAAAAGCAAGTCTTTGTGGTTGGACAGATGGCTCAGCAGCTAAGAGTATGTTGAGTTCCTTGTTGAACTGGTAATGAACATGGTGGTTTATAACCATCTGTAACCCAAGTCCCAGAGGATTCAACATCCTTTGCTGATCTGAGGGTACTGTGCAACATACATAATATAGATACAAACATTCAGGCCAAATAAACACATTAAAACACTTTTTTTTTGCTTTAGTATATAATACTGTTTTTATATAAAAACAAGAATCTACTACAAACAGAATCATTCATACTATTGCATCTTTAAATGGACTTTAATTCCATTCAATTTCCAGTGAATTAGAAGGTCCCAGTTCATATTATTTAATGTTTTTTTCATAATATTTTTATTGATTATTTGGGAATTTCACATCATAAACCTCAACATACTCTTTTCCCAGTCATCCGAGGTCCTCTGCCTCCAACCCTTGGGACCTACGCCCTCCCCATAAAAAAGCAGCAGCAGCAGCAAGCAAACAAAACCTCCAAAAACACAAGTCCACTTTGTGCCCATACAATCAGTGCAGCACAGCCAAACTCCTGGTGGCAAGTTCCTTAAAGAATATTGACTCCACCAGGCAATACCCATGGCACACACATAAACATTCAGGTAAAATAAGCACATTAAAAACGAAATTCTTATAAAAAGCGCTAAACTTTCAACAACTGCCACTGTCACTTCTGGCAGAGTGTGGGTATGGTAGCATATGCTTGTGATCCTTTGACCTAAGACAAGATCAGGAGTTCAGGCCAGCTTGGTTTATACGGTGAGACTTTGTATCAAAACAAAACAAAACAAAACAAAACAAAAATCTCAAAAGCAAGAGTCAAGCCTGGTGGTTCACACCTGTACACAGGAGGCTGGAGTAAAGCTCATCCTGGTCTACAAGAGATCTTGTCTCAAAATGACCATATGGAAGGGAGAAGCCAGAGGTGGTTCCAAGAGGGCTCACTGCTCCACACCTGGTTGTTATTTTTGTTGTTTACTTAAGACAGAGCCGTATGTAACTCTGGATGCCTTCAAATTTGTTATTTAGTTTTTAGTCAAGGCCGATCTTTAACTCCGGATCCCTCCACTACTTGTCACATGTTGGGATTGTGCAGGTGTGCCCCACCATTCCAGACGAACACTTCCAATTTCAATGAGAACAGTGAAGATGAGAAATGTATTTCCCTTCAAAGTGTTCACGGTGGAATCTAAACTCTTCCAATGGTTTCAAAACTCAAGCCAAGCTGGGCAGTGGTGGCACATGCCTTTAATCCCAGCACTTGGGAGGCAGAGGCAGGCGGATTTCTGAGTTCGAGACCAGCCTGGTCTACAGAGTGAGTTCCAGGACAGCCAGGGCTACACAGAGAAACCCTGTCTTGAAAAAACCAAAAAAAAAAAAAAAAAAAAAAAAAAAAAAAAAAAAAAAGGAAAGGGATTTTTAGTTTTAACTCCAAAGCAACTAAACAAAGCTCTAGGAAGCAGGTTTAGGACTCAGTATGTTTTGAAGGCTCCCAGGAGAACTTGGGGGCTAGCCAACTTTGGACAGTATTGGGTAAATGAAAGTGAAGTTGAGAACAGACTGCTTCTGAGTACCCACCTTCTTAGAAAGAGGAACAATGCTGCTGGGCCTAACAAGCCTCCGTTTCTTACAGCTCAGTACAGGCCGAGTTCGGGCTGCGACACATGTGCCATCGGACGATGAAGAAACTAAATTCAGCCTTTGCTTTTTATGTAATTGTTCCTCAGCATCAGAGCTGTCACCTGGAACTTGGTCTGCCAGGACAGGCTGAAGACTACAAAAGGGGAGGAAGACACTTACTTTTCAGAACACAGAGGAAACAAAGCCCATGATGTGGGTTCCATCTCCTGACTTTCAACTGTTCACAGACACAAACAGGCCTTCTACAGAAGCAGGTCAACTCTGGATAACAATGCACATTAATCTAAATGTGTAATAATACTTTGGTTATGCTTAGTCACGAGGCTGTCAGTGCACAATATCTATTATGTCTGCAAGGTACAAAGGTCAATTTTTCATCCTTAGTGTTTCTTCCATAACACAAATATGACTAACAAAAGCTATAAAAAAATGATTGGGAAGAAAACAATTTTGCAAATATTAATGAACAGTCTTAAAGACAGTTCTATGAATAATGAATTCTAAGGATAATATATATTTTATTCACATGCTTAGCCAACTTATTAAGAACCTTCATGTAATTTGTAGGACTCTGTTTTACTCCATTGCCATTCCCTTTTAGGCAATGGTAGGTACAAGGGACTGCATGGACATACTCAATAAAGTAGAGTGGCATAGTATAAAACATAAAGTATCAATGAGTGGTAGGGTTTTTCCAGTCTTGGCTGGGAATAACTAGGGGCTCCAAATTCAACATTTACAACAGTATTAAGTGTGAGAAGTAGAAGAGATAAAACATTACCTGTTAACAACTCCATTGACAGGTCTCAGTGCTCCACATGATTTGGTAGACAATGACTCTGTAATATGACTAACAGGAATACCATGGTTTTCTGATGGCTGAGAAACAGACTCAATCTGAGTAAAGAAAAGAGATAAAACACATTAACATTTATCTCAGCAGAGACAGGTGGTGGTAGTGCATGACTTTAATCCCAGCACTTGGGAGGCAGAGGCAGGTGGATTTCTGAGTTCAAGGCCAGCCTGGTGTGAGTTCCAGGAGAGCCAGGGCTACACAGAGAAACCCTGTCTCAAAAAACCAAAGAGAGCCAAAAGGACATTTTAGTGTCATTGACATCAGCTGCTGTAATATAAAAATCTGTTTTTCAAAATCTGCTACTTCATTTCATGGTGCTGTGAACCAACCTCAGGGCCCAGAGCATGTCTGACAAATGCTGCGGTACAGATCTAGGATCCTCAATTGTATTTTATTTTAAAATAGCTCCATGTGGGGATGGATGTGCACACGGCACGCACATGTGCGCGCACACACACACACACACAGAGAGAGAGAGAGAGAGAGAGAGAGAGAGAGAGAGAGAGAGAGAGAGAGAGAGAGAAACGCAGGCGCGCACACACTCAAGCACATATGCTTTCCCCTCCACTGAGACACTGAGACAGGGTATCTCTATGTAGCCTGGGCTGTCCTGAAACTTGAGTATACCAGGCTGCCCTTGAACTCAAAGATCCTCCTGCCTCTGCCTTCTGAGTGCTCGGACCACTGCTACTACCCAGTTTGCATATATTATTTTTTGACAGAAAACTAAATTAAAATCTCAAGGGTGTCTGGGGAGATGGATTAGTTAGTAAAGTGCTGGCCAAATACATGATAGCCTGAGTTCAGATCCCTGAACAAACACTAAGCTCAAGTAGTTCACACAAAAAAGTTGAGAGCAGAGACTGGAGACTCACACCTTTAATCCCAGCACTTACAAGGTAGAAGGAGGTGATTTCTTTTGAGTTCGAGGCCAGCCTGGGCTACAGAGTGAGTTCTAGGACATTAAACACTAACTCAAAAAACAAAATCAAACAGAGACTGTTTACTACTATTGCAGTTTGGTTCCTAGCACCCGTATCTAGTGTCTCACAACTACTTGTAATTACAGATCCAGGGGATTTGACCCCCTCTTCTGACCTCTGTAGGCATTGCACTGATGTGCAAAAATGCACTCGGACACAAACATATACACATAATTGAAATAAAGAAAAAAGAAAAAAGAGGCTAGAGCGATGGTTCAGAATTAAGATTATCAAATGCTCTTCCAGAGGACTGAGGTTTGATTCCCAGCACCCATGTCAGTTCATAACCATCTATAACACCAATTCCAGGAGATCCTATGCCCTCTTTTGGTCTCCATAAGTCACACATGTGGTGCAGAGAACTACATGAAGGAAGAATAGTCATATACATAAAAAAAAAAATTAAAATCATATGCTAGAAATTCGTGTAGTGTGAATACAGGCAGAGAGACGGACAGGCAGATTCTTGGAACTTGCTGCCCAGCTGAATCAGTGAGTGCCCTGTCTGCTGAGACACTGTCTCAAAAAAAAAAGGTAGTTACGAGGACATCTGATGTTGCCTCCTGCCTCAGCACTTATATGCATACATAAATGCACACACCTCCACACATACATACAAATTTCAAGTGAATGTAATCATCTGCTTCATTTGCTACTGTTTTATTTTCTATTTGGTTCTGTGGATCAAACCCAGAACCTTGGGCATGCTAGACTAACAACTACCTTTATACAAATCAAATATGTATTTGGAATACAAATAAGGAAGCTGTTTAAGGAACCTCTATTAAATATAAAACAAATTTTATATTTACAGGTTATATATACTTCAAAAGAGGTATAAGAGCTAGTATTGTGATAATGTCATCATCTGGAAGGTGAAGGCAGGAGAGACAAGACATCAACTGTAGGTCGGGCTGCATGAGACCCTTTATTAGAAACAACAGAATGGAGGTTGGAGTGAGGAGTGATTGAGTCTGAGTGTGAATTACAGCCAATAAAGACAGGAATGCAGCTAATCATTGATTCTGGAGTTGCAGAAAAACCACATAAAGACTGACTGTAGTTTCTGATTCCTTACACTCAGAATTAGCTCTGGGGTATTCTTAATTTCTTGTAATTACTAAGATGTACTTAATAGGCCAATGCTCCAAGGTAGCAGAGTTCCCACCCCTACTCCCAGTGCTATGGATTAGTATATCCTAACAACCCAGTGTTTCTCAACCTGTAGGCTGAGGGCCCTTTGGGGGGGTGAAACAACCCTTTTACAGGGGTTGCCCCTAAAAACACTGAATCAAAATAGTAGCAAAAGTTACGGTTATGAAGTAGCAACAAAAATAATTTTATGGTTGGGGGGTCACCACAACATGAGGAAACACTGGTTGCTCTTCTCCAGGATCAGAGTTCCCATATAGTGGCTAAAAGTCTTGTTTTAACTATGGCTACAAGGGATGTGACACATTCTTCTTGTCTCTGTGAGTACACATCACATGTGGCACACAAATGCATGCAAGCAAAATACATAAATAATTATGATTTTAAAATATACATAAAAATCCTAACAGTGCCGAGCAGTGGTGGCGCACGCCTTTAATCCCAGCACTTGGGAGGCAGAGACAGGCGGATTTCTGAGTTCGAGGCCAGCCTGGTCTACAGAGTGAGTTCCAGGACAGCCAGGGCTACACAGAGAAACCCTGTCTTGAAAAAAACCAAAAAAAACCAAAAAAAAAAAAAAATCCTAACAGTATTAGAGAAGAACTATTTTTAAATTTCCTTTACAATTGGGTAATACAGGCTTGCACGGTGACATAACCCTGTAATCCAAGCACCCGGGAAGCAGATGCTGAAATATCAAGAGGTCAAGTCATACTGAACTACACAGTCAAACCAGGTCACAATTACAAAACACCAGATAAACCCCAATAATCTCTGAAATGCTTGTAAAGATTTACTATCTGCAAGGACTCTGAAAAAGTACAAACAAGTATTATAGCAAGAAAAAGCGATGGGAATCGATAGTGCAGGCCTGCGCAACATTTGGAGGGGCAAGAGGACCAAGAGTTCAAGGGCACCCTCACCTATGTGAAACCCTGTCCACCACCAGATCCTACTCTCGAAACCCCAAAGAAAACAAATATGGGGGGAGGGGAGCCACGAAAAGTGAGAAAAATTTATCTTTAGGTTAGTATTAACTAGAGGATGTACGACTGTTTGGTTCAGAGGACTATTTGTGGGTATGTACAAACAGGCAATTTCATATTCATTTAACACATAGCCACGCATGGTGTTGTGAGGCAGAAGGAGGAGGATATCAAGCTACAGGTTAACCTGGATTACATAGGAACTAGAGCCCGGCTTGGGTTATATATTAAGAATCTGGTCTCGCCGGGCAGTGGCGGCGCACGCCTTTAATCCTAGCACTTGGGAGGCAGAGGCAGGTGGATTTCTGAGTTCGAGGCCAGCCTGGTCTCCAGAGTGAGTTCCAGGACAGCCAGGGCTACACAGAGAAACCCTGGGCTACACAGAGAAACCCTGTCTCAAAAAACCAAAAAAGAATCTGGTCTCAGAAATGAAAGATAATGAAATTTAAAAAATCTTTCAGCATAAAATTCTGAATGTGTGTCTAAATGTTGAATAAGTTACCAATATTGATTCTCCATTTGATTAAGGTTTCCTTAGAAGGGATTGAACGGGTCATTTTTATCTTTGTTTTTTGACACAGGTTTCAGTATGCATTCCTGGCTATACTGGAACTTGCTATATGGCCATCAGACTGGCCTCAAACTCACAAAGATCAGCCTACCTCTGTGCCTTCTGAATGCTGGGGTCAAAAGTGTTTGCCACCACGCCCAGCCCAGCCCAGAATATAAGACTTTTAACTGCAAAGACACTTGGCAGAATAAATGGTACTGTTGAGGCCTGCCCCTCTAGCATAGCTGCAGTAATTTTGTTCCATGCCTGCCGGTTATTTTATACTGTTGCTGTTAATATGCCCGCTAGTCACTGACAGAAAAATAACTTGACTCATAGCAATATCATGCTGATCACATACTGTTATGTTCTGAGGTTTGTTAATATTAAGAAATTCCATAAAGTTTTATGTAGGACCTATCAAATTAAAGAAAGGTCAATATAAACTATTATGTCTAAAATGGCTTTGGTTAGAGCCCACAACCAGGGAGCACTTCTTGCACCTGTGTGATGAACTCACTGTGGTTTTTGCGGTTTTACCCATTATAAGCTGACAGAAAAAGATGTTTGGGGTTGTAGCCTCAGCCCTGAATTCTGAATTACTGCCCCGATCAATCAGTCTTAGCCTGTGTGTTCAATAAACTATCCGTGTCTAACTGAGATTAGTGTGGTTTGTGGTGTGACTCTTGGACCCCAAGAGTTACCTTTTTTAACAAAAATCTTATTATAAAATACATTTACAAAAATTCATTACAGAAAGAATCTTCCCTAAAGGGAAAGTAAGGAAGTAAAATCAGAGGTAATCTTATCACTCACAGCAAATTTCTGTTCAGCTGCTACTTTTAATTTTCATATCCACAGATATACAAATATACAAAACTTTTTTCTCTGATTTAAGAGACAGGTGTTGTTATAACAGCAATGAAATTCAGATTTGTTATTGTTCTTTTTTTTGTTTTTGTTGTTTTTGAGACAGGGTTTCTCTGTGTAGCCCTGGCTGTCCTGGAACTCACTCTGTAGACCAGGCTGGCCTCGAACTCAGAAATACACCTGCCTCTGCCTCCCAAGTGCTGGGGTTAAAGGCATGCACCACCACTGCCTGGCCAGATTTGTTATTCTTTAATATGGATTTTAATTTTCACAAAGGAAGGTACATTTTAAATTATTTTACTCATAAATATGTGTGAAGTCACCCACAGTTCCTTAAATACATTCGTAATACCCTAAGGCAAAAAGAACACACTTTATCCTGTAGTCTAAAAGCTGCAAAGATGTTCAACAAATATTTCATAAACAATGCTGATACACTTTAGGCTTGATCACTTCTACTGCACTGGTTTACATCGCTAGTGTTCTCAGAAAATGAAAGCATAATTCAAACATCTTCAATACCCCCAATAAGAAAGTATAAAAAGAAGCTGGGTGTAAGGGGACACACTTCTTTTTCTCCTTCCTTTGGTTTTTTTGACACAAGGTTTCTCTGTGTAGCCCTGGCTGTGCTTGAACTCAGATCTGTCTGGCTCGTTTGGGATTAAAGGCATGTGCTACCACAGCCCCTGTGAGCGGACAGAGGCAGGCAGATCTTGTGAGTTTGACACCAGTCTGATCTATATAGTAGGTTTCAGACCAGTCAGTGCTACATACTGAGACCTTGTCTTAAAAAAAAAAAAAAAGAAAGAAACTAAAAAAAGAGCCAAATATTCAGACTTAATTACCCAGAGAGTAGGCATTATCACTGAAGCTTCCATATTTTGTTTTGTTTTTAAACATTTAGATAAACACTAAGGATTTATACAGCTCACAGAGAGAAGCATAGAAAAGTTAGGGTGGCAGACAAAATGCACTCATAATCCTCCTCCGTCTAAAGCAGGGCCATAAAGGATTGCCTTTTGGAGTAATTGTGAGAATTAGAGGTAATGAGGGATACTGTAAATGTTTTCTTTCTTTTATTGAAAGAATTAGGTATAAGGCATAAAATAATTAACATAGTGATAGAAAAGGCAGGCACTGGAATTAATAATTTGTCCTCTTAGCCAAACCGAAGGAATGTGACAAAAAGCCTTGAAGAAATACCATATTAAGTAGAGGTTTTATAGGGTGTATTGGGGGTGGGGACAAGGAAGGATCTAAAAACCAGTGTTCTGAGAAGTATATTTATATGAACTTAGAATCTCAGCATCTGAAAAGTTAAGGAGAGAGGACTGCCTGGAATTCAAGGCTGGTGTGACTAAAACAGTGAGGAAACAAAACTAGGCACTCATTAGCGCCAATACCGTATCTTCTTGAAATATCGCTTTCTTATACACATCACTTTTGTTAACTAAAACTTGTAATAGTTTAGTTTGGGTTAGTTATTCCCTGACAAACATCAATATTACAAGGCAAACTGGGTAACAGGAATTTAGTTTTATATTCTTAGCTTAAAATAAATCAATTATCTTTAAAACTTTCTACTGAATCACTTCTTAGCTCAGAGCCCCATCATCTCATTAATACTTAGAATAGTTTTGGGTTTTTCTTCTTTAAAATACTATTTTGTGTCTGTGTATGGTGCCTTTGCTTGTGTACAAGACAACTTTGCAAGTTTGGTTCTCTCCAACTTTATGTAGGTGCAGGGGAACTGAACTTAGGTCCTCAGGCTTCTGTACCAAGTGCCTTTTACCAGCTGGGCCACCTGATACTCCAGATAAAGTGAAAACAGCAAACACTGTTTGCTACATTTAAGGTGCACCAGTCATTCCTAAAAACTAGCACTTTAGCCAGGATATTATCCTAAATGGAAATCAGAAGACTATAACAATTCTACACCCAGAGTTACATACCTGGTATCAGTTTTGAGCATATTCTAAAACAAGGTCACACACCTAACTGCACTTTACTTTTTGTGGGTTGATAATTGAGACACTGTTCATGGCTGGCCTCTTTTTATCTGGCTGAGAATGACCTTGATCTTCTGATACCTCACAGTGCACTGACAGGTATGTAGCAGTATATCTGGCTTATAGGGTGTTAGCAACTAAACCAGGGGTTTACATCCCTTTTATTATTTACTATTTTCAAACTTTCAAAAGAAAAAATGTTGTTTAAAGTACAATAAACCAAAACCAGGATTTATATTTATATACATTTTGCAAATATATATATCCTAAGGAAATAGCAACTGCAAACCATCTTGTAAATCCTAATTGCTTAACTTAGTCATTTATAGCCCAGCTTACTGACCTAGTCAGTCAACAGTTACTGCTGTGGATCAGCATTTCCCAGACAGTTTCTACCCCTTTAACTCTACCCTCAAACCTTTGCCAGGACAAAACACCATCAATATTTCTAGTGACTGCAAGGAAACGATGTTATTCATGACTAACCGAAGGTAAAAAGATTGCTACCCTGGACTACTGAAGAGCTTACATTTTTAGCATACTTCTCTTGAGAAATAAAATGAATACTTAGTAGTTCAGTTGTTTTTCATATCACTTCTTTAAAGTAGAATGAGTATAGAAAGGAAAAAAGATAAAAAATATATATTTTAATGACGTTATTTACCAATACTCAAAAGAAGAAATGTTTTACTAAACAAAGTCCTCAATTTGAATTTAGGACTAAATAGTCATTTAAACAGTATTTACACAAGGAGGATTTTTATTTTGTTTTTAGAGACAAGATGTGAGGTAGTACAGGATGCTTATGAATTCCTAGTCCTCCAGCCATGGTCATTCTCAGCTACAACTGAGTTTCTAGGCTATCTGAGATCTTATCTCAAAATAACAACACACATACACATACCAACAACACAAGTGTATAAATACCTATTTGTGTACAAAAATAATAAAAAGTAATGGTAGATTGGAAAGGAGCTAAAAAGAAAGAGAAAAATATAGTCTATCTTTAGAACCATATGATTGTTTCTTAACTCCTCCCTCCCCCAAAAGACCCCTCAACCATTTTGTGAGTAATTATGAGAAGTGGAATACAATATTTAAAAACACACACACATTATTAACCACCAAAAAGGACATAAGGAAGGCAAGGTATGGTGGTACATGCCTTCAATTCCAGCACTCTGAGATAGAGGCAGGCAGATCTTTGAGAGCTCTAGGCCAGCCTATCTACATAGTGAGTTCTAAGACAGCCAGTGCTGTGTAGAGAGAGACTTTGTGTCAAAACTAAACCAAACCAAACCCCACCAAAGAAACAGGCAAACCAACAAACCCACAAGGGAAAAAAAAAAAAAAATCTAAAATTTCAGAAAGCAGTATACAGTAGCATTAACATTCTGTACAAGAACACTGTATTCTAGGTTAGTGAGTTTGCTTCTCATATGAGCTGGTAATTATAAAACTCTCTATTGAATACATAATTATGGTTAAATGTGGCGGCACACATCTTTCTAGCTACAGCACTCAGGAGGCAGAGTTAAGAGGACTGCTGTGAGCTGGAGGTCAGCCTTGGAAAGCAATACCAAGTATCAAACAAAAACAAACAAGTAACTATCAACGACAAAGTGAAAACTATTATGATCAACTGTTAGCAATTCATGGGTTGGTTTGTTGATTGAGATAGGATTTCACAATATAGCCAGTGTGGTCTCAATCTTTTTTTTTTCTTTAGATTATTTTATGTGTATGAGTATTTTGCCTGTATGTGTTAATCACATGTGTGCCTGATACCCTCATAAGAAAGGCAATATGGTTACATAGGTTGCAAGCCATGATGTGGGTGCTGAGAACTGAATGCAAGTCGTCTGCAAGAGCAACAAGTGCTCTTAACTACTGAGCCATCTCTCTCTAGGTCCTAGTCTCAAACTCTTGATTTTTCCAGAGTCTTTTCTAGTATTGCTGGGTTTGTTCCAACTCGTGATTTTTAAAACATACAAATGAACAATGAAATAAAAATAGATGTGTTACAGATGTATGAACAACAGCAGTTGGGTTTCCTAGCTATATCTACTGAGAAATATTATTACCAATGACATAGTCAGCAATGACTATAACCAGTGATCTTGGTCTCTAGACACTGTTTTCCAAGGCCAGCCAGCACAGCTTAATCACATACTACCTCAAAACAAAAAACTAAGTAAACAAGTAAAAATGCCACAGGAGCCAATCTGAGGGGGTTCCCAATGCCATAACTAGGTAATTCAATCAACTGAATCTAAACCCACATAAAATAAGATTAATAGTAATGGAGTTATTCTGAAACGGATAACCAAATCAAGAGCTGTGCAGATAGTAGGTTCAGTGTGTAAAACACTTGCCAAGCAAGAATGAAGACCTTAGTTTAGATCCATAGTGCTTACATAAATCATGGGCTAGAGTAGCAGTCCTACAATCCCAGAGATAGGGGAGCAGAGACAAGTGAGCCTCCAGAGCAAGCTGTCTAGCTAGAGCAGCTGAATTGACAAACTCTGGGCAATAATGAGAGGTTCAATATAAAAGATGGAAAGCAAACAAGAAAACATAAACGCTTCATGCTAAATAAACAAAATAAATAAAATAATTGAATGAAAAGGACATTATTGAATGTCACAGTAGTTCCTGTAATCATAGCACTTTGGGGGCTGAAGTAGTGGGACTCAGAGTCTGATGCTTAACTTGACCTACACAACTATACCCTGTCTCAAAACAAACAATTTGTGATATTTCTTTACAGATTTCTTCAAATAAGAGTTCTTATATATGAACATAAATTACCTGATGTAGTGGTAAATCGTTTTTTGAAAGATTCAGTCATTATAGATGCCTGCATAAGTTAGTTTGTATCATACTGTATAGGTAGCCATAGAAGCCAGAGGGCTTTAGATCCTCTGGAACTGAAGATGGAAGGGGGTGTAAGGCACCTGACGGAGGTGCTAGGAACTGAACCAGGTCTTTTGCAAGAGCAGTAAGTGCTCTTAACCACTGAGCCATCTTTCTAGACCCAGTCCTCTATTTTCTTTAGAATATTCCAATATTCTAAATATTTGAGTATTCTAGGTTTTGTTTTTAATGATATATTAATATATTTACTATATTAATAATAAATAACTTTTACATAGTATCAAATAAAGTTATCAAATCCAGGGACTCATGTCAAGTTTAGGTAAGCATTCTACCACTGAACCACACCCTTCACCTCCAATGAATTATCCTAACATTTGATGATTTGATAAAAAAGTAATTGACACACATGTGCCATTCTCTCTATTCTTGTTTTTGTTTGTTTTTTAAATTTGATAATAGTCTCATGTATCCCAGGTTAGCCTGACTATATGGTCAAGACTGATCTTGAACTTCTGATCATCTTCTGCTCCAACCCAGCATGTGATGTTATTACAGGTGTGTAGTATCATACACTTAGCTTTATGTCTCTGTCTCTCTCTGGTTTTTTTTTTTTTTGAAAGAGTTTCTTTGGGTAGCTCTAGCTCAGCATCAGAGTTCTACATGCCTCTGCCTCTCTTAAGTGTTGGAAATAAAGGCATGTACTACTACCATCCAGGTTTATGTTTTTTTGATGGTTAATTATTCAATCACTTGCTGTCAATAAACTGAAATACAAATGAATTTAATACATTGATCTTTTATCTTAAGACTTTTACATACAAAAGGTCTAATGGTTTCTTCATAAAGTCAGTTTTGCTTTTGTCTTTTCTAATTTGAATGTTTTATACTGTACCTATGACAAAATACAATGCCTTTGGAATATTTCTTCTTCTACATAGGCGAAAATGCACTGTTTTACCAAGTAGCATTGATATTAAATATACATTTTCTGAGGAAGTATGCTTCTAGTCACAGTTTGCTGACAATTTTATTTTTGTAAACATTTTAAATTTCATTTATTTGTATGTAGGACGGTGCATAAAAATGATACATATGTGGAAGTCGTAAGATAACCCGTGGGGGCTGAACTGTATTTAGGTCATCAGACTCCATTCTTTCTGGCTGAGCCACCACTCAAGGCCTGGTTTGTTTTCTAAAACGGGCTATCATATTGCTCTAGTTGGCTCCCAACTCTAATGATGCACCAATAGAAATCATTTTGTTGTTTATGACACATGCTATTATAAGCATTCATTTGATTTGCTACTATGCCATTGAGGGTTTTTGTTGTTGTTGTTGTTTCTGTATTCAGAAGGAACAGTAATAGAATTTTTTCCTTCTACTTTTTTTCATCAGATTTTGGGTATGCTGGACTTATCAAATTAGTTTTACAAGGTCTGAAAATACAAATTCATTTTTTAAACAAAAAATATGGCAATACGCTATTTATTATTGGCTTATATAACCACAGATGCCACTTCTACAGAGTGAGTCAATACAAAATGAACAGAAAGTAGACGAACATATCTGTAGTGAACATACACAGACTTTCAGGGTTGTTATGAACAACCACCAAAGAACAGTGTAGTTACACATAATGTACGTCATGTATCAGAAGTGATCCAAGTGTTATTTAAGAGACAAAAGCATATGGAGGTACTTAGAGCAAACACTACTATCTTCTCTATTAGAGACTGTGATGGGAATGGGTAAACGAAGGGAAGACCAAAGGATACCCAGGAATGACTGTACTTGGCGAGTCACAGTAATCTGTATCTCTTAAAGAATCTGAATATTTCATCTATGTAGCCAAAGTAAGTAGTATTAAGATGTTTATAAAACTGTTATTTGTGGGCCGGGCAGTGGTGGCGCACACCTTTAATCCCAGCACTTGGGAGGCAGAGGCAGGTGGATTTCTGAGTTCATGGCCAGCCTGGTCTACAGAGTGAGTTCCAGGACAGCCAGGGCTACACGGAGAAACCCTGTCTTGAAAAAGAAAAAGAAAAAAAAAAAAATTGTTATTTGTGAAATTTATAATGACAGTCCTTATTCATGTTGGCAATTTTTACCTTTTCTCTTTTGTATTGGTAATGATTTATTAACTCTTTATCTTTCCAAAAGGTAGAGGTTACTTTTGATTTTATTATTTATCTTGTTTTTGCCATTCCTTTTTAAGTATTAATATTTATTCATTTTTATTTTATGTGTATTAAGTATCTTGCTTCCATGTTTGTATACCATGTGCATGCACTGCCCGCAGAGACTAGAAGGCACCAGATCCCCTCAGAATGGAGTTATAGGTAGTTGTGAGCCACCATATAATATAGATGCTGGGACTTGATTGGAAGAGCAGCCTGTGTCCTAACCACTAAGCTATCTCTCCACCCCTAAAGATAAGGTTTCTTGGGGGCTGAAGAGGCCTATATATGAGGAATCATATAAATTAGGCTAACTAGTGGCTCCATTCTCTGAAATAGGGTCCTAGACTTGCTCAGCACCAGCATTTACACCTTCTGGCTTTTTTGTTTGTTTTTGAGACAGGGTTTCTCTGTGAAGCTCTGGCTGTCCTGAAACTCACTCTGTAGACCAGGCTGGCCTCGAACTCAGAAATCCACCTACCTCTGCCTCCCGAGTGCTGGGATTAAAGGCATGCACCACCACTGCCCGGTTATCTTCTGGCTTCTTGACTGCTGATGTGTAACTAGTTACACCAAAAGCTTCCTGACTTGCCCGCCAAGACCCATTGTCTCCTGGAACTGTGAACATTCATCAGGTTATCCGATCACAGCAACAGAAAAAGTAACAGAGTTCAAAGGCAGCCTGAGATAGTTTGTAAGACCCAGTCTCAACCCAGCAGAGCTAGATAAAGTCCTTTCCAGGATTCAAACATCTCTATCTAAACTTGTACTAGTTTCCACTAAATTACAAGTTAACACTAATAATAGAAAATAAATAGCGAAATCTTTTGGATTGCAGATAAAGCAAACTCCTTATTTTCACTTACAACAACAACAATCACCACCACCACCACCACCACCACCACCACCACCACCACCACCACCACCACCACCACCACCACCACCACCACCACCACCACCACAACTTTATGTACATCTCTTAGGAAGCATAGCCAAAAAACCCCCCCAACCAACCAACCAACCAAACAAAAAACCATTAACATTAGGATGTCTGAAGTTTCAAAGTCACTGAAACTTCAAAGCCAGTACTTTTGAAAGGAAAAATTGAAAAGTGAAAAAATGGGTACTCTTAGAATACAGAATGAAATTGTACCAAGAGAAAGGAAAAAGGATAAAGAAAAGATTTGAGCTAGAAGTATGTATCGAAGATTAAGACACTTTTATTCTCATTATGAAATAAAAATCATCCATAAAAGTATACAAAAAGTATTTCTGTGGTAAAACATCTCTAATCCCAAAATTTTCCCTTTGTTCTTTTTATTTGCTGAGAATGTTTTTGTACAGTGTGTTTTGATCACACTTACACACACACTTGTTTCATCTTCTTCCTTCCCTACACATCCAACTTTGTGTCTTAAAAAAAAAAAAAAAAAAAAAAGCCTAGTCAGGTCTCCTGATGCATGCCTTTAATCCAGGCACCCTGGGAGGCAGAAGGAGGAGGGGCTCTCTGTGTTAAAGGCCATCCTGAATTATATAGTTCCAGGACAGCCAGGACTATATAAGATAGATCCTGTCTCAAGACACCCCCCAACCCCCAAAAAGTCTAATTGTGCTGCCTATATACTCCCGCATATGTGGCCTTCCATTGGAAAAAACTAATTGCCCCTCAGCAGCTATTAGTGGACAGTAGCCTCTTGGCTAGGGTAGGATTTTATGCCCAACTTCCCTTTCTATGCTGGTATTTTGTCTGGGTAGGGTTTGTACAGTCTTGTGCATATTGTCATAACCATTTTAAGTTTACAAGTGCAACTGCCCTGCTGTGACTGGAGACTGATTTCCTAGTTGCTACCCACTATCTCTGGCTCTTAAAACCTTTATACCCTTCTTCCCCAAGGATCCATGAGCCATTGGGGGAAGGGGAGGGGAGGGGAGGTGTAACACAGATGTCCCATTGAGGACTAACTACTCCTATTCCAACTTTTAATGTTTTGTTTTTGTTTTGTTTTTTTTTTTTTTTTTTTTTTTTAAAATGTTTGAGACAGGGTTCCACATTTATAGCAAAACATGACCAGTATTCTGACACTCCTCCCAAGTGCTGGGACTACAGGTGAGCACTACCATACCTGGCTTATGCAGTGCTAAAGACTGAACCAGAGCTTTGTGCAAGACAGTCAAGTCCTTTATCTCTCTCTGTCTTATGCAAAATGTGGCTGTCCCCTTTGATTCAACTTGTTTAAGAACTTGCCTCCCTTCCCCCCCCTTTAATTATATTGGACCAGAAAAGTTATCCTACTAAAACTTATGAGTGTATTATACCTATGTGCCCTGATCCAACCACTACTCTGTAACTTTATATGTGGCTGTAGTTTCTTGACCTATTACGAGCTACCTTTTTTCTATACCCCCCTTTCTATCTTTTATACTTACCAATTTATCTCTCCCATGATCTGTCTTCACCTCAGAACTAAGTGAAAGTAAGTCTGTTGTATGATCTGGGAAAGGTGCCTCCCCAAGGACTATCAACCCCTGTAGGACAAAGAGTAGAAAAACAGTGTGAGTGGTATGAACTACCAAGTTTAAGAATTAATCTCAAACTGGCTGGGGCTCAGAGTCTGCTAACCAGAGGCCTCTCCCTTATCCTATAGCTCAAAACTAGCCCCCAAAGCAGCAGTGTTACAGCACTTGTACTCATCTGTGCAAGGCCCTGGATTCTTTTTTGCTTGTTTCATTTTTCAAGACAGGGTTTTTCTGTGTAGCCCTGGCTATCCTCAAATTCAGAGATTCACCTGCTTCTCTCCCGCCCCCTCCCAGTGAGGGTTTAAAGGTGAGCACTATCACCCAGCCAGGGCCCTGGATTGTAGCCCTGTCAAAAGGCTTCAACAAAAAGCTAAAGAGTAGCACAATTTCAGTAAGATGTTAGGATTCAAAACTGAGCCAGAGAGATGGCTCAGTAAGTAGAGAAGCTTGCTGCTATGCCCAATAATATATAGTGAAGGAAGAAAGCTGACTCCATTCCATGAGTTGTCTTTTTGCCTATAAGTTTTCTTTGCAGCAAATATGTGTAAACACTCATTAATAAATGTAAATTTAAAAGACGGATTTAGACACACACGTCCACTTTTTTTTTTCACTCTAATTCACCTACATAGCTTGCCTTCTATGTTACTCTTTTTACTCTGACCTACCACACCTAGAATCTCATCCAATTAGGATATTTTATTGTAACGGATACATTATAAACTGCACTTTATTACATTAACATCATTAGTGGAAGGGTTTCAGTTATATGTGTATAAAGAGTTACTAAACTGGGCTGGAGAGATGTCTCAGTGGTTAAGAGCACTGACTGCTTTTGCAGAGTTCAATTTCCACTTTTGGTGTGTCCGAAGAGAGTGACAGTGTACTCACATAAATAAATAAATGACTAAATAAATAAATAAGTAATTCTTAAGAAAAAAAAAGTATTCTGCCTGCAAGAGAAGTATCTGAATATGCTAGAATGGGACTAAGGACACACTAGATAAAAAGTAAAGACTCCAAAGAAAGAAAAAGAGAGGCCAGTAACTCATACGGGAGAAACATTTACCTCTGGAGAAAGGGGATTCCACACTAGGTTGATACTGAAATTTTCTATTAGTTCAAAAATCATGTGCTCAGTACACTAAGGATACAGTTCAGGGTGGAGTCAGTCTGCGCTTAGTGTGAGAGTCTCTAAGTTCAATCTCTAGGACATGAAAAGGTCCAGTGAGAAATCACAAAACAGATACTTGAAAACATTACCATAAATGTATGTATAAACAATAGCTTTCAAATTTAATAAAAAGTAGCTTAAAGTTTCTCCATTTAAAAGAAACTTCAATCTGAACTTGGTGCCTCATACCGCATTGACGAAGATGAGGAAAGAGGAGGGCCACAGATTCAAGGTCATTTTTCTGACCCATAATACAACTGTCTCCAAAAAACAAAATCTTGAAAATATTTTCTTCCTTAATTCGCAAGCATAAAATCAACATCCTAAACCTTACCATTTAAAAGTAAAACCGTTTTGTAGAAAGCAGAGTTCTTGTGCATTGTTTCTGAAAATTTTCCACCTAATCTGGACATTGATGGTAATGTCGGAACTTGGAAGGAGCAGGCAAAATTATTAGGAATTCATTTCAAGGCCAATTTGGGATAAATGAGACCCAACTCAGAAAACAAACAAATGAAATTCTCATGAGGTTGAAGTATTTGGAGTAGTGATCAATGGTCAAACCAAGATAAGACTTTGAAACACAGACTATTGCTGGTTCTAAAATCATAATCCTCTTATGTCAGCAGTCAGAGGGCTGGGATTAAAGGTATGTACCATCATGGCCATCTAGTTAAGTTCTGCTTTTAAAGGCTGTCTCCTATCACAGACCCACTCCATTATACCACTCTCAAGAAGCTCAAGCTTCCCTATTCAAGACAAACCAGAACCCACTACAAAGTAAACTCTCAAGAACCAAGACAGATGAGACAAAGTTGTCTATGACACCTAATAACAGATAAGATGGGAAGCTCAATTGGTTTACAGTTTGAAAATAAAAATATACCTTCCTTCCATCTTTTTATTAAAATTGGGGTGTGTGTATGCATGTGCAGGTGATAGTGCATAGCCCAGAACGGCCTCAAATTTGAAGCAGTCCTTGTGTCACAGCCCCTTTAAGTACTAGAATTGCAGGTCTAGACCGCCATGCCTGGCTTAGTGAGCTCTTTCTGTATCCAGGTGTCAATGCTTTTAATTTTTTCTTTTTCCACCAAGACAGTTTCTCTATGTAGCCCTGGCTGTCTTGGAATTCACTCTGTAGACCAAACTAGCCTCAAACTCAAAAGATCAGCCCTGCCTCTCTGCCTGGGATTAAAGTAAAATTTCAATACGTATGTTCCAAAAATAGTAATGAAAAGAACAAAAGATGTGTAAAAAAGAAAATAATTACTATTTAAATGTATGTTATCAACTTCTAACCAGACTTTACTCTGAAGCTTAGATGAACATACATAAACTGCTACATTGTTGCTGTTACAACTTCTAACTTCTTATTTTTTAAAGATTTGTTTATTTATTTATTTATTTATTTATTTATTTATTTATTTATACGAGTACACTATAGCTATCTTCAGACACACCAGAAAAGGGCATCAGATTCCATTACAGATGGTTGTGAGCCACCATGTGGTTGTTGGGAATTGAACTCAGGACCTCTGGAAGAGCAGTCAGTGCTCTTAACTGCTGAGCCATCTCTCCAGCCCCACAACTCCTAACTTCTCTAAAGAGTATTTCACCTGAAAGCTATCTTAGCACTACTCTATGAAACCTTACATGAAACTTTATAATTTAAAACACATTATTTTCCCTTTTCTAAGACAAAAAAACATCTCATGAAAAGGAGGGAGAGGTAGCCAACTATCTGACCTAGGATTGACCTCAAACAATAATATAAGTGTGCCTAAGACCCTGAGTGAGCCGGGCAGTGGTGGCTCATGCCTTTAATTCCAGCACTTGGGAGGCAGAGGCAGGTGGATTTCTAAGTTCGAGGCCAGCCTGGTCTACAGAGTGAGTTCCAGGACAGCCAGGGCTACACAGAGAAACCCTGTCTCGAAAAACCAAAAAAAAAAAGACCCCGAATGAAATATAAACAGTAATTGGGGATACCATAGCATATAAAAGAGTAGGAGGCTACACTAGAAGTTGTACTTTGGTCAGAAAACAACAAAAAAACTTATTTCTAAAAGGAACTTTTGGAATTATAAAGCACATTAAGTCTTAGAAGGTAACAGCTAACTTTTGATAGAGCAGAAATTGGTGTCTGGACCCTGGAATTCTCAGAGGGTGGGAGGGTGGGGTGACGACACAACAATAGCAAAAGAAGTCCTCAAATGATTCCTTTTTATGGAATAGATTACTTTAAAACTTTTAATAATTTTTAAAATGTATTTTTATTTTATGTGTATGGCTGGGTGTTTGGCTTCAATCTATGTTTATGTACTACTTGAGTATAATGTCTTTGGAAGGTATCTGATACCTTGGGACTGGAGTTATAGATGGCTGTGGGCTCCTATGTGGGTGCTGGGAATCAAAACCTAGGAAGAGTAGTCAATGCTTAATTGCTGAGTGTCTCACCAGCCCTGTAATATATCACTTTTAAGAAAGGTAACTTCCAGCACTTGGAAGGCAGAGGCATGCAGATCTTTGAAAAATTGAGGGCTGCTTGGTCTACAAAGTGAGTTCCAGGACAGTCAGGGCTACACAGAGAAATCCTCAGAGAGAGGGGCAGAGGGGGAGGGAGGAAGGAGGAGGAGGTAACACCAACATATGGCAAAGTAAATCAGGAGTGGTAATGCACACCTCCATAATCCCAGTGACTACAGAGACAGACGGAGGAAGAATTCCAAGTCTGAGGGTAACCTGGGGTACACAGCTGAGTTCTAGGCTAAAGTGTGCTACATACATGAAAGACCATCTAAAAACCTAAACACATAACATAGTAAATATCACCTTAAAAAGGAAAACTAAAAGCCAAATATTATAGCAGACAACTTTACTTGAGTACTTGACAGGCAGAGGAAGGAGAATCATTTAAGGTCATCCTTGAGTTACACAGTGAGTTTGAGCTAAATGAGATATGAAGGAAGGGAGGGGGGAAATCTGAGCTTTCTAATCGTCTGCCCAAAAATATAAGAAAACTGATGCTAACCGACAGCAAATACTTCCATGTCCTCTAATCTCCTACCCAAAGACAAATTTACAACTCAACAGTCTGGGTAAATTAGTGAGAACATGGATTGACAGCACAATATTAGTGCTTGTACCGGACATGTAAAGGTCAGGAATTCAATCCCCAGTTTAAACTAATTAATTGTGGATAATATTAAAATTAGTAGAAAAAGGCCTAGCACACTTTTTCCAAAAAAGGACTTACAGTGCTATATAAAAACCAAGTTCACATTAACATATCATTGGACTATGTTTTAGGACTTATCTGCTAAGCTGAGCTCAGAGTACCCCTACAAAATTCATGCTGAGAACCTGAGGCTGTGCAGTTATTTCAAAGTAGGATCTTTGCAGATGACATCAAGTGAAAACACACCCTTTAGTATGGACTGTAAATATAACATTCTATGTATATTTTTAGTTATTTAATTTATTAATTGTGTGTGTGCATGGGGTGTATTACTGTACATGCCATACTTAATTAAAGGATAAGACAAATCTCTGGAGTTGGTTCTCCCCTACAAGCTTTACATGATTCTGACAGCCAGACATAGGACACCAGACACGTATGGCAAGTGCCTTTACTCTCTGAGTCATCTCCAGTCCCTAAACAGCTGTATTTTACTAGGAAAATTTGGATATAGAAACAGTTAGCCATGTGAAAGACAGGCAACAATGAGTGACGCAGCTACAAGCCAAAGAAAGCCAAGGACTGGCAGCAGTAACCTTAAGTTAGGAAAGGGCAAGAAACGACTCTTTCCTATGACCTCAGACGGAGAATGGTCTGGGGAACACGCTGACATCCCAATTTCTAGCCTCCAGAACTTTGAGAAAAACTTGTGCCTATGGTTATAAGTTATTCAATTTGTGATATTTTCTTATGGCAGCCTAGAAAAGTTCTTTAGAACAGGGGTTGGAGAGGTAAGAACACTGGCTGCTTTCTGAGAGACTTGGGTACATTTCACAGCACGCAATATGGAAGCTCATTACTGTCTCTAATCTGACACCCTCATATGTACAAGCATGTAATATACATGAACAAAACAAGTACTTGCTACTCATGTGGAGGACCTGGGTTCAGTTCCAAGCATCCACATGGTAGCTCATAAACAGCTACAACTCTAGTGGCCAAGGATATGACATTGTCTTTTGATCTCTGTAGGCATCAGGCACACAATGAGGTATACATACACAAATGCAAGCAAAACAGTCACATGTATAAATAAAAATAAATCTAAAAAAGTAAACTATTAAGTACAAATGTTGGGCAAAATAGTGCACACCTGTAATTCTAGCATGCTGTATGTAAAAGTGTAAGGATCAGAAGTTCAAGGCCAGCATAAGCTACTTATTTGCAAACAAACAACAAAAGCATATCAATATTATTAGTGTTTTTAAATCAGGTAAAAATATTTTATCACAGCATTCCTCATGATATCATTTAAACAAAAGGATTTTTTTTAAATGCACTACATTGAAGTATGTGACTAGACTAATAAGAACTCTTTATCTGTTTCTACCCTACCTCCCAGCCTCACCTCATTGGGAGGCATATCCAGCAACAGCATGGAGAATCTGAACAAGTATGTAACAGTTATCAACAACAAAGTGATAGCTAAAGTCAAAAGCATTTTTAAAATAAGGAAATATGCAAGATATACACATAAGATGACAATGTATAAGAAATTGTTATGTGCCTACAAGAAAAAAGTAGCTTAATAAATATATACACATACATACACAAATCTCAAAACTTTGCATTGGATTAACTTTTGATTTGGGGGTGAAAGGGGTTGCCTAGAACATTCTAAACACTTTTCTTTGATTTTTCTATATGATTTCCAAAATTTTCTTAAAAGTAAAGAATCACTCCAAAGAGAATTATCAACCCCAAGCCGTACATTTAGATATGTTACGATTAAATTTTATTTTTATTTTATTTATTTACGTGTGCATGTGTGCACTCATGCCTGTAAGGACACCAGAGGACAACTCACGAGTTACTCTCACCATGCAGGTCCTGAAGACCCAATTCAGGTCCCCATGTTTGGCAGCAAGCACCTTAATCCACTGAATTACCTGGCCAGCTCGGGAACATTTAAAACTCAGTATGCAGGGGGAGAGGGGCTCAGTGGCTAAGTGCACTTACTGCTCTAGCAGATGATCCAGGTTATGTTCCAAGCACAAGTATCTGTAATTTGGAGTTTTGGGGAATTTGAAGCCCTCTTCAGACACCAGACATACATGTGGTTCTCATACATACACTCAGGCAAAACACTCACATACATGTAATACACACGTTTTAATGTATGCAAATAAATATAGCAATAAAAATGACTATATTACTAGACTCAGTTGTTACTAAGAAACTCTCATTCTCAAATATAAAAATGTACACTTATTAGTTGTGAAAGCCCAAGTAGACACTGAAAGGGTACTCCTGACACAGGATGGGCACAGATAATAGCCTCTTTTTGTTTCCACATCACTTGTCATTCACGCAACTCATTTCAATTTTTCCTTTGTGAAGACCACTTAAGGAAACTCAAATGTTTGCTACCTCTGAAGATTTTTTTAGTTTTGCTCTAATTAATTTTTTAAAAGATTAATTTATTGAATGGATATGAGTAAACTGTAGCTGTCTTCAGATACCCCAGAAGAGGGCATCAGACCCCATTATAGATGGTTGTGAGCCACCATGTGGTTGCTGGGAATTCAACTCAAGACCTGTGGAAGAGCAGTCAGTGCTTTCAACCATTGAGCCATCTCTCCAGCCCTGTAATACTTTTTTTCTTAAGGCCATGCCTTGAACTCAGAACAATGCATCTGCCTCCACCTCCTAAATACATTGATTATAACTATGAGCAATCACGCCTGCCTTTTAAGACTTTCAAAGGCACTGAAGATGATATCCATGGCATTTTAAAGAACATTAAGCTTTATCTAAAATTGTGTCAGTCATGCAGCTCAACCACAACTATTTGTTTTATTAATGTGTATGTCACTTGTGTAAATAATCTCAGAGGCCAAAGGGCATTGAACATAGAGCTAGAGTGACAAGCAGTTGTGAAGTACAACATGAATGCTAGAAATGAATTAAGCTTCTCAAAATGAACAGAAAGCACTCTTAACCACTGAGCCATTTCTCCAGTCTGCATCTTGAACTTTGAAATGTTTGCATGAGACTTAGGAGACAATTTTGCTGGTTCGGGTGCTTGCCACCAAGCCTGTTGACCTAAGTTGGTTCTCTAGAATCCCTAATCACAAACTATTTATAAAACATGTTTTGCAAGAATGTAAGTACCACGAAAGTAGAATTTTTCTTCTCTAATATATCCCACCAAAGGCCACTGTACGTACATAGTAAGCACCAAGCAGTTTAAGGGTTTGCTTCCTATGAGTAATTTTCCTCAAGTCAAATTCAAACAGAACAAAAGACCTTGGGGGGGGGGGGGGGGGGGGGGGGG
>CM052710.1:16336752-16508001 GCA_028551405.1 Uromys caudimaculatus | reverse complement strand
AGGTAATTATCAGTCCTTTCAAACAGATCACAAGAAAATAACATTTTTATCATCTATGTTATGTCCAAGTTTCTGATAATCTTTTAATTGAAAATTTTCTTCATGAAAGAGCTTATCAATAATAGAGAATATCTAATGAAGTAAGCAAAATGAAAAAGTAGTGGATATGCCTATCCCAAGTTAAAATAAACAATATAGCCTATTGGTTTCTTTTTCTCATATTGGCCCAGATACCATTTTTTCTAAACATGTCAACTGGGGGTTATACTCTGTTTTTTGAGCTACACTAGTACCAATCAGACTCTTACATACTAAACCATTAAACCATTTATCTTGACATAGTTAACGAGTTATTAAAAGAATGGGAAGGAATGGGAAGAGGGGGATAATGGCAGCTTTTAAACTGGTTAGAATATACCAAAAATGTATTCCTTACCTTATTAGCACGTATCTGTTTGTAAATATCTGTTTGCTGACGAATTCGATATTCTAAGTCAGAAACATGGGCCTGAAGCCAATTCCAGCGGCTGACAATAGCTGCTCGGTCTGCAGCCCATCTCCATTCAGACCTACGTTTCCTACAAAGAAATAAACCGAGTGAAATCCAAGAGCAACGCTAACATCTATACCACATGGAGAGAGGAACAGTGTGGGTAGGTTCTTATACAGACAGACTATCATGTAAAGACACACAAAAAGAAAGTACACAACCCATAGAAGACATGGGGTTAAGTCACTTCATTTAATTTCCTTCTGAAGTTGCTTAACTAGAGGTGCTAATTGTACCTGACACTGATAATATTCTTCTGAAACTGCATTAGATTCTCAGAAGATAAAAGGTATTTTCTTTGTTAAAATAGTATTTTAACAATACTTTTGTGTGCATGTGTCCATCTGTCTGTCCATCCATCCATCCATCCGTCCATCTTTTCTATTTATCTATTTATTCTTATCTATTTTGAGGGAGCGCCTCACTATGTAGCTGTGGCTGTCCCAGAACTCAAGAGATCCACCTGCCTCTGATTCTCTACTGCTGGGATTAAAGGCATATACCAACATGACCAGCTTCACAATATATTTATTTTTTTATCCTAGAAAAATTTAGAATGACAAGTATGGAAACTCAGCAATTTTTGAATAGAGATCAAAATATAAAATTTTACAGCAGAGTAGAAAACCTTCATTTTCTTAGCAAGTATCAGAACAGAAGTTAAAACTATAAATTTTTTACAGAAAGTCATAATCTATATAAATTATAGAATATACTTTTTAGTACCATGATTCTCAAATCTCAAATTAAATTTGGGATTCTGTTATTGCTGCTGCTTAGAGGCAGGGTCTCATATATCTCTGGCTGACCTTAAACTTGCCGTATAACTAAGGATGGTCTTGAATTCCTCATCATCCAGCCTCCATTTCCCCAGCGCAAAATTATAGGTGTGTGCTACGCTGTCTACTTCTTTTTTAGGGGAAAGGAGTGGGAATTTAAATTTTATTATTTTATGTGTATGGATGTTTGCCTGCATGTATGTCTACACATAGTGCCTCGTGCTCTTGAAGGTCAGCAAAGGGAGTTGGCTCCTCACCATGTGGGTGTTGGGAATCAAAACCAGGTCTTTTTAAGAGCAGCCTGTGCTCTTAATCACAGTGCCATCTAACACCTCTCAACTAGTTTTAATTGGAAGCTGAGAACAAAAATTCGGAAAAGTGTAATATAAACTTGAATAACCAGATATCAAGACATATATAAAATGGTAATAATTAAAGCAGTATAAGATGAACAGAAGACCAACAGAACATAATAAAGGCTCAAAATTTATAACTGGATACATGAATTGTCAGCTCTTTCTTTATATGAACAAAACTATAATCACTTCTTTTTGTTATGTCTTACTGGCATTACTCTGGCTTTTCGATTTGCTTTAACCATACGGCTAATGAGTAAGTATGTGAGACCTAGATCAGGGAAGAATTTTCAAGTAAAACACAGAAACACAATCAAAATTTCAGCATATAACAAATGATCTAATGAACAAAATTAAAAAACAAACACTTGTTTGTAGAGAATGTCTGAATCAAGCATACTAAAAGATTCAGTATCAGGCTCACAACTGTAACTCCACTCCTGTGAAGCTGAGAGATAGAAGGATTACCCTAAGACTGAGGGCTGTCTAGCCTACGGAGTGAGCTCCTGTCTTTAAAACACAAGAATTCTTTTTAAAAAGGACTAAATATCAGAACATTACAGATATTGTTTAAGATTAGCATAATAGAAATATTAAATTCAGTAAGAAAAACTCAAATATACAAACACATTTCAAACAGAGTGGAAAAGGTACCATAAAAGGAGGAGTTAGTAGGAAAAACAGAACCGATTTCATATTGCTGGTGACTATAAAAACTGGTACAACCACTTCTAAAGCGCAATTTGGCTAGGTAAAAAAAATGTTCATGCCCAATCACAAAGAAATTATGCTTCTGAGAATATACTTTCAAGGGTGCACAAGAAAAACAGGTTCATTATATAATCTAATTCTGCTAAGAAGGCAAATAAATTACAGTTTATTCCTTAAGATATTCCTACAGTAATAAAAATAAAATTAACTAGAGTTCTCTGTAGCAATATAACTACATCTCAGAAGACAATGCTAAGAGGAAAATTCACATAAAGTAAAAATTAAGTGTAAATGATAGTGCAGGTACATACACAGTATTGTGGGAAAAACATGAAAATTTTTAAAAAAAAAGAAACAAACACTACCACCACAAAAGGACTGTTACTATTACTGGTCACTAAGAATGTATAAAAATATGTTTGGAGCTAACTGACATGCAAGAGATTCAGGGTCAGCGTTAGAGTTGGTGGATCAAAAATCCAGGGAGTCTCTGACAATGACCCTGAGCTTAGCTTATACATAAACCTGTAAGTATCTCAGGAAATGATCTCAGAACACCAGTCACTTGAAACTGCCCAAAGAAAGATAAAGTTTATTTGATATCTCTGAGTTTAGACAGTTTAACAATTTTTTTCTTGTTTACTGTCAAGAAAAAAAAATGCAAAACAGTTTTAAAGTCTGCTTGAGAAGATATGGTAAGAAAGACACATTTAAATATAGCTAACTAAAGCCAGTTCTGGTTTATACACAATATTAATAGGTTTCTTTTTAGTTACCTGACCATCTATTTTAATAGTTCTCGCAGATTTAGGAGAATATTACTATATATCTAGAAATAAGGATATTTTACCCAAACCAACACATAATATTTGAGGAAAAATGTCATAAAAACTATAATCATTCTAAAACGATATGTTGAATAGTACCTATTTTCTTTTTGAAAAATGTAAGATTAAAAAAAAAAAAAGAAAGAAAATGTAAGATTCAACTCAATGTTTCACTAATGTGTCAAATAAAAAAGGGATTATTTTTTGTTTTTAATTCCTACTCTGAGGTTCCTTTAAATCATCTTGAATGGTACTATAAGTAGTAAAAATATTTTGTTAGAAGGAACAATAACCAGAATCATCTCTCTTAATGTGAGAATCAGGGTCCTTCTGTTGTAATAAAAAATATATACAGTGGATTCTGAAAGGCATCAATGACATGATCTTTCCTACTGTATGTACCACAGGAGAAAATGGCTCTCAAATCACTTGACTCAGTGATAATTTTAATTTTGCTAAAATTGAAGAGTCAAATTAGGAAGATCGTAAATCTCGAGATAGCCTAGGCTGCCTAATAAAAGGCATGACATCTTCCAACACATACTTTTACCCCCTGAGACAATGTGTAGCCTTGGTTGTCCTGAAACATGCTATGTAGATCAAGTTAGCCTCCAACTGACAAAAGACTGGCTTGCCTCTGTTGCTGGGGTAGCAAGAGCACTTTAAAACAGAAAATGCTAAGTGATTTGATTTCTCCTCAGAAAAGTGAGAATTTGCTATATTACCCCGTTCACTCAATTCATTAGTAGGCCATAAATCCAAAATGATTACTGTGTCAAAACTATGTACTTTTTATACACCCCATCTTCAATGTTTACCAGTACTGCCCAAACCAGCAGAGCAATGCACAATAAATAACAGATACTTTTTATCTGAGATAATCTACAGCAAAAGTTACTACTCTATTTAAATGTAACAAAACCCAGATTCTGAACTACACTGCCAACACCTGGCCCTAGTTTGTTTCTACATCTTCTAGTTTTATTCAGGATGGAAAATTTAGTAAATCCAATAAAGAACAGAGCTGGATGGGGACTGGGGAGTTGCCCCAGCGGTAATAAGCATACTTGTTTCAATTCTCAGCACTCACATGGAGACATGGAGGCTTACTACCGCCATAGGCATCAGGCTCCTGTGTGGTACACAGGCACAAGCAGGAAAAATACCCATAAACATAAAATAATAAAAATAAAAACAAGCAAAAAGAACAGATCTGTATTATATTTCTCTTCTTTAAGCTAAGAAAAAAAATAACCCTCTTAATCTCATTAAAGCAACAATGACTATGCCAGGAGGACTTTAAGGTGGTATTTCTAGGTTTCCTTTTGTGTTTTTAATCCCTGATTTCAATCCTGTCTCCAGTTCTTTCCTTATAATTCAATAAAGAAAGACTCTATTAAGAAATCCAAAGTAAAATGACTTTACAACAAACTACAGATAACACAGCTATACTCAACCAATAACTGGCAGGTAAGTTATTTCAGAGGGTTATCTACTACTTCCAAGAGTGCAAGAAAAAAAAAAGCTTGAAATACTTAAATTCTGAAATCTTCTTGTTTAGATTCATAAAACCCAAAGGAAAAAGTAAGTAAAACTAAGGCTGTCCCAGAGCATGCAGAGAATACAGCTGCCAGTATTTCAGTAAGAGATTTATTTACTAAGCGACATAAAGAGAAAATTCTCAGTCACTAACTCCAGGGGGAAGCAAACAAGCAAACAAACAGAAAAATCAAAATCGGCCAGGCAAATTCAAGGGCATCATGGTGTACTTAGTGAGTCCCAGGACAGACAGGGAGAGCTATAGTAAGATCCTGTCTCAAAAAAAAAAAAAAAAAAAAAAAGAGCAGTGTAAAATAAAGAGAGCAGGAAAAATAAAATGTTAAAGCAATGTAACTACATTTTCCTTTTTATAAGCCTGGACATGTAAACTGACCTTTGGAAATAACAGCAATATCTGCCTCATAGTTATGTTATTCATAAAATGATGAAATCCAACTATCAATGCACAGTGTCTATTTTAGATAAGAACATGCATTAAATGACTATAACCTTGGGTTTCAATTCCTTATCAAAGGTACAAAAGAGAAAGCGGTGAATGAATAAGATGAAATTTCTAAGACAAATTTAAGAAACACGTTTTCGAAAGAAAGAAAGAAAGAAAGCGAGAGAGAGGGAGGGAGGGAGGGAGGGAGGGAGGGAGGGAGGGAGGGAGGGAGAGAGAGAGAGAGAGAGAGAGAGAGAGAAAGAAAGAAAGAAAGAAAGAAAGAAAGAAAGAAAGAAAGAAAGAAAAAGAAAGAAAGAAAAAAAGATGTTTTCAGTTACCTACTGACTGGTAAAAACTTAGCTACAACTTCAGTAACTTTTTTTTTTTTTTTGGTTTTTCGAGACAGGGTTTCTCTGTGTAGCCCTGGCTGTCCTGGAACTCACTCTGTAGACCAGGCTGGCCTCGAACTCAGAAATCCACCTGCCTCTGCCTCCCAAGTGCTGGGATTAAAGGCGTGCGCCACCACTGCCGGCCTAACTTCAGTAACATTAACCACTCCCCTCAAATTAATAGGATGTCCAACAAGACCTAGGTGAAGAGGAAAGAACCAATTTGTCTAGTGTAAAATAACCTTCAAGTTTAAAATACAAGACAGAGAAAAGAAAGCCCTTTTGATAAAATTTTCTTTTAGCTTATTCTCTTTTTTTCCTTCTACTAGGCTATAGCTTACTAGAACAGTTTGTAGCAATAGAAAACCTGTTTCATAGGTGTTTTTACACTGCTGATGCATACAGTCTGTCTCCATGTATAATTCAATATTTAACTTTTGTCTGTTTTACCAGATTACCTCTGGTGTTAAAATAAGATATATGTATGTGTGTGTGTGTGTGTGTGTGTATGTGTGTGTATGTATGTATGTATGTATGTTGACAGACTATTCAGTTAAAAAGTTAACACACAGCTGGGCAGTGGTGGCGCACGCCTTTAATCCCAGCACTTGGGAGGCAGAGGCAGGCGGATTTCTGAGTTTGAGGCCAGCCTGGTCTACACAGTGAGTTCCAGGGCAGCCAGGGCTACACAGAGAAACCCCGTCTCGGGGAAAAAAAAAAAAGAAAGAAAGAAAGAAAGAAAAAGAAAAAAAAAAAATCCAACCAAGAATAACCTGACATAGAAGACAGCTTGTTCTTGCCTGTGTGTGTGTATACACCACAGTGTGCCTGATGCCCAGAAAAGCCAGAGAGGGTGTCAGATTCCTTAGAAATGAAGTTGTGAGCTGTCATTGGATGCTGGGAATCGAACCTAAATGGTTTGTAAAAGTGGCCAGTGCTTTTAACTGCAGAACCATCTTCTCCAGGCCTACAGTCCTTTTTAAAGTCCTACAGAAAAAGAAAAGATCTCAAACTTAGATTTCATTTACAATAGTTCCTGTTATTTGCTTGTACCTGAGTGTTCTTTGGCCTCCACAAATGTTATTCTTATCTCAAATTACTGCAAGCATTTTAGCAGGTTTTTTGGGGAGTGGGATGTTGGGAGATACTTATCACTCAAGTTGGCTTCAAATTTGTGACAATTCTCCTGCCTTAGTTTCCCAAATACCTCCAACTAGAAATTATTACAAAGACAAGGTATTCCAACCACTGTATCTGCAAAGCTCTTGACTACAATAAAGCAGCAGCTGATTCCTTCAAATCTGAGCAGAATCTGTGGTTTGAAAACCATTCCTTTTTTGAAAGATTGACTCATTTTTATCTTATCCACTGAAGTAATAATGTGAGTGAGAAACCCTTTATAAGGTCTAACTTTTAAGTCAGTCAAGTTTGCTAAAAGCTAGCTGTTGGTCAACAATCTAAGTTTCTCCCTTCAGGATCTCTGAAGCAAGGTCCCATAAATAAGTTTCCTAAATGATGATCAATAGACATGTTTAAAATTAATGATTCTTTATTTGAGCCAGACAAGGGTCAACTACAGGACTCTTTAACATATACAAGACCAATAATTTAATTAATGGAGGGTGAGAGTAAAGCCTAAGCAAGAATATAGGCATTACTGTGGAAGGCCAGAAAAGTTGATAAGATTTAAGCAATCAAGCTCAATTTTCATGATCAAGTGGAAAATTACTGCTCAAACTAAATACAGAAATATTTCTAGATTAAGTTTCTTGACCACTTTAAGAATCTACATGCTCTCACGATTTGTACCCACTTCCTACTTCCAAGGTTAAACTATTCTTTCTACACCTCACATAGACCAGTGGTTCTCAACTTTCCTAATGCTCTGACTCTTTAATACAGTTTCTCATGTTGTGGTGACCACAGCCGTGAAATTATTCATTTGCTACTTCATAACTGCAATTTTACCACTGTTATGAATCACAATGTATTTACATTACATCTCATATGAAGAATTATCTGGTATGTGACACCCACCCGGAAGGAGTCGCGACCTGCAGGTTGAAAACTACTTATGTAGATAATAAGGGTTATAAGAAAGGACTGCTGCAAATATCCTAAGGGTTTCATTATTTTAATACCAGCAAATGTCTTATACCAGCCTTAATATTTTTACTAACTTTTCTTTTTCCTGCTATTTACTGCATATAGTTATTAACATGTGCTTTCTTTGTTCTGATTACTATGTTATAAACATTACATGAATTTTCATTGTTGAATAATTACAACATCTAAGGGAGTGGAGAATATGAGGCACCAAAAGATTAAGTCATTTTTCCAGAGACACAGGCAAAAATCTGCATTCAACCCAAAAACTACAGTTCCAGTGACTTTACTTGTGTGTGCCATAGGACAATCTGGAAGTTATTTGGTCCTTGCCTTCACCCATATTTGAAAAGTTTTCTTGTTCGTTATTACAAAACCCAGACTAGACTGCTGGCCTAAGAGCGTCTAGAAGACTTTACTGTCTCCACTCTCCACTGGCCATTTCCCTGTAGGGCATTATAGGCCTATGTTATGATGATTCTAGAATCTGAATTCAAGTTCCCACATTTATATGGCAAATGTTTTACCTACTTAAGTCACTTTCCTAGTCTGGTAACATCATTTTTAACTACTATACTTCATCACCCAAAACTCAAACCTATCCAAAGTCCAATTTTTTTTTTTTTACACAAAAGTAGTTCTTCCAGTAAATGTGTCTACTGCCAGGCAAAAACAAAAACAAAAACAAAAAACCTACCTACCTATATCTACCCACCCATTTATTTATTTATTTTTCAAGACAGGGTTTCTCTGTAGTCCTAGCTGCCCTAGAACTCACTCTATAGACCACAGTGGCCTTAAATTAAAAAGATCATGCCTGTTTCTGCTTCCCAATGAGTGCTAGGGTTAAATAAAAGTATATGCCACCATGTCCAGCTCATAAATTATTTAAATTAAAAACCGTGGTAACTATGTTCTTTTACATTACAAATCATATTTTAAGTTTTTAATTGTGATTGGTGAAATAGTTCAGTTGATAAGAGCACTTGTTCATGCAGAGAGCCTGGGTTTGATTCCCAGCATTCACATGGTGCCTCAAAACCACCTGTAATACAACTTCTAGGGGATCCAATGCCTTCCATGTATATACTCTAAGGGCTCCAAGCATGTACAAGATGCACGTACATATATATATGCAGGCAAAATATACATACTCATACAGTAAAATTATAAAAATTTTCAGATGAACTAAACATGCTGTTGTGATTGTAACCTAATCTCTAAAATATCTATTACTTCACTGCCTATTTAATATCAAACTCAACTTGGAATCTTTACATATGACTTCATTTCTGTTTCTATAATTAACTATAACTATACTTAAAACAGCGACAAATATTCAGTTCCTTATTTCTAAAACAGGAGGGAAGGAACAAAGAGGGGTGTGTGTTGTGTGTGTGTATCACTAAGTGAGCTGTTAAAAGGAGTCTTACCAACAAATAGCTCAAACATCATAGCTCTCTCTTACAGCTCTCTTACAGAGCTGGTAGTTAAGAAATGAGGCATCTCAACAGGAATATTTGAAAACCTAGGCTGCAGCTATCGAAACAATCTGAGAACCTTATAGAAATCTATTTGAAATGAATGAAGGTGTTTGTTACATAGGACCCTAGTGCTTCCTATTTTGGACAAAAGCATCACAATTTTCTAAAGTATTTTTATTTAAGCCACTTAGTTTCCATACAACATAGAGTAGCAGTCACCACAGTGGTTTTGAGGACAGCTGCTTAAAGGTAACTGTCTTAGCCAGGCTTCTCACTGCTGTGACAAATACTTACCTTAACACTAAATAAAGATACTGTATCTTGGCTGGGCAGTGGTGGGGCACTCCTTTAATCCCAGCACTTGGGAGGCAGAGGCAGGCGGATTTCTGAGTTCGATTTCTGAGTTCAAGGCCAGCCAGGGCTATTCAGAGAAACCCTGTCTCGAAATACCAAAAAAAAAAAAAAAAAGAAAAGAAAAGAAAAAAGAAAAAAGATACTGTATCTCGCTCTTTTTTTTGGCCAAGCTGTGACTGTTTATTAACTGACCAGATTACAAAAATACCATGTGCAACACCTTAGTTCATCCATCTAATAAGCTTGTTTATTTGGTCTTCCCTGTTGCCAGTATCTCCACCTTCTATCATCATTATTATTATTATTATTTTTGGAGACAGGGTTTCTCTGTGTAGCCCTGGCTGTCCTGGAACTCACTCTGTAGACCAGGCTGGCCTCGAACTCAGAAATCCACCTGCCTCTGCCTCCCAAGTGCTGGGATTAAAGGCGTGCGCCACCACTGCCCGGCCATCTCCACCTTCTACAAAGTGAGTTGTCTTTTTTCTTCATTCCACCTCATGGGGATAATAATTTGAAGGGCCACAGGAAGTTATTTGTTTCCTTGAAGTGTTCCCCAACTGTATAGATCTCATGAATTAGATCCTTCATGCAGATGATGCCAAATTTACCAAGAGATTGAGCAATTACTTGTCAAGGCAAGGAATTATCTGTCAAGGCAATCCACTTCTTATTGATTTTGCCATAGCCTCGCTTATAGATGAGCTCATTTACTGACTTCAGGTTAGGATACTCCCAATCCAATGTACGGTTCCACAATCCTCAGCATGTTAATTGAAGCCTTGTTGCGCTTAACAAAGGTACCACTGAAGATCTGCCGAAGACAAAGAAGCTGCAATACCTTGTGGACCTTTGGGCTCACTCCGTTGATACCTGATGACGAACACCAGTGTTGGTTCTGCAGGCACACAGAGGTTCCCAGCTCTCCTGCCATCCTGGCCATCGAACCTCAGCCTGGTACATCTGCCTGTACTCCTGTGATAGTGCTTTGTCTTCTCACAGATGAGCTTCCTCCTTGCCTTTCAATGTCTTCAGGGCAAACTTCTTCCTCAGGCGCTCCACTTTCAACTCTGCAAAATTCCTTCCCCTTTTTCTTAATGGTTTTTGGCACAAGGCAACCTTCTTTTTCTTCTCTAGAACAGCCTCCATGGTTCCCAGCCGGAAAAAGAGAGCTATCTTGCTCTTTCTGTATGAGTTAATTGTAGATGGCTTGTTTCTGGGCATGTAACAAAGCAATGTGTCCCAGCACAACAATGTGATAGAAAAGAGCTGCTCACTTAATGGCAGCAAGGAAAGGGTCAGGACAAGGTACCGCCTCAACAATATGTCTTCTATGTAGCTCTTCCTCCTAAAGTTTCTAGAACAAATGCCACCAGTTGAGGACCATCTTTTCAATACATGTGCCTGTGGAAGAATTGTCTTTTCCTCTTCTTCTTCTAAAATATTGGGTAATGAATCTAGGACCATACATCTTAAGTAATTGTTCTGTCTCAGTTCCCATTTTTATATTTTGAGAAGAAAGATCTTGATACCCTAATCCTAACCCTTGCAGCCCTTGAATTTCCAACCTTCTGCCAGAGCCTCTTGAGTACCTGCCTGAACTGACAGGCAGGTCAGTGTGTGTGACTTTTTTTTTTTTTTTCTGTCTGTTTTTTTCGAGACAGAGTTTCTCTGTGTAGCCCTGGCTGTCCTGGAACTCACTCTGCAGACCAGGTTGGCCTCGAACTCAGAAATCTGCCTGCCTCTGCCTCCCAAGTGCTGTGATTAAAGGCGTGCATCACCACTGCCCGGCTGTGTGTGACATTTTATATTCAAACTCTCTTCTATGATTTTGGTTTTTGAGAAGGATATTGCTATAATGGCAAGGTTGGCCTCAAATGTCCTGTGTCCCTCTCGAGTGCTAGGCTCATACTGGAGTATACCCCACCGGCTAGAAATATTTCTCATAAAAAAATGAAAATTTGCCTGGTCTACAGAGTGAGTTCCAGGACAGCCAGGGCTACAGAGAAACCCTGTCTCGAACAAAACAAAACAAAACAAAACCAACCAACCAAACAGATCAAAAGTGGAATTGTAAAATTTTTTTAGTAATTTCTGTCCCGGAATGATAAAACATAAAATATCCTGGCCCCTATATCACCACAACACTTTTACCAAAAAAAAAAAAAAAAAAAAAAAAAAAAAACCCAAAAACATAGGGGGTTTGGAGTGATGTTAAGGTTCTGACCTCCAGGGGCATCAAACACAGAAGTGGTGCACAGACAAACATTGAAGTACATATTCATACACATAAAATAAATCTTTTAAAAAGCAAACGTAGCCGAAGAGATGGCTCAGTGGTTAAGAACACTGGCTGCTCTTCTAGGGAACCTGGGTTCAACTTCCAGCACCACATGGCAGCTTACAACTGTCTGTAATACCAGGTACAGGGAATCTAAAGCCCTCACACATACAAGCAAAACATAATGAACATTTAAAACAACAACAACAACAAAAACTGGCTAGGTGGTGGGGGTCCATTTAATACCAGCACTGAGGAAGCAGAGACAGGCAGACCTCCATGAGGTCTACAGAGAGTTCCAAGAGTACCAGGGCTACTCACAGAAATCCTGTCTTGAAATCTTGGGGGTGAGGGGGGTGGGAGAGTAAGTGTATGTTGGTGAGGCTGAAGAGATGGCTTAGCAGTTAAGAGCACTGGCTTTACTTTCAGAGTACCCAAGGTCAATCCCCAGCAACCACAGGATGGCTCATAACTACTCACAACTCCAGTTCTTATATATATATTTTTCAAGGCCAAGCACCTAAATTATCATGTATGTGTAGATGACCACAGAAAACCAGAGGGTATCTGATTCCCTTAGGGCTGGGGTTACAAGTGGATGGAATCTACCAGACATCACTGTGAACCAAATTTGGACCTACAGAGAGCAGGAGGCACTCTTAACTGCTGAGTTATTTCTCCAGCTCCCGCAAAAAGGACTTTTATTTATCTACTCTGAACATTTTTTGCACACACACAAACTGAGCATACTTATTTGTAGCCTCACTTCCACTCAGTATGTTAAACACCCTCCACTAATCACAACACATTTCACCAAGTAACAGAGAGACCCACTAACTACCCTACCAACATAAACTATCTCCATTTATTTTAAAGACCCTGAATTCACATTAAGTCTATAGCTCTCATAAAGCTTTCATAAAGCATAGCCTGTGGTACATAGCAAGATATACCAAGAGAATACTCCTTTGGAGTACTTTTTGGAGCAAGACTACAAAAGAAAATTTTTTAAAGATTTTACTTTTATGTATATGTATGTTTTGTCAGTATGGACATATGTGGACCACATGTATACACGGTGCCAAGGAAGCCAGGCACCGGATCTCTGTAACCAGAGTTGTGAGTGATATGAGTTATGCTGGAAACTCAATACGGGTCCTCTGCAAGAACAAGTGCTGTTCACTGCAGAGCCATCTTTGCAGCCCCGACAGAAATAAATTTTAAAAAGGAGGCTTGGGCACAGCATGGTGATACACACCTTTAATCTCAGCACTTATGAAGCAGAGGCAGGCAAATTTCAGAGGAAAAAAAAAAAAAAAAAACAACCAAAAAACTTAGTACCAGGTCAGCCAGGGATAAAAAAAAAAAAAAAAAAAAAAAAAAGAAACCGTGTGTGTGTGTGTGTGTGTCTGTGTGTGTGTCTGTGTGTGTGTATGGGGGTGGGGGTAGACAGGAGACAAAACATGACCCAAAAAACCAAAAGAATGAAAGAAAGAAAAGGAAAGGGAAAGAGGGAAAAAAGAGGCTTGGGAAAATAGTTCAGTTATTAAAGCATTTATCTTGCAAGCCTTAGGATCTGGGTTCCATCTCTAGTACATATGTTGATAAGTATATACCTTCAGCACTGATAGCAGAAGCAAAGGAGAGTCGCAAGGTTCTTAACTGCCCAAGCTAGGCTGAGACACCCTGTGCCTCAAAAAAGATGGAGTTTCTGAGAAAGACACCCACGTGTACCTGCCCTCTGATCTGCACCTCTCGTGCACGCTCAAATGCACACACCACGCACGCACCTCGAGCCTTTTGAAAGGTAAAGGCCTTACACTGGATAAGCTTGCACCTTAACCTAACCTAATGATGAGCCTTAATATCACAATAAAAGACCCTTTACTTTTAAATGCAATAGGGAGTACATAGCCTCATCTACAAAGTATTCTTGCCACTCTGAAACCAATAATCAAATCTCTAGAACAAACTATCAGTATATCAAAAGTAGAACAAAGTATGGTTAATACCACAGGGACACAAACAAATTCAGAATATGGAGTATAGGGTAAATGAAGTAGTGGTAGGGGAACTATTACAAATTAAACAAGATTTAAAAAACAGAACAGAAAAATGTAGTATGTATAAGACATTTTCTGGATCCTGTTCAGAATAAATCCACTATCACATATACACAAATGCATATATAATACATATAATGAAAAATAACGGCCATTTATTACACTATGTAGGAAAAGAGTGTACTTTCAACCAAACAAACCACTGCCCCTTATAAGAATACATGTTAGCATATATACAGGCAGAATAAAATAAGATGCATGAAATATGTATTTAAAAATATAATACTGCTATAAAGGCTAAGGGAAATAGGTGAAACATAACAGACCATATATTGATAATTATCGACTCTTCTGAAAGTCAAACTGTCACTTTTCTACAAATGTTTATAAAACTAGATAGAATACTGTTTAAAGATGCCAGACCTGAGAGAGAAGAGCATGGTGGTGCCCATCTGTAATACAAACACTTGGAAGGTTGATTCAGGAGGACTTTCATAAATTTGAGATCAGCCAGGGCTATATACATAGCAAGTACAAGGCCAAACAGGGTTACCAAAATAAGACATTGTTTCAAAACAACAGGTGAGGAACCTCATGCACCTGTACGCAGCTGTGCACATGCAGACATGCACACACTGTGAATGTAAAGTATCAGATCCTGTCCTGAACCTTAACTGATTTTCTGGCAGTTCTCTTGACGAACTGAACTTTTAAATGTTGAGGTTTAAACACAATTTTTCTAATGTCTTCTGGCTATATCTTCACTTCTCACTGTTACTCACCTTACTTGCTACTCTTAGTCATGTATTTAAACAAGTGTGTGTCAGGCTAGGCATGGTAGTTTAATGCCTGTAATTCCAGTACCCAGGACGCGAGAGGACAAGCAGAAATCTGAGTTTCTGGCTACATAATAAAAATGTGTCTTATAGCCTTGATGACATTGTAATTCCACAATTAGATGATGGTTCTTTACTTTTTTTTATCCTCAATTGTAAACTTTTAAAAAAATATTTTATTTTATGTATATGAGTACACTGTAGCTGTCTTCAGACACACCAGAAGAGGGCATCAGATCCCAATACAGATGGTTGTGAGCCACCATGTGGATGCTGGGATTTGAACTCACGACCTCTGGAAGAGCAGTCAATGCTCTTAACCATTGAGCCATCTCTCCAGCCCTTCACTTGTAAACTTAAAGGAACAATTTTTCACATCTCTGGATAGTCTAATATTTGGAAATACAAATACAATGAATAAATCTGCTACATAAGTCAGAGTGCTAGGACACATTGCAAACCATGCATAATTCATTGTACAAAATAAACTATAACTGAAAAAAAATATCATGGGTTTAAAACAACACATTTATGTACTTAAGATTTCAGAATTGTTTATAGTGGTGCTATTTCTCCATTATAAAACCAACAGCAGTTAAAGACATAGTACAGTTGTGCTGCTCAAACCCAAGGACCTTGTTTCAGACTCTTAATACCAAGTATTCATGGGCAAGCTGGGCATGGTAGTAAGTATTTATAAGCCAAGCACTGGGGAGTGGAACTCACTGGCTACTCATCCTTGACAAGTCAGTGAGCTCAGCAATCAGAAAGAAAACCTACTTCAAAAAATAAGGTAAAGGGCTGGAGAGATGGCTCAGTGGTTAAGAGCACTGACTCCTCTTCCAGAGGTCCTGAGTTCAATTCCCAGCAACCACATGGTGGCTCACAACCAAAAGTAAAGCCAGGCAGGATGGTCCATGCCTTTAGTCTCAGGACTCAAAGAGGCTGACTGAGGCCTAGAAGTCCAAGGTTAGCCTGGTCACTAATGAATTACAGGTCAGTCAGAGCTACAAAGTAAGACTCTATCTCCCCAAAACAAGCAAAACACTAAATAAAAGGTAACTAGAAGATCCCCAGTATAGACCATGCCCTCTACACATCCACACACTCACACCACTATGAAGAAGTACAAATAAAACGCATGTTCCCAAAAAACTAGAGCAGGCGTTCCATTAGAACACGATGAGCAGTCCTCGGAGGTAACTCTGATTATGTAAAAAATTTAAATAAATTAACTTCTGCTCTGAATTAAAACATAACATGTAGATGATCAGGCAACCCAGGAATACGTTTACCAGGATGACTTAGTCTGGCAGATAAAACCACTGAGAATCATGGTGAACTGTGAATTGTCTGACCATTTCATTTCACACAAGCCATCCTAAGTACCACTGAAAAGATGAGAAGTTCCAGCTGCCCAGCCTGATCTGGAGTGTAAAAAGAATCCTGGCTGCCTGAGGTGCTTAGGGCAGAGCTGGACCATTACTAGTCTTAAGCAATAGTGATCTCTTTTGTAATAGAGCTTGGGATGCCTTTCAATAAACGAGGCATGCATGGACATATATAAAGGTAAGGTAATAACAACTTTTTTTTTTTTTTTTTTAACTACAGGACCCAGGGAACACAGGTTCCCTTTGTGAGTTTGAGGCCAGTCTGGTCTACACAGCAAGTTCAAGGGCCAGCCAGGGTTCCATAACAGGATGGTCTCCAAATAAAATAAAACGGAGTTGGGTTGGTGGTGCACACCTTTAATCCTTGCACTCAGGAGGCAAAGGTAGGTGGCCAACATGATCTACAAATCAAGTTCCAGGAAATTAGATAGATAGATAGATAGATAGATAGATAGATAGATAGATAGATAGATAGATAGATAGATATTGACCTAAATAGATCCTCAAGCTGTAAGAACTACACACCAAGTGTTTTACATGTTGAACCATTTTGTCATCCCAAGGCTAATTTTTTTCCAATAAAACTTTTATTTGGTGTATGATCATTGTATTTCAGGCACATTCCATTTGACCCAAATTCAATCTTCACAAAGAAAGACATGAATGCAAAGTCAAAGCCTGGCATAGTACCACATGGCTGTAGTTCCAGTACTTGGGACCCGAGTGTCAGACCAGTCTTATACATAGGAAGATCATTTCAGTAACCCACCAGAGTTAAAGGAACTTTTTAAAGGAACCATTGGTGATTGATACATATAGCTCAAGACACCTTGGAATGTATGAGTGACTGAACCAGAAAAAGAACAATGAAACTGTACTTCTAAACCAGTTATCACTAAAATTCTACTTCTTACATGCCACTGTTTTTATGAGCCTTTACTGAGTACAAATTTATCCATACACTCTACAGAACTTTTGGGAAATACGCTATGAAGAGGGTCAATACTTAATCCATTACTAAGGAATAAACAAAATTATAAAATTCGTCATGACTAAGGAATAAACTAAATTATAAAATAATCAGGTAGTCTGGTGGTAGCGTTGCACACCACTAATTCCAGCAATTGGGAGGCAGAAGCAGGTGAATCTGAGTTCGAGGCAAGCATGGTCTGCAAAGCAAGTTCCAGGACAGCCAGGGCTACACAGAGAAACCATGTCCCCCTTCCTCCCCAAAATCCCACACCACGGATTTGTCATAAATAATATACCAATACTCATTTTGACAAACAGGTCCACAATTTACACTTCGGTTCTCTTTATTTTGTAATGACATGCAGTCATCAAAACTGTGTAATATGTTATCCCTCTTCCCCAAACAAAAACCAAAATCAACAAACAAACAAACAAAAAACAACTCTAGAGAATGGTGATCTAGCAGCTCAGTATCTTTTGAACTCTCTTGCCCAGACCAAGAATTCTAGGTTTCCCACCTCAGTACAGAAAGACACCTAACTAGTTTCTGAGACCAGAAAGTCATTTCTTCCTTTTAATGACGACAAATCCTTCTTAAGCTACCCTCAAAGTAGAGTCAATTGTTATGTTAATTCACACACACAAAAAAATCTCCATAATCACCCACCTGGTCCAAGGAGCCGTTTTTTTTTCCTCATTAGAATCCTACAACAATCGCTAAATCTCCTATCTTACAGCAAGTGAAGCATTCCTTTCAGCCTAGATCAGCTCAAGAAAGGAGCTGCTTTCTTTCCATACCTCTTTGGGAGCTAAACTACCCTTTCACAGAGGTCACCTAACCCCATCAGAAAACAGATACTTACATATTACAATTCATAACAGTAGCAAAATTACAGATCAGAAGTAGCAACGAAAATAATTTTATGGTTGGGGGGTCATAACCACCAACTTAAAGTAATAGCTATAATCCTTACACAGCATCCGTACAGCCTCAGTCTCCCTTTATGTCTCTGACTTTACCTTCTATTTCCCCTTACTGGCTTGCATGCTTGCTGAGAATACTACATACAGGATCTATCTCTAACATTTTGTCAGAAACACCTTCCCTGTGACTCCATGGTTGGTTGCTCATCTTTATACAAACAGTATGTTCATATTCAGTCTCGAACCATCCCACTTACCACTGCGTTACCTTTGTTCCTATCCTCTGTATATCTCCCTTTTCTACTTTACTTTTCACTAAAGTGTTTATTTATCATAATATATGACTATTAACTTATCTCGACAAACTCTCCCACAAGAAAACACAGGGCAGTATTTATATGATGTTTTCTCAGCAAATGAAAAATGTCTGACCTTTAAAAATAAGCACTTAATAATTATTTGTTGATCTAACAAGTAAGGAATAATGATTCTTTAGGTTGACATAACTGAGAACTGGTAAGGAACTGAAGCCAGAATTTGTTCAGAGGCTTGGAACCCTCTATTAGAAATGTTCATGGCCCGAAGCTGGGCTTCTATTTTTGGGAATTCCATTATCTATTTCTCAAGGCTCTAATAAAACAACTAAGTACACAAATATTTTTATTCTATTATCAATAATTATATAGGTAGATTTTTTTAATAAAAAATACTTAAATGGGCTGGGTGATGATGGCACATGCCTTTAAACTCGGGAGGCAGAAGCAGGCAAATCTGTGAGTTCGAGGCCAGCATGGGCTACAGAGTGATTTCTAGGGTAGTCAGGGCCACAAAAAGAACCCTGTCTCAACAAACAAACAACCCAACAACAAAAACTTAAACAGGTATTCACACCATAAAATATGGTATATTTATTCATATTTATAACAGAAATGTTGTAAAGTAAATTAGCTAAGAAATATTATGTGTGAAAGGTTTTCATTGACCACGAAGATAATTTAGAAACCATTACTTTTTTCATTCTAACTACCACGTATTTCATTAAACTAAAAAAATTCAATTTAAAACACATATGCTTGATAATGGAATACATGTATATAAAAACTGGTCATTTACGGAGCTGTAGAGATGGCTCTGTGGTTGAGAGCACTGGCTGCTTCAGAATGACTCGGATTGGATTGCCAGCACCTATATGGCAGCTAATAGCTATCTCCAGTTCTAGGAGATCCACTACACTCTTTTGGATTTTGAGAGCATTGTAGACATACATGGTACACAGCAAAAGACATATACATAAAGATAATTTTTAAAACTGCTCATTTATAAAAAGAAATCACATGTCTGGTGGGATGGCTCAGTGGTTTAAAGCACTGATTGCTCTCCCAGAGGTCCTGAGTTCAATTCCCAGCAGCCACAGGGTGGCTCACAACCATCTGTAATGGGGATCCGATGCCCTCTTCTGGTGTGTCTGAAGACAGCTACAGTGTACTCATATACACAAAATAAATAAAATGAATCTTTAAAAAACAAAAAAAAAAAATCACCGAAGTTAACAGAGCTTTGCTACAAGATTACAATATTCTCCACATATGTAAGTGCATTCTATGCAAGTATTTTCTTTGTTAATGTACACAGAGCCAGAGAACAACTTAATGTGCCATTTCTTGGGTGTCAATCACCTTGGTTTTTTTTTTTTTTTTGAGACAAGGTCTCTCTCTCTCATTGACATGAAATTTGCATGAACTAGTCTGGCTGGCTTTCCTCTCCTTACCCCCAGATGGGATTACAAGTGCAGACCAGCATGCCAAACAATGTTTTTCAATGGATTCTAGAAATCAAACTCATAGCATCATATTTACATAACACTCAACCAACCAATCTTCATAAACCCTGCAACCCATGCCATGATTGCTTGAATGGAGAGACCTAGATTAGATTACCAAATAAAACTAGAGATACTTCCTTGGCTCTCAGTGATCTATACAGTGCATATGTGGAGGTCAGAGGACAAGCTTGAATGTTCCTCAGGCTTCTTCCAGCTTTTCTTGGTCCATAACTTCATCCAGAAAGCTAGGTTAGCTGGCCAGTGAGCTTTAAAGCTCTGTCTCCACCTCCCACCCACCCGCTGCTGAGATTACAAACGGTTTTTTACATAGTTTCTGGGAATCCAGACTCTGGTCATAATGCTTGTAAAGCAAGGACTTTATTAAGCCATCTCCACAGCATTAAGTAAGTTTGAAAAACAAGAATGCTGAGGGGGAAAGGGAGCTCCCTGGAGAGAGAGCTCAGTGATCAAGAGCACTGGCTCAATTCCAGTTTCAGAGGATCCAAACCACTCTTCTGGCCTTGAGCACCAGGCATACATATCATGGACATTTATGCAGGGAAAACATCCATATATAAAATGAAATTTAAAAAAGAATGCTGGAGACCAACCTTAAGCCAGTCAATAGATCAGAATCTAACTGAAGGTAATACCAAATTTTTTTTTCTTAAATACTTTCCAGTCATCCAATGTGCATGCAAAAACTACCAACTCGTGTTAATAAATTAGAGGATTTAGGTAAAAGTCTTATCACAGCAATGTGATTAGGCATTCTGGAGGACAAATAAAAGGCCTTGGCTTAAAGCCAGATATGATGGTAAATGTGGCTTTTGATTGTTAAGATCCTTGAACAGCTACAGCAAAAAGTTATTTTGGGCATGGTAACACAGCACTATGGAGATACAAATAGGAGGATCATGAGTTTGAAGCCGGTCAGGGCTACAGTGTAAGAGATGTATGAAATGAAACAAGTTTAATAATGACATCACCACACACATTCTTTCCCTGGCCTTGCATTTTTGAATTGTTATTCTAGAAGGCAGCATTCTTAAGAGTCAATTCCAGCCTTGGTGCTCTAATATTACTGCACAGCTAAATCTATCTTCAGCCAAGAAAATCTTTACATAGAAAATGTAAAATAATATCCAAGTTTTTGTCCTTTCCCCCTTCATCACATCAATGAGCTTTTTTTTTTTCAATCAATGAGCTTTTAAGATATGTAGATTTATATCATGTATAGCAGTTTATGATTAATTACCAAGGTTTAGCTACAACATAAAAATTTAAGAAATATTATAACAGGTACTAGGCGAACACTTTTCTTTCTTTTCTTCCTCGTAACAGCTCCACTATGCTCTAGTGAATAAGTGAAAATCTGAGGTTCAGAGAGGATTTGTCAGTTTGCTAAATTATCAGTTTGCTAAGCCAAAATTCAAGTTGAATCAAGTATATAGACCCCAAACCCTCACAAAATGGACTGCTGTGAGCAAGCAGTACTGAAAGTGCCAAGACTTCTCATTTTAGGACTCTGTTCTAATCCAGGGCATTGTTCAAACTTACTACCTTTGCAACATTAATTTCATCACTAAACAATCATAACTTACGACAGCAAGAAACATTAAGAACAAAGATGATAAACTGTTCTTGACAGAAGGCATGACATTATGATTATTTAAGGAAAGCCTCTATTATATAAGGAAGAGTTCTCTATTGCCAAGAGCCTGGTACTTTCATAGTTATTAGTTTGTTAATTTAGTTATTCCAAATTTATAAAAACTCAGTGATAATAACGAGGTGTCTTTCTTCTACAACAGCTGCTAACATCTGATTCTAAACATGAATATGTTTACCTTTCAACTCCAAGTTAACAAAGCTCTCCTATCATTGAGCAATGTCCCACCTTTTCCTCCACATCCATCTGAATGCTACTAAAACAAAAACAAGAGGGTGTGGTGGCACAAGTCTGTAATTCCAGCATTCTAGAAGTTAAGGTGGATGCTTCAAGTTCTACGTCAGCCTAGGCTAAGTAGTGACCCTGCTGAATGGAAAGGAAGAAGGGGCTAGAGAAGGGAGGGAAAAAAGGAGATGGAGGAAGGGGGATAGAAGAAGAAGTAGGAGGAGGAATGTGGGGAGGGCCAGCTAAGGAGCTTTATCTTTTATAGAGACATTCTAAAATACTAAGTTATTTGGATTATTTAGGTTGATAACTAGGTCAAGCACACACAGGGGTTCCTAACATGGTTCTATTTATATACTTGTATTTTCTACCACAACTTATCAAAGGGAACAGGGTAAGAGGCTGGGGAGTTTAAAAAAAAAAAAAAAACCAACCAGGAATCCACAGGTTTGACTTAAAATATTCTAAATGAGTCACAGGAAAACAGTAAGTGGGGAAAACTCACACACCTCACAATTATATAGTACCCATTTTTTAGTTCTGCTGTTTTTCCAGACAGGATTTCTCTATGGAGCTTGGGCTAGCATCAAATCATGATTCTTCTCCCCTTCCCTAATGACTAGAATTTCAAATTCAACTGTCCTTAAACTAGTTTAACAGTTACCCTCCACCACATTCTATGAGATGTATTAATCAGTGTTAAAAATTAAGAAGCAGAGCACACTGCAATCCAAACACCTTGGGAGGTAGAGGCAGAAGGATCATGGGTTCAGAGCCATCCCAAGCTACTTGATGAGTCTGAGGACAGTTCAGGTTGCACAAACCAAAGAACCGAGAGAGCGAAAGAGCAAGAGAGAGCGCGCTAGGTATGTTCTTTCTGGGTCAAAACCAGATATGCTAGCTACATAAGATACTGTTAATTTAAGAAAATAATCTGGGGCTGGAGAGATGGCTCAGAGGTTAAAAGCACAGACTGCTCTTCCAGAGGTCGAGAGTTCAAATCCCAGCAACCATATGGTGGCTCACAACCATCTGTAATGAGATCTAATGCCCTCTTCTGGTGCATCTGAAGACAGCTACAGTGTACTTACATAAAAATAAATAAATAAATAAATAAATAAATAAATAAATAAATAAATAAATAAATAAATAAATAAATCGATCCTTGGGCCGGAGCAAGAAGGGGGAAAAAAAAGAAAAAAAAATCTATGGTAATCTTCATATAAATGATTTGAATTTTAAGATACAATTTTCTAATCTTTTGCTTTTGTTTTAGCAGGTCTGGATGATGGAATCCATTAAAAAAAAAAAGAAGAAGAAAAAAGATGTCTTTTTTTGTGTATAAGTGAGCACCTATACCTATGTACCACATGCGTGCCTGGTGCCTGTGAAAGACAGACGAGAGCATCAGATCCCCTTGAAATTGAGTTATAGACAGTTGTGAGCCACCATATGATTTGGATGCTAAGAACCAAACACCAGATCTCTGCAAAACAGCAAACACTTTTAACCACTGAACCATCTCTCCAGCCCTTGGAACCCAATGTCTTACACATACTAGCCAAGTGATCATATGAGCCTCTCCTTTTCTGCTAAATTAATTGTATTCACTTATAAATGTTGACGACTCACATGATAATAAAAAGGAACAATCTGACATTATCAACACTCACCTAAGTTATTTCCTGGACTAACTAGATGGTTCAGCAAGTAAAAGCACTGTGCAAATTTGACAACCAGAGTTCCACTTCTAGAATCCACATGAAGGTAGAAAAAAAACTCACTCCACAAAGCTCTTACGACCTCCACATGTGTGCACTCAACTCAAGAAATAAAGTTAAAAAAAAAAAAAAATCATTTCCTCAATGGTAACACACAGGACAGACATTAAGTAGATTCCCTCATTTCTTCCTGGTCTTTCCCATTGCCCACACTCATAAAATTCTTCTGGACACTTTTTAAGGCAGGGTCTCACTATTTGTCAGGCTGGCCTCCAACTCAAAATCCTCTAGCCTTTTCCAGGGAGCGCTACCATATTTGACTTCCCCTTTTCTGCTGTTGTTGTTTTTTAAATTCACTAGTCCTCCTCCCTGCCACCAATAATCTCAAACAGTCAAAACATTACTTAGCAGTAAGTTTTCTTTCTTTTTTCTTTTCTCAAAGTGGGGTTTGAGACAGGGTTTCTTTCTCTGTGTAGAGCTGGCTGTCCTGGAACTCATTCTGCAGACCAGGCAGACCTTGACAGAACTCAGAGATCCATCCACCCCTGCCTCCAGTGTGCTGGGATTAAGGCAAGTGCCAATGCCACCCAGCTTACATTTAACTTCTTTCATTATCTGATCTGGCATTTTCGGTGAAACCTTACAGCACAAATATAGCTAGCACTAAATATTTAATGGAGAGAGAGAGCTGAAAAAAAAAAAAAGGCCAGTTCACCACCCCTCCTCCTTGATGAAACTTTCACTGTCTTGTTTGAGAAAACTTTCACAAGAAACAACATATCCTTTGGTTTAAAAAAAAAAAAAAAAAAAACACATAATCAGTTCCCAGGTTTCTGCAGCTGTCCTTAACGAGAACAATCAGTTATAAAAACTGACCTGGCTTCAGGCTGTAATTTATAACATAAATCAGCAATGAACAGAAATACTGAGTGAGAATACTGTTCTTGTATATGCAAATAAACATTTACTTTCAGATCCATAAGTCAGGAACACACAACTGTTTAGCAGACAAAAGTAATAGACATGAAAGATACACAAATTTTAGCGCTAAATAGGAATTCTCTGATAAAAATTTATTAAACTTTAGATTTCACTTGACTAACTTAAGGCCTTTAATCTCAGCACTCAAGAGGCAGATCTCTGAGGTAATGACCAGCCTGATCTACAGAGGCAGTTCCAGATCAGCCAAGGCTATACAGAGAGAACATATCCTGGAAAACTAAAAACACCACCAAAAAAAAAAAAAAACAAAAAAAACAAAAAAAAACAAAACAACAACAACAAAAAACCAAACCAAAACAACAACAAACAAGAAACACTACCAAAAAAAAAAAAGAAGAAAAAAAATCACTGAAGAGTATTATAACTGTAATTATATTAAGTCTTGGGCTTTTTAAAATTAAATTTATTCATTCATCAAAGTCATGGGATTTCAATGAGATCAGTGTCAAGCCATTAAGCAAAGAAATGTAAAGTACTGCTTTATATAGTAGTCTTAAAACACAGAATACCAGAGATAACAAAGGACAACAAATAGCTATACATTATTAGTAAATGAAAACACTAGTATTAATAAAGTCAAGTCACCATACAAATATACGACCCACTTTTTATTTCATGGCTTCTGCATCCACAGACTTAACATATTTAACATAAGATTTACAATATTCAGGGAGGACTCTGGAGGAACGAGTCTTTCCACAGCTTACTAGCCCACTTGCATTTGTAGTAGCCCTCTCTCATTTTTAATAAGCGATGTCTGTTCCACGACTAATTTAAAAGGTAGGACTTCCTGGCGACTGCTGCAATTTTTACCTCACCTCATTTGTTGTATCTTAAACACTTAATAAAACTGTCCTGAAAGTATTTTTTAAGACCTAAAATGTCCAGGGAAAAAGGAATTATGAATATGCTGAACATAAAACATTCTTTGCCATTACTGTCCAAGTAATGCAGGATAACTACTTACAAGTAACATAACTTACTACTTACATTGCATTAGGTATTATCTAAAGATGACTTTTTAGTTCAACTACAGAAGAGGATATACATACTAAACATACATTAAGTTTATGCCATTTATGACAAGACAGACTTGAGCATCCTCGGGTTTTGGATGTGTGGGGTGGTGCTGTCTTGGACTCCAATTCTCTATGGATACCGAGTGACAACTGCCCTGCTCTTATTCATAATAGTTTTGGCCACATTTTTGGAACCAAGTTTCAAATGCATTCACGAGCAAAGAAATGTATAAATGCTTAATATGTTTTAAATACTATACCAAACAAAATCTTGTTCTTATTAAATTAAAAATTACTAATTCTCTCAAGTCAAAGTTGCTCGTTTTATAGTTTATAATATTAATTTTTCTATCACTTTCACCTGTGCCACTCACATTTCTACAAGTACAGGTCCCAACCACTCAATGAATTGCTTACTGTTTACTGCTACATATAAGAGACCCAGAGAAATCAGGCTTTGAAGCAATACAAACCTAATCCTAGTTCTTGTTGTCAGCAAATTAATAAACTGTGTAACCTTTCTAAGTCATGCATCTAGTACGTATTTATCACCTGTAAAATGTGCATGTTTAACATGCATAATAAAAACATAAATCCTGGACTGCAGAGAGAGCTCAGAGAGTAAGAAGCGTAGCATACAAACCTGGTAACATGACCTTCACCCCCAAAGGGATCAGAGATCTAACCCCACAAAGTTGTCTTCTGACCCCAATCATGCAAACACCCTCTACCACTTACAATTTAAAATTATGATACTAAGAACAGGCATTGGTGAACTTCCTTCCTTTTCCCCTGTCCTGTATACATCACTCTTTAAATTTTGTGAACTCTCCGATGGAAATGATTCTTAGAAAACACTGTACAAAACACAATAAAAATGGACTCAATTTTTAAAAAGTATTCAGGTAAAAATCTCCCATAGTAACTTGAATGAATCAGCTTAAGCAAGATAGGTAAGGTCTTGAATTGGCCACACACACATAAAGAGTCTGCAATACATTTAAGAGAGCAACATTAAGAAAAAAAAAAAAAAATCAGAATTTCTCCTTCATTTTGAGGTAGTCCTAGGAAACAGGCAATTTTGTTGATAAGGGTTTCCGATAAGGGTTTCCTTGAAATGTAAGGCCATACAACCACCCTCAATTTTAAAATATATGCCTCAACAGTTAGATTAACATTTCTACTCTGAAACACTTGCAAAAGAAGAAAGTATTCTAAATACACATACAACAAACAAAACATGAATCATAGACCTAGATAAGTAAAAAATATTAAACTCCAAACTCCCTGGAAGAAAGCATAAAGCACAAATTTCTCATAATCTTAGGTTAAGCAAAAATGTCTTGTACTATGACACAAAAGGCAAAAAGGACAAGGACAAACTGATGACCTACAGCACTGCTGAGTAACGAGCACGCACTTAGAAATGTGGTTAGGCTATTTCGTCTTGGTCTAAACGCCCTACTCTGTACTAGCCTCTTCACAGCCACTAGCATAGCAGACAGCAAATAAATAAGCAGTGTAAAGGGGTGTGCAGAGACTGGAATTCACAGCTAATCAGAATATAAAATGGTAGAACAGCTTCAGAAAACAGCTTTTAGAAGTTAAACACAAGTTACTCTATGACTCATAATTATGTACAAGCATAAACTGAAACCTGTTCACAAAAAACCTGTACATGAGTTTTCATAGCAATACTGTTTGTACAGACAAAGGTGGAAATAAGCCAAAGCATATCAAAAGATGAACAAACAAAATGCAGCAGATCACACACTGGAGTCCTCTTGGATCAAAAAGGATTAAACAGCTGGATGTGGTAGCACATGCCTTTAATCCTAGCATTCAGGAGGCAGGGGCAGGTAGAGCTCTATGATTGAGGTCAGACTGATTTACACATTGAGTTCAAGACCAGCCAAGGCCATGCAATGAGATCCTGTCTCAAAACACAAAAAGGTAGTAAATAATTAAGTACTAATATAGGCAATATTATTCATAACTGTTAAAAGAACCAACCAACTGAAAATAACTAGGCACCAAAGGACAGTATCATGATTCCATTTGGGTGAAATGTCTAGAAGCAAATCTATTCAGACAGAAAATCAATCATGGCCCAAGGGAAATGGAGGAAGAACAATGTTTTGCTTATTGGAATATGATGTTTATTTACAAATAGGGAAAATCTAGAATAAGGCAGTTGTGATAGTTATACAACTTTGTAAATAAAAACAAACTATGTGAGTACTAAACATTTATTTGCTAAGGCAGAGGGATGTGGGCATGTGTGTTGAGATCAAAGGACAATTTGTTTGCAGGAATTGGATTTCTTCAATGTAGTGGGGGTCACACTGAGGCCACTAGGCTTAGGAATAAATGCCTTTACCCATTGAGCCACCTCGTTGGCCCCTATTATGTATTTTTGAAAGGCGATATAAAACATGAATTATAGTGACACATCAATTTTAAAAAATAATAATCATCTGATGTGGTGGTACATGCCTGTAATTCCAGTACCTAAGAGAATGGGCAAAAGAATCCTGAGTTTTAGGCTAGGCTGTCGTGTGTGTGTGTGTGTGTGTGTGTGTGTGTGTGTGAGTGAGAGAGAGAGAGAGAGAGAGAGACAGACAGACAGACAGACAGACAGACAGAGACAGAACTGGGAGTCAGTAAGATAACTCAGCAAGTAAAGGTGCTTGTCACCAAGCCTGACAATCTGAGTTCTATCCCTGGGACTCAGGAGGGAGAGCTGGGGGTAGGGGGTTTGGACATGAGCAAAAAGTTTTATCTTTTTAAATGTCAGTATTTGGCAACTAACAGCCTGGGCTGTACTGTCTCAAACAAAACAGAGAAGGCAGTGAACTACATATGAATTCATTTCAATAAGGCCGTTTTCTGTAAACATGAAGGGTTTTTCTCACTTATGATTGATCTAGATGGAAAAACTAAATAGGTGAAATACAGTCAGTCTAGTATAGTGCATATACATCTTAATCCCCAGTCCCATCTACATAATCTTTTTTAAATATTTCAACTGCCCAAACACCAGAAATATTAAGTATCACAGTGTAAATTCTTTCTCTGATAGGATCTTTACCAGTATGGGAATGAAAATTTGTTGGGGCTGTTCATGGCTCAGTTTGGTTATGAGTACTACATCTGCTGCTCTTCCAGAGGAACTGATCGAGTCCCAGTACCACATCGTGGCTCCAGAGGACCCCACGCTCTTCCTGGTCTCTGTGGGCACTACATGTGTGTGGTACAACATCCATACACAAAGATGGTAAAAACAATCAAACCTCAAAAAATTACGAGGCAGAGAGCGTGAATTAAGCATATATCATTTTTTTCATTGATACTATTCTAACTTGTTTAGACAAGGACAGCTTATTAGCTCTATTGCGTAAGAGATGAAGAATGATCCTAGTCGCTACAGCAACAATGAAACCTACAATACTCTTCCTTCTGAATTTAAGTTTTAATTAACAAAAGATATAAATGGTATCCCCTTCTTTTGCCTTAAAAAGATGGGTTTTCAAAACTTGGTTTTGCATCAGATTCATCTAAAGGGCTTGGTTCGTTGGAGCCTCAACAGTTAAGAGCACTCAGGAAATGCATTCATATACATAAAATAAAGCTTCTGAGTGACACTGGTTGAGCTTTGAGGACCACTTATGGGAATAACTGTGAGGTCAGATGGCACATGGTATAGACTAAAATTTGAAATAACTGTTGTTATTTGCACTCTTAACCTGCGGCATCTCTCCAGCCCCATTATTATGGTACTCTGATGATTACTTAAGAATAAAAAGTTCAAATTAGGTTTTATCTGTGTTTTTGTTTAAAAAAGAAAAAAGAAAATATTTGCTTTAATACTGTACAGATTAGTATCTAGATACAAAGGTTAGAATGCATAATTTTAACTCAGGGATGGTGTATGTGTAATATGTGTGGCTCTGGGAGAGGAACGAAGCAACAGAAGGAAAATAAAGGACAGCAACACCCATTCCTGGATCACTAACAACACACTCTTACCAACAGTGACTCAGCATCACTGATCACTAGCAACACACCTATTTTCTTAACTGACAATTAGTCAACACCTTTTGACATACAGCGTTCCATAAAATAATAACCTGGCCAGGTAGACCACACACAAAAAAATAAATGTTAATCTTTAAGAAAAGAGCAGGGTTGGGATATGCTGAGGTGGCTCATCTGGGAACATCATGTAGCTAACAGGAAATGGCACTTGTTGACAAGTTTAAAGTTCCTAAAAACTCACAGTGCTTCAAGATCACTAACTACTGCTTCATGTTTATAAAACCAGAAAATGCATGAAGCTATTAAAGTACCAATGGTTTTCTTTACAAGACTTAACTTGAAGTACAAAATTATTTTAAAGAGAAAAGGTGGTCTTTCTTGTTTTCTGAACTAAAATTCTCTTTACATCACCAACTGTAAATGTATACAAAGTGAAACAAATATGTTTAACTTAAACAGAGGTCCTGAGATAAAGAACGATCACATTTAGGGGTGGAAGTAGATCTGGAAAGAGATGATGAGATCACCAGTGGGCACACAACTAAAGATAGCAACTGCCCCCCCCCTCCTTCCAGCAACCGTCAATAGTTCTTCATGGAGGGTTAGGGGCCACATTCATACCTGGTACCTGAGAAGTCAGAAGAGGGTGTTGAGTTCCCTGAAACTAGAGTTACTGATAGTTGTGACCCACCACATGGATGTTGGGACCTGAACCCAGGTCCCACAAAAGTAGGAAGTGCTCTTAACTATGGAGCTGTCTCTCCAGCACCACAACTTTCTTTTCTATCATAACCAATTTGTTCCTGCGGTATCTGGAAATGCTAGTAAATTCTTCAAATTCTTTGCCTAGAGTTTGAAAAGGGGCTCTGGGAAGACAGCTGAGTTTGTAAAGTACTTTCCAAGGAAGCATGACAATCTCAGGATCCCCAGTGCATGCAAAGTTAGGCTCAGCAGAGCTTGTGCCAGGAACACCAGGAAGGAGGAGGAGTCGGAGGCTCTCTGGGTCTTGTTAGCCAGACTTTCTACCCAATCACTGTACTCCAACTTTAGTGAAAAAATAGGTAAGGCAGAGAAACAACGGAGAAAGACATCATTGTCAATCTCTAGCCTCCAATGTGCATAACATATAGATGTATAAACACATATATACACAGTTTCTTTAAAGAACTTTGAAAAGAGCTAAATAGTAAAGCTATCTTCCTAAAGAATGTTTTTGAGCTTTGTTAAAACACTGCCCTTGTCTTAGGAGCTAATGAGCAGCTATTTTCCATTTTCATCTACACAATAATTTTATACAATTTTTAATTAAAAAAAAAAAGTAAGGAGGGAGAGCTCTAGAAGGAGGATCAAGACCAAACTAGTCTACAGAGAGTTCCAGGCCAGCCAGGAGAGAGCCTATCGAGAAGAAAAAAAAAGTATACAGGATCAAGGTAAACTAGCATTAGAAACCCTTTATGTTGACAAGACTTGCCAGGTAGCACACATCTGTAATCTCAGCAGTGAAGAGGCCAAAGCAGAACTCTGAATTCAAGGTCATTACAGCTACCACAGTGAACCCCTATTTAAAAAAGAAAAAATACAATACAAAAAACAACCTCTCCACCTCCATCTAAAATGGGTCTAAGAAAATATAAGCTCTAGGTTAAATAAGCAACAGATGTAACATTCACATTAATTTTCCTTTTCATTTATTCCTTTGTTCTCTATTCTACAAACCTGAAAAGATATCAGTATCTGATGTGCTTCATAAAACCTCTCAGAAGGCACTCATTATTGTGAGACTAGATTGTGAAAAGCACTAAGATAAATGCATCATTAACCACAGAATTCTGACACTTTCTCTATAGCATATTTGAACAAGCTTTTAGTTTTCAAAACCATTTGATCCTCTTTAAACACCACAGAAAACAAGGATAGCTGTCAAACCACATTATCATGTCTATTTTGCACAGGAAGATATTTTCAATTAACAGGTGTGGCATTGGCAGGAGTGGTGATTTAATCCCAGCCCATGAGAGGCATAATAGGAAAGTGGATCTCTTATCAGTTCCACGGCAACCTTCTACACAGTGAGCTCCAGGATAGCCAAGGCTGAGGAGAGATACTGTCTAAAAATAAATAAATATAATTTAAAATGTGGCATAGCTTAATCTAAATCATAAAGTAACTAAATGCTTAAGATGTTACCCAGGGTTCTTTTCTCTCCATTGGACAAGGCCAAGTAGAAAAATCTCTTCCACGGGAATTTTACAGTATTTTATGATTTTATTAAAATATTCAATGATAAAAATTTTTAAAAGGGTGGGGAAAGGGCAGAGAGATGGTAAGAACACTGGCTGTTCTTCCAGAGAACCTGTATTCAAAATCCAGCACCCACATGGCAGCTCACAACTGCCTTTGGTTCCAGGAGGTTTGATGCCACCATACACATACATGTAGGCAAAACACCGATGCACATAAATCATAAAAAATCTGTCTTGGGGAAAAACTAATCTCAATCACCAGACATAATGAATCCTTTTGTTTGTTTGTTTGTTTGTTTGTTTGTTTTGGGGGGGGTGTTATCATTTTTCCAGACAGGGTTTCTGTACATAGCTTTGGCTATCTTGGAACTTACTCTGTAGATCAGACTGGCTTTGAACTCACAGAGATCTGCCTGCCTGTGCCTCTGAATGCCACCACTGCCTGGCAAGACTATGAATCTCTGACAACAAAAACTTCCTTGTTCAGCATTATGAATGCAAAAAAAGAAATGCAGAGCAATATAAACACACACCCATGTTTGGTTAATAGAACTTATAGTATGCTAACTTGCCAGATGTATCTGAAAAGATGAACACTAAATATTATTCAATAAGTATTTCAAACATAAAGGTAACATTTAATTCTAAGCAATGATATTCTATCAAATTAAAATCCAAGGGCACTAGAACCACAAAGCTCTCTGACTATCACCCATTCTACAGTTTTTTTTTCCAAGAAATGACTTTATTTATTTATTTGTCTTTGGAGAGAGTTTTAGGGTTTGTTTGTTTGTTTGTTTGTTTGTTTGTTTTTTGAGACAGGGTTTCTTTGTGTAATGGTCCTGGCTGTCCTGGAGCTTGGTAGAACAGACTGATCTCAAACTCAGAGATCTGCCTGCCTCTGCCTCCTGAGAACTGGGATCAAAGGCATGCACCACCACCAACTGGCTGAAAGTGGAATTTCTAACCAGAAAGAGCAACCTACTCAATATATTCTATATGGCTAACTGGTTATTCATGGATTTCAAGGAGTTATAAATTAAAATCTTGCTTCAAAAAAGACAAAAGCCTAAAGATCTAAAGATAAAAGTTAAACAAAGTCAAAGTCACCATTCTTCAACAAAAAAGCCCTTCACTCTGGATAAAGTCATCTTTAGTTTCTTTCTCAAACACCTACATCATTTTTTGCCACCACCTTTCCTATTTCCATCAGTATTCTGTCAGTTTTTTAAGAACCAAAATCCAGTCATGATACCAAGTGTGTTTAATCAAGGAAAGATATTAAGTTGGGAGTCAAGACCTCTATTACAACCCTGACTCTTAATGTTAATAGTCTTTAACAGGGAAGTCACCTTACATAGTATGGGTGTCTTGCCCATACTATGTAAATTCCTACAGAGCATAGTGATGCACACCTTTAATCCTAGCATTCAGTGAATTAAAGGCTAGCCTCATCTACAGAGTTCCAGGAGAGCCAAGGCTACATATAGCCATCTCAAAAAACAAAACAACAACACACTATACAAAATACCCATAACATGTACCTAGTACCCAGCACACAATGTCTATCCAATGCTTCCTTTCCTACTATGTTGGAGGTGATAAAGATTAATAAAAGCCCAAAAGACAAGAACCAAACTTTCCATTCTTGCCCGTGTGTTTTCGCTATTCCCTACTTCCCAAAGTGTTTCCTTGCTCTTTGAAAGCAAAATCACTATGGATTAACTGCTGCCGAAAAGCTAATCACCAAGTAAAGTAATTAGAGTCCACTGAAAGTTATTAAAATTATTTAGTCTTTTGCTTAGAAAATTCTGAACTACTCTTCTGGAATGGCCTAAGGGACATTGTGACTAACCTTAGGATAGGATGACACATTCAGATTAACTACTAAGATAATTAGGATAACTCCTCTGAACCACTTTGAAGGACTTATCTATAGAAGGGACTGGACTTGATCTTATGTAACATTTTAAAAGCCACCCTGCAAGGTAATGCAAAAAGCAATCCCATGCCTTACCCTTCCATTAATTCAGTCATCTTTCATGGGTGAAGTTAGAGATATTTGCAGATGTGGTGGTGTAATCATAGGACTTGGGAGTTGAGGCAGATGATCAAGAGTTCAAGATTATCCTTAGCTATATAATCACTTGAAGGCTAGCCTTGGCTATATCTAAGACACTATCTAAAAATATTTTTTAAGAAAGAAAAAAACAGAGCTGGGTGTGGAGGTGGCACACCTATTTAATCCAAGCAATTGAAGGTAAAGGTAGGCAGATCTCTGGGAGTTTGTTTGAGGCAGCCTGATCTACACAGTAAATTTCAGACCAACCAGAGCTTATACCATCTTAAGAAGTAAGAAACATTTGATCTAATAATCTAGCACTGTGTACTTAGAACAAACCATAGAAAATTATATAATCTAACACTGCTTTAGACATTTATGGAAGTAAGCCTCACACTTTTTTTTTTTAATTCTTTTTTTAAAGATTTATTTTATTTAATGAGTACAATGTAACTGTCTTCAGACACACCAGAAGAGGGCATCGGATCCCATTACAGATGGTTGTGAGCCACCATGTGGTTGCTGGGAATTGAACTCAGGACCTCTGGAAGAGAAGACAGTGCTCTTAACCGCTGAGCCATCTCTCCGGCCTGTAAGCTTCATACTTAATAAAATATAAAACTACAGAGGGCTACTAAGAGAGGAAGCTCAGTGGTTAGGAGTATGTGTTGCTCTTCCAGAGGACCCAAGTTCAATTCCCAGCACCTACAGGGCAGCTCACAACTAGCCACCCTCTTCTGACCTCCACAGGCACATGTGTGGTACAGATGTATGTCCAGGGAAAACACACATTCATATAAGTAAAAAAGTTCATAAAAACTATAGGGCCAGGTACAGTGGCACACCCCTTTAATTCCCATTCTAAGACAGTTACAGAGACACTGTCTCAAAATAAAAACAAAACGCAAAACCATATATACATGAACATATAAACACTTCATTGGGACTGCACATTTATCTTAAAATTTTCTAAGTCACACTGTGTCTCTCAACTCTGGAATGCAGGACCCACTTTCTGACAGGTTATCATTTCAACAAAGTCTTAAGTATTCTTTTTACATGGAGAACAATCCTTGACTATATTAAACAAATTTTCTACAAATACAATGTTAGCCTTTCTACTTACCCTTCCAAGCCAAATTACCTCCTTGAATGCCTGAATGTATTTACATATGAATCTCATATACACACAGGCAGAAACAGATAAATCTTAAGTTTCATTCTGGTTTTATCTTATATAGGCCTATCTTCTCAGCTTTCTGAATAAAGATCTTGCAAAGTCCATTGTGTACAGAATGTGCTGAAAGAACACTTCTTGGGAAAGAAAGAATCTCCTGGGAGAGTTGTCAATTTAAAAAGAAGGCAGTGGTGGCGCACGCCTTTAATCCCAGCACTCGGAAGGCAGAGGCAGGCGGATTTCTGAGTTCGAGGCCAGCCTGGTCTACAGAGTGAGTTCCAGGACAGCCAGGGCTATACAGAGAAACCTTGTCTCAAAAAAAAAAAAAAAAAAAAACCAAAAAAAAAAAAGAAAAAACATTTTCACCCAACTGGACAGCTATACAAACTCTGGACTGGGGAAGGACACCAAGCTTTTTCACCCCCGGGGCTAAATTTTTTTAAAAGGCAAATGAGTCAATAAAGGTGTCAACAACGCTAACTTCATAGTCTAAAAGCAATACATGAGTATGTGTTGGTAAGGCTGGATCAGATGGCTTTATATACCTTATTTGTTCTATATATATCAATTTTACAATGTCACAGTTTTACTTTTATTTTTTTTAGTACTAGGGAATCAAGCTAAGGGCCATAGGTATCTATAGGTTATTTTAAAAAATAACTATTTCTGGGAGAGGGAAAAAAAAACTTTGGTAACCCACACTTCTGATACCAGCAGAAACAGAAACCGAGTTTTGAGGCCAGCTTGGTCTACATAAAGAGTTCCAGAACAGCCAGAACTACATGGAGAGATCCTGTTGCAAAAATAAAAACAATAAAAGGTGGGGGGAGCTGGAGAGAGAGAGCGGCTGCTGCAAGTTCGGTCTCCAGCAACCACATCGGGCTGCTCAGAACTGCCTGCAACCCCAGAGCCTGGGGTCCAACGCTCTGTTCTTCCCTCTGCAGACACTGTATTCACACTCACAATTCATATTCACACACATACAATCTTAAAGTATTAAAACATGTACTTATCAACAAAAATATAAGAGCAAAAGGAAGCTGCTTTGTGATTTTGCTTTTTTTTTGAGAAGGGAAAGATAAATGATAGTTTATTAGGGATTTCCCCCTAATCTTATCACTCCCAACAGGCAACTTCAGCAGTGAAAAGGATTTTTATCCGGTAACAATCTTTCTTTATTCTTATTGTACCACACTATCCTTGTCCACTCAAAAAAGCATAATTTTACTCAGAAATTTCATTTCTGCAGGTGAACACACACCCACACAAAGTAAGTTACATACTGAGCACTAGGCTTGCTGCCTCATGAGAAAAACAAAAAGCTTACAACAGCTCTGCCACTGACTCCCCTAGGCTCAGGCTGACTCCCTACTTAGAGATTTAAGTAACCTGGCCCCCCAGCATACACATCAGAGGGCAATTTCTGTCTAATAGCGAAGACAGCCTTTCCCAGACAAGTAGGTTTGATCCAATAATTACAAAACAAGTTAGGAGTAATAAAAAAAAGTTGTGCTCTGTAAGTGCTTAGATACCCAAGCCTAGAAAGATAACATTCTTAACAGTGGTCAAGAATTTCTTCCAATATGCTACTCTCCTTAGGAATAATTTCACAAATGCTAAGAATATAAATTCTACTTTATCCATTTTTCTGATGTTTGCAAAAAAAAAATTAAGCCAAAAATAAAACATCAGATGTTAATCATAAACATAATTGGTACTGAAATGATAAAGTAGACGAAAACCAATCAGGATATTCTTCTGTGTTCCTTCATACCTTTCAAACTCTTGTAACTAATTAGATATGAAAGAAGAAACTTTTCTTTTTGAGACAGGGCCTCTGTCAGTGGTTTTTCAACCTGTGGGATGCAACCCCTTTGGGAGTTAAATGACCCTTTCACAGGAGACACCCAAGACCATTGGAAAACACAGATATTTACACTAAGATTTGTAACAGCAGTAAATTTACAGTTATGAAGTAGCAACAAAAATAATTTTATGGTTGGGGGTTACCACAACATGAGAAACTGTATTAAAGGGCTGTGGCATCAGCAAAGTTGAAAAACACGAATCCACATAGTCCAGGCTGTCCTAGAATTTACTATGTAGAGTAAACTGGCCTTGAACTCAGAGGTCCACCACCTCTGATTTCCAAGTACTAGGATTAAAGGCCTGTGCCATCACACCCAGCTGGAAAAGATCATGGCTCCCAAATGCTGGAGTTATAGCCCTGTGTTCCCCATGCCCATTTTAGGAATATATTTTCATAAGCACCAAGCACATGCTTGTAAAAAATATCAGCTTTAAGCACATGGAAGTCTAAACAAGGAAACATAAAATACTATCTAAAAAGATCTTGGAGGCTGGTGCAGGGGGCATGGCTGAGTGACGGAACACTCACCTAGAATTTATCTCCTTTCCTCTTATATACTTGTGTGTGTGTGTGTGTGTGTGTGTGTGTGTGTGTGTGTGTGTGTGTGTGTGTGTGTATACACACTTATGGGTAGAGGTGATCCTCTACCTGTTCTGACTGGTCTCTAAAATGTTCTCTAGCCACCAGTCCTGTAACTTTTAAAGTCTTCCCAGTGTGCTGTGCCATCTGTTTGTACTGACCAACCTCTATAGACCACAACTCCAACTTTCTCCAAATATCTGCCTATCACAATCTGAACTACCGCTCATGGCTCTACTATTCATTTTTTTCCCCCAATTCCATCTTTCCGCTAAATTCTCTTCCTATTTCATTTCTATCACCCAGTGTTTACCTTACATTATTAGGTACCAGACACTAAGTTTTACTTTGTCTCATGGTATTTTATTCTCCTCTCACAAGAGTCCTTTCAAGTAAGGCTTAATTTATTCAACTGCAGAATTCCACAAATATGCATTCAGAAAAAGTGTATGACAGTCCTAACTCAGTAAAAGTACTTTCTACTTTTAGAGAATGAAAACCAGTCAAAAGTTGCAGAAACAGGTAGCAGCTACATCTACAGCGGTTAAACCCCCCTCATCCCCCAAATTCCCTTTACCTAACTTCCTTCAGAATCCCACCAGTATCATACCTGCTACCTATTCAGAAATAAAAAGGGGAAAGAATTGGGGAGTATCTTTGCTCACACAGATCACAGAAAAGGAAGAGGCATTAAATTGAAGATGTTGAGCAACCCAAATACTAAGAAACAATAACAGATTATTATTTTATGTAGGCCTGCTTAGTCCTATAGCCAGGATATGTGTGTGTTTTGTTCAGTTCTTTGAGAATTTGTACAATGTCTTTTGCTCATATTCACCATTAACACCTCTACCCAACAGAGGATTTATCAGAGATGACGACTTACTACTCCTGGCTCATTTTTTTTCCCTCTCCTATTGCTGTGGAAATGAAATAGGAAAGTAACAAAACAATCTGACTGCCACCTTTGGCAGCAGCATCTCTGCATCTTTAATTTAAAGAAGGAATTATAATACACAGCGTTTCAGAATACCCCAAAAAACAAAAAAAGCAAAATTTACAAAACTTTAGAAATCCACCCTATTACAGAAGTTCCTTTATAATCAAGAACATCCAAAATTCAAAAGTGCTTTGCTGTCATTGAGGTGCACAATATCAAGTTTATTTTGGGGTAACTGATTCAAAACAGACTTCAGGAGCAAATAAAATACAAGTTAGCAAAAACTAAGTCGAGAACTAAAGCATAAAACAAGAACAGAAAACAGCATGAAGTCAAGAATGAGCTTTGTAAAGATTACTCAACTGGTATTGTGTGCTTGCTCTCCTGCAGAAAGTCCTATGTTTGTTTCCAGAACCTTATAAGGCATGGTAGCAATCACCTGTTATATCAGCACTCAGGGTAAAAGCAAAAGAACCCTATCTCCCTCACTGTGCCAAATAGTACACTCCTACAAAACACCAACAGAAGCTGATAAATATCTCAATAACTAGATTATCCTATAAAGTTCTCTTTGGATATGTGTTTGTTGTTGTTGTTTATTGAGGGTTATGGATATGGTTTTGGTTGAAGTTTGTTTATGTAGGAGTAAAGAGTGCTTGGGATTAAACCTAAGGCCTTTGTGAATGCTACAAAAGTGCTCAACCACTAAATTATATTTCCAGCCTGCTGAATCAAATTTCGTACTGGATTAAAACACCCTTGAATGACAAAAAACACAGAAATGTTTTCAATACATTATATCCTGAGCACATTAAGCATATAGATTCAGGTGCCTGTTTTTAAATTTTGGAAACATGACAGGGTCTATGTAGCTCTGACTGGCTGGCGTGGAACTTACTATGTAGACGAGGTTGGCCCTGAAAGTGTACACCACAGCCATCTGGCAGAATGCCATTTTATTGAATAAACAAAGTTCACATGATTCACCATGTTTTAAATGCAGTGTCTGTTATATCTTTTAAAAAATGTTGGAAGCCAGGCATGGAGGCAAAAATTACTTGGTCTTTCTTCAAAGTTTCCTGTCAGATACATAGTATTATCCATGTAGATATTACAAACAAACCTAGCATAGAAGGTAATTCACCAACTAAAAGCACAGCCATCTGAACAATCAGACTCTCTAATAAAAATGAGTCAGCTTTTTATTAGTGTCAAGGAAAAATTATTTTAAGTTTTTATTTATTTAATGTATATAAATGTACCAGCACATACACCTGCATGCCAGAAGAGGGCATCAGATCCCATTATAGATGGTTTTGTGGTTGCAGTGAATTGAACTCAGGACCTCTGGAAGAGCAACCAGTGCTCTTAACTGCTGAGCCATCTCTCCAGCCTCCAGGAAAAACTGTTTTTAAGCATCTCTATATATTTAGCCTTGTCTAGTAAGCCAGACTACACATCTCAAATATCAAGCCCATTTTCCCCAAGTCTTTGTTCCTATTCTCACAAACCTAACAGATAAACAGCAAAGGTAGATTATTTAATTCATCTTCAAGTACATTTCCTCAAGTACATGAATATAGGCCAAAGGAAAAAGTAAGCCCAGCTGGGTGGTGGAGGCACATGTCTTAAGAGTTCCAGGGCTACATAGGGAAACCCCATAACTCCCCCACCACCACCCCCCAAAAAGAAAAGAAATAAAAGAGTAAGAGCAGTATGTCATCCCAAGATTATGTATTATTTTACAAAACAGATTTAGAAAGCAGTAAAACTTTATCCAAAATATGTAATTTGCTGAATTCCAAAATGAAAAAAAAGTAAAGAAAATGCTGGCATGGTGGAACACACCTGTAATCCTCAGAAAACTGAGGCAGGATAATTCTGAATTAAAGGCAGGCCTAAACTCCATATTAAGACTGGTTTCATAAAGTAAGAACAAGAGCCAAGATTTGTTTCCCAGCATATACACACAGCAGCTTATAACTTGTCTGTTAACACCAATTCCAGAAGACCCCACACACATACACTTTTAATAATAAAATGTAAAAAAGGGAAAAAAAATTCTAAAACAAAAAATGACTCTAACTTTTAAAAATATATACTTGTGTATACACACACAGTTTAAAGGAAAGCAGCAAGAAGTGCATTACATAAAAAGGCAATGTTTAAAATATTTTGAAGCATTTCTAACCAGTCCTTAGAATATGATACTATGAAATACATATTGTTCGTTGCCTGTCTTCTGGCACCAAACTTCTTTTTCAATGGTAGGTAGTTAAACTGATAGCTTCAGAGGTAATTTCAAGATGAGTGTTCGTCACCAAAAAGACTAAGGTACGTTTAGAACATTGGAATTTTCAGTCTCACACCCAAAACAGAGATGAAAGGAAATAAAATTATCACTAATGACAACTGAAGTAATATGATTTCAAACCTATATAACCAAAGTTTCCAGTAAAAATAAAAAAGGGCAGATTTCAGAAGATTTCTGGATGGCTGGACATTAAAGTTCCTAGAAAGCAGTGTCCCTTCCTCACATCTCACCCACATACATGTATTCATCTGTCTCCTTTGAAATATCATTTATAACAAAAACTGGTAAACATTAAGGCAGTGTTTCTGAGTACTGTACTAACTTGCTCAAGCAAACCAAGTATGAAAGCCAAGCCACGGGAATACTGATTTATAGCCAAGTAAAAGAAGCACATATAAAACAATCTGGGGTTTGCAACTGGCATCTGAAGTAGTACTGGAGGGCAATCTTGACGACCATGGCCTCCCTAATGTGAGGCCTGGCACTATTACCTATCAAAGTGTCAGAATTAAAATTAGTTACCCACTAGAAATGACTGCCTGCTTGTTGAGAGGCAGAAACTGTTAAACTCTTCATGGTCATGGATGCCTTCTCTATGCTGTGATAGTTGTTTTCCAACAGAAAGGAAATTTCATACTAAAATGACAGACAGGTTGTTGAAAGTTCAACAAAAAGCACTACAATTTTCAATCAATTTAACTAAATCAACACTTGTCCCTATATCCCAGAAACAACAAATGTCAAGTTACACATTACAGCTTAAAATGTCCTAGAGTTTCAAAAGCAATCTATTCAGTTATTATTTCTAGTTTCTTTTCACCAAGTCTTAAAAAGGAAAACTTTTAACAACAGCAACACAACACTACAGCAGAAACACCTTCCATCTCCACCTCAGGTATATGCGTTTACTTACTTAAAACTAGGGAAAGATTAGTGCAGCTTAGTTGTCAATATACAAGAATCATATTCTTTACAAAATGGGGCTTTATTTAAATCTTGTCCCACATTTTTCAGGAATGACTGCACTGTCATACGCTCTACTCACAGGGGCACATGGCATTGCTCAGGATCAGCTCGAGTCAGTTCTTCCTCTTCAATGTCAGACTCCCCTCCGGAACTACTGTCTGTCACATCCGAATCAAACGCTTGCTCACTGCACCTCAGGTTGGCTATGCCACTAGCTGTAAATCTCTCCAATTCTTCTGAAATTGAATCACTTTTCAAAAAGTTGCTAAGTCCCTCTGAAGTGGCAGTCTCACTGGCAGCTTTTCTCAAGGCAGCTTCAGCCTTTCGGGTCAACATCAACTGGCTCCGGGACCTCAAGGATTCCAAGTTTGGCAGTTTACTCAATGTCTTCTCCAAAAATCCACCCAGTTGGTGCTGTAAATGTCTCTCCACCTGCTTGGCTTGCACAACCTGTAATCGTTTCTGTAACCTGCGGGCACGGATCTCAATATCAGCCTGCCGCCTCAGTAAAGCTGTTATCCTTGTATCAGAGTCTAAAGCACTGAAAAGAATGGAAGACAGAGGAGACTTTTTGACTTCTAACTTTACATTTGTCAAATTAGAGCTGGAGTCTGTACTAGGTGATAACCTACTGCTTCCTTGAAGTGCCGGCTGGTCCATGGAATTAACAGAAGATTTGTTTGCAGTGCTATTATTGCTATATAGAGTTGTGTGTTGTATATCAAGGCTTCTATGTGGAAGAGTGCAATTGGTCATACCCCCCTTCAAGTTCCCAGAGTCAGATCCCCCCACCTCACCACCTTGCAGAGATGATGAAGTGAGAGACTGTTGTCCCCCATTGAGGGAACTGGAATTGTCATGATCCGAATGTGTTGAACTTTTAGTCAATTTCTTAGCCAATCCATTTACAGGCGCTTGTGGCAGAGCTGTCTGACCACTTGTATTCATGGTTCTAAGATTTTCTAAGGAAAACTCCAAAACTGGCTGTCTCCCCAACAGCTCAGCTCGGAGTTCATAGGACTGAGATAAAAGAGGATGAGACTTAAGGACTGTCTGCTTGCTGAAAACACCTTGCAATTTCAAAGACTCTTTTGAGGGAACAGATGTTACATCAGAGCAGAGATAAGATGCCACCAATGGCTGCAGCTTTCCCAAGTCTTCCTTGGTAGGATTATTGCGGAAGTCTAAACTGGGATCCTCCGCAGCAATGGCTTTTCTTTTGGTTCCGTTTGCAGAAATAAGAATATTGGCGTTGCCGTTATTTTCGGCACTGCCAGGGGACAAGGTGGAGGATGGGGGAGCCAGTTTGAACCGGATGTGGTGTGCTTCAGCTGCTGCGTCAGTGAGAGCGGGCGCCATCGCAGCCATTCAGCACAGAGAGACAGGAAGTCCAGCCTCTCCCAGTGCTGAGGCCAGCTCCACGGCCCCTTACTGTCTCCCCTGAGAACACACTGAAAGAGAAAAAAAGGAAGTCAGAAATACAAGCACATTTAAAAACAACACACATTTTCAGCAGAAGCACCACATGAGGCTATCATCCAAACTCTGCCTCCAAGAAACAAGGAGAATAACTGTGGAGCCATTCTGGTTCCTGGAGATATCTTTTACCTAGGAGGAGAGGAACACAATCCTTTTACAAGAAAATAATTTTACCCCTCATGTCCCTTGTTAACCACAGATTGAACAGTGCCAAAACAGAAGTCTCATTTTGAAATAATCACAAATAGTTATAATTACTTTATTTAAAAAACAAAACAAAACAAAACAAAAAAACCAAAAACCTCTTTGCCTGGCAGTGGTGGTACACACCTTTAATCCCAGCACTTGAGAGGCAGAGGGAGAGGGAGACTGATCTCTTGTGAGTTTGAGGTCAGCTTGGTCTACAGAGAGAATTTCAGGACAGCCGGGACTACACGGAAAAACCCTGTTAGGGAGGGAGGACTGGGGGGACACAACTTTTTAAACCTTACTATTAGACTGAATATGGCCCTAAGATGAATACCCAGTAATAGAAGAAAAAAAATTTATCCTTATAAAGTTTATGCTGAGTATTATAGGTTTGTGTTATTTTTCTGCCCAGGAATCTAGTTTTTATCAGTTTCTTCCTTACAAATTTATATTGTATTACTAGGCTAATTACATCATGCTGTAACATCAATTTTCTTTCATTCAGCACATATCTTTTCTATTGGGCTCTTTATTTTCAGAGTAAATATGTGTCTTTAAGAGTCCAACATAACTCTCTCTCACTTCCCCTACCCCAAAGCACTTCAAAATAATAGTTACAGTTGCCTTTACATTCTTCACTCTCTAGAATTTAGATTCTACCCCTATCAACAGGAAAGCTAACCAGTTATTCAACCAACAGTCCTATTCTGACTTTTCCCCAAGCAATAGGTAGTGTGCACTTCCTTGAAATTTTCTTTCCTGATATCCTTGGAACTACTCTATTTTCTTCTTCCTTGCGATCCCCCTAAAATGCTGGTACAGCCCAACACCTCTTCCTTTTGCCTTCTCCTCAATTCACTTGCTTAGCAACAACTACTAGCATGAGGACCACTAACTCTCAGAAAAAAGTTTTCTGAGCTGCATTAATTAACTGTCTAATCCTCCAGCCCTTGAAACCTCATAATTGACTTTCTTCAAGATATTTTTTTCTTTTCTCATCCTGCCTCATTTTCTTAAACCCTAACCCATTAATGACATACCTCAATTAACTGCTTCTTCTTCATTCCTGATTCATCTATTTGGGTCTGGAAACAAAGGGAAACCTATATAAAGAACTACACCAACTAGCCCTAAAAGCACAATCTCTTGTACCCCTGGAGATCTCAAAAAATGCCCTCCCCAAATGATTTGGTTGCTGATAGGAGTGGTGGTTGTGGTGGTGCATGTATGTGTGTGACGATCAGAAAATAACTTTTAGAAACTGGTTCTTTCCTTCCACAGTAGATTCAGGACATGGAATTCAGGTCTTCTGGCTTGCAAGCCCTTTTACCTACTGAGCCATCTCACCAGCCTTCAATGACCATTTTGAAGGTCAATGTTTTCATGGTAATACTAAAAACATCATTTGGCTTTTTAAAAAATTGTCTTTATTTTTGGATGGGTGTGTGTGTTCGTGCCATGGCACACATGTGGAAGTCAGAGGGCAATGTGCAGGATTTGGTTCTCTCATTATACCAATGTGGGGCAGAGCAATATAGAACTCAAGGCCAGTAAGTATCTTAAGCCCATCTCCACTGGTCCTGCCCTTTACCTATGTTAACATTTGCAATGAGAGTACAAAACAAAGATAAGGAAAACTGCTGGTATCTTAGAACGAAGACAATAGCACCAAACAGTATTAGTCACAGTATTCCTCACTTGCAGCTTGGGCTTATTAACATGGCCCAGAGAGTAAAGATGTCTGCCATCACCTGACCACCTGGATTTGACCAATTCCTTCAAGTTGTCCTGATTTCTACACATGTACTATAGCATGAATCACAAAATTAATTATTAGTTGATTTTTAAAAGATATTTTTGATGAAATAGTAAAGATTATGGATTTTAATTGTACTAAGGACTCATACACACAGGAAGAAGAAAGCGCCAAAAAACTGGATTTAGTGCTTATAAGATTTGCTTCATTAGTTACAACCCATAAAACAACACCTCAATTTAAGACTCGTTTCTATTTTTAAAGTGTATCTACATTAAAAAACAAAACAACTACTTCATAATGTGGCTTGTAAAGGAGAACAAGCAAAATGTGGTGGCACAGATCAGTAATCCCAGTACTTAGTAAATAGAACTAGGAGAATCAGGAATTCAAGGCCAACCTCTATTAGACAGAAAGTCTATGCCCAGTCTGGGCTACATCAGAACTTTCCTCAAAAACTAAACCTAATTTTTAAAAACTTTTTTATGAGTATGTGGGTTTTGCTGCATGTATGTGCACCACAGGCATGTCTACTGTTCTCAGAAGTCAGAACAGAATGTCAGATTCCCTGGCACCGGAGTTATAGATAGCTGTGGGGCACCATGAAGATGGCCGGGGGACCTAACCCATGTCTTCTGCAAGAATAACAAATATTCTTAAAACCATGGAGCTAACTCTCCAGACACCAAAATTAGATTAAAATTTAAAAGTAAAACAAACTAAATGACCAAGAATTTAAATTATGAACTATTCATATAACAATATATGCAACATAGAATAACATTGCATATCTATATTTACTGTTAGAAAATATTTTATTAAACAAAAAACTGTTATACAATTTAGGAGCTCCTTTTGTATGCTAAGGTAGGTAGGTGGTAAGAGTGTAATGTCTACACCATAAAAAGGAATTACTTGTCAGTAAAGGGGAGAGAACCAAGAGAGGAAAAATTTTTTAAGAGCCCAAAATACAAAGTAGAGCAAAACATTATAGTACACTTTCTTTCTTTACTTTTTAAACATCAAGACAGGCTCTCCCTATGTAGCCCTGGTTGGCCTTGAACTCAAAGCTCTGCCTGCCTCTGCCTCTCAAGTACTGGGATTAAGGCCTTTAAAGGCCACTAGGCCCTGCAACCATAATACACGCTCTTAAATTCAACAAAGAGCAGAATGTCGATGAAAACAATCACAGCAATGTCAGTTTATAAATCCCAAAAAGCATCACTTAACAATTTAAAACCAGGGTTAGAGAGATGTCTCAGCAGTTAAGAGCACTAGCTGCTCTTCCAGAGGTCCTAAGTTCAATTCCCAGCAACCACATTGTGGCTCACAACCATCTGTAATAGGATCTGATACCCTCTTCTGGCACAAAGGTATACATGCAGATAAAGCGTTCATATACGTAAAATAAATAAATCTTATTTTAAAAAATTAAAACCAAAAGATATCTCAGAGGCACTGATTAGGGTTCATTCCAGAACCAATAAATGCAAAGGTAGAAAGAACCAATTGCACAAGACTGTACTCCACATGCATACTGTAACACACATACAAAATATTTTTTTTTTTAAAGAAAAAGGGATCAGAAGTCCTCTAATAAATAAAACAAAGAAAGCCTGTCAAACTTGGGGCTAGAAAGATGGCTCATTGGTTAAGACTACTGTTTTTCCAGGACTTTGTTTTGATTCCCAGCACATCTCACAATCATCTATCTAATTGTAACTCCAGCTCCACGAGATCCAATACCCTATTCTGACCTCCACACACACCAGTCATCCCTGTGGGGCACAGACATATATGCAGGCAAAATATTCATACATAAGTCAATTTTTTAAAAGTTTAAGTCAAACTTTAAGCTTATAATAAATCACCTTTCTTTAAAGAATTCTAGGCTTTAAAAGCTATAATTAACTTTAATGTTCATATATTTTTCCAATTTACTGATGGAACTAAATAATACTCATATTATATACACAGAATAAGGAATTCTAGTCTGATGTATGTTCATTTTTAGCCAATCTAGAATACAATGTCAAGAACAGATGCTCAGCCGGGCACTGTGACACACGCCTGTGACCCTACCACCCGGGAGGCAGAGGCAGGAAGATCTCTATTCCAGGTCAGCCAAGGCTGTGCAATGAGACCCTGTCGCAGAAAAAAAAAGCAAAAACAAAAAACTATGCAGTACCTATTGTCACAGGTTCATCTTGTGAAACAAGCTTGTACAAACAAAAGAAAACAATCACCAAATCAAGGTCATTTAGCTATAGAAAAGTGAGCTGGGTAACAGTTTCTCAATTCCAAAGCAGTATTTGAGAGGCAGAAAACAAAATGGTTCAGCCAGTTAAGGAGTGGGCTCCAATCCTGACCACCTGAACTTGATCACAGAACCCACACGATTAAAGGAAAGAACAGACTCCTATGGATTATCCTCCAGCCTCTACATATACATTGTGGCGTACTTTTATGTGTACACGTACACGCGCACACACGCGCACACACACACACACACAGTTTCAATAGAATTTAGAAAGCTTCCCTGGTGGAGATTCACACAGCACTTCATCATATTAAATAACTTTTTCTATTAAAACTCCTAATAATACAGGTGGTGGAAACACACACCTGTAATCCCAGCACTTAGGAGGCAGAGGCACATGAGTTCTCTATGAGCTCCAGGTCAGCCTTATCTACAAAGAGTTCTAGGACAGTGAGGTCCATACAGAAAAACCCTGTCTGGAAAAATAAAGTAAACCAAAACAAAAGACTACTGATACCACATACACCATCATTCTGATGAATGTAAGACTAGATAGTGCAACTACAAGACTTCTTTGTTGTGATTCTATTATTCTTAATTGTGACCGTTAAGGGTAAACTCCTTAATATAAGTGGCACTCAGGAAAACAAAAAACATATACCCAGAGGGCAATTTCTCAATCACAGCATTGCTAACATCTTGGTTGGGAAATTTTTATCGTGGTGGGGAATGAAGGGCAATTCTGTATGCTGCAGAGTATCTAAAGGAATCTCCAATTAGATAGATAGATAGATAGATAGATAGATAGATAGATAGATAGATAGATAGATAGACAGACACCAGTAGTACCTTCTCTGAAAGAAAAGAAAAATCAGGAAAGTCAAGTGCACCCCCAACGACAGCAAAGCAAAACTACAACTTAAGACATTTTTAAAGAAAAAGAATCTCTCCCCACTTCTCTTCTGAGTACTATTAAAGGAAACACAGAACCTACATATGAACAAACACCTTGCTTTTATTCCTTGTAATTCCCTAGTTAGCAACTCGGGTACACAAGACTTACCTGTAAACATGTACCCTGAAGAAAAAGTTAAGACTGCAGAGACCCAAGTCGAAGAAGGGTTAAGGCCATCTAGTTAGCCAATAAGCCAAGTATTACAACCAACCATACTTATACTGAAAACAAAAGCAAAAAACAAGTAAGGAAAAAACTCCTACTGGCCCTAATGGGGTTTCTACTAATAGGGCTTTCTCACCATTACCTCATTTTGAGAAGGGGTGAGGGGGAAACAAGAACACCTGTTTTAAGTGCAAGAAGGTTAAAAAAGCAAATACAAAGAGTTGGCAAGTATCGATTGAAGCTATAAAAACATTAGTCAAAATTTCAGTATGAGAGACAAGGACAAGATAATGGTGCAGCTCCTTTCTAGTTAAGAGTAAATGGCTCTAGGAAACCACAGGACATACTAATACAGTTAATATAAGAGAAGAATTTTCTTAAACATATACCACATTAACAGATAATGCAACTTTTTTAAAAGGTGGGAAGGTAGTTTGGTGTGTGATCACGAATGGCCAGCATTTACCCAGCTTGAGACAACTGTGTATCATTAAGTGTCTAAAATGTGACTTGAGCTCTACAGGACCAGTTGGACAGATGAATTACAAGTTAAAAGGAAGAAAAAAAACAATCTAAAGAGCAAGGACTAATGAACACATGACTACAACAATCTAATGAAAACCTCTCTAAGATTGCCATCAAAGCAAAATACTCTTTCAGAGCTTAAAACAGAAATATGAAGGGGCTGACTCTACATAAAAGTCAAGTACAGCATACAGATATATAAATGCAATATTTACAGTGACAACATACAGAGAAATCTCTCTCTTATCCATCCTAACTTTACCTTTATGATCAAATTCTTCCATTATTTCTCAGGCTCAGGTTTGGAATAGCCTCTTTACTGCTAACCCTACCACACCAGTGCAGCCCAAGCCCTCCCCAACTCCTACACAGATAATCCTAACATCTTCCTGACTACTACTTTAGTTCCTTAATTGCCTCATCTCCAAGTTGCCACATTGTTTTTCTCACAAGTTCAAATTCTTCAAGATTAAGCTTAAAATATCAGGCAAGTATATACCAAGATATCAAGCACCTACAAACTCCTTTTAGTCCCAAACATCTACATCTCCAGCAGTTCCACACAATTTTCTCTGGCTACTCAGATTCTTATCCGTTCTTTCTACTTAAACTATATGATGTACTTAAAGTCAGTTGCATTCAACTCAAATTATCCAAATGTTCCCCAACTGCCAATTTATTAACTCTAAGAGCAGCAAAATTCCTTGATAAGTTTCCTTCTTTTACATGCTTACCAACTTTATCTAGACATGATAATCATTAAGTACCATCATGGAGATAGCTAAGAGTTCCCCAACACAGACCTTCAAATACAAACTAGTTTTGTTAAAAGAAAATCTAATCAACTGACAAAAAGAGAACTTGGGAGATGATCCAAAGAGCAGCTGGAATAAATCAGATAGTGTACTACAGCTTCAGGAAGAGAGGAACTACAAAGTAATCTGTGATCAAGTAACTGGAAGCTACAGCAAAGGATACAGTCTTTCAAGACAGGGTTTCTCTGTGTAGCCCTGACAGTCCTGGAATTGGATTTGCAGACCAGGCTAGCCTTGAACTTGGAGATCCGCCTGCCTCTGCCTCCAGAGTGCTGGGATTAAAAGCATCACCACCTCGTGGTACTTTAAACATAAAAATAAGTCCATATATAACGTGGAATGTGATAGAGAAGGGCAACAAAGTATTTTTTAAAAGTGGATCTGACCATCTAAACAGTTTTGTGAAACAACTGAGCCCTTACCTGAGAATATTTCATAATTACTAAGGGTATCTTAACTGGAGGATAGTTTACTAAGAGTGCTGTTCATGGGGTGGGACAGAAGTCTCAGCAGGCTTGCCAACAAGCCTAACCTCTTCAGTTTTATCCCTGGAGTCCAAATGGTGTAAGGAGAGACCCAACTTTCACAAGAAGTCGTCTGACTTTCACACCCAGGGACACGAACACCTATATACCATGGTTCATATGTAACAGTGCTTCCCCAACATACACACACACACACACACACACACACACACACACACACACAAAAATGCAAAATGCTAAACTGCTGTTTACTAACATTAAATGTCCTTTTACTATGCCAGCCAATGTCTGTTTCACCTACATTCTTATTTAATCTTCAAAGAAACATTGTTTAGTAAGTCCTAGTGTCCTTATTTTATGAATGAGGAAAACTTGATGTTCCAAGATAAGTAATTTGCCCAAGGTCACACAACTATGTTGCAGAAGCAAAATCTCGTACTTTGTAAAGAATTATTTTTATCCATGTATATAACTAAGGGTGTGCCTATGAGTCTGTAGGTCTAAGGAGGCCAGATCCCATGGAGTTGAAGTTTCAGAGAGTTGTGAGCAGCCTCCTGTTAGGTGCTGGGAACCAAGCTCTGATCCAGCAAAAGAACAGGAAGTGCTTTTAACAGCTGAGCCATCTCTAGCCCCAGGCTCAAGCTTAAAACTATTATACTAGGCAGAGTTCAAGGCTAAGTTTAACATGGAAGGGCCTTAACTCTAACATTAAAACTTTAATTTTAGTCTTTAGAGAAAAATCAATGAAAACACCCAACAATCTGTTATCTCAAATACATATTTATTAAAATACATGTATCAATCAAAACACAAAGTATAACAAGACCAGTAAAGGAAGACACAAGCAGAGAAGTAGCCAGCATAGGCTTTACAGAGGAAATAGGTCTTAAGTAGAAAGCTCATACAAGCAAGACTGCTATACCAAAAAAGAAGAGAACAATAACTGTCCTATCACCAAACTCAAAACCAATTTCTGCACTTCAATAAATATTCCCTAAGTAAATAAATTGTGATGTAAATTACAAAATTGTACAATCTCACTAATGCCCTAAGATATAAACTAAGTGTGAAGACAGTTTTGTGTGTTTAGTCTGAGGAGTTAAAAAACGTTTCCAAGAGAGAAGATCCCCTTAACAATTCTGAGAGTGGGTACAGCTTACTCCATCCACTTTATGCAGACACTGAGTAACCAATTCACAGGCTCTAGAACCTGAAAGTATTGCAATGGAGATGGAGTATACCTACCCCACTTTCCCTGAGCTTTCCCACGGTCACTTGAGCTGAATAGGTGGGTCAAAAAGCAACTCCATTCTGAAGCAGTGTAGGATACTCTCAATTTTTAAAAGCAAAGTGGGAAGGTGCTCAGTGGACAGAATGATCAGCACATTCAAAATATTTTTAGTGCCTTACTTCAGAACCTCATTATGTACCACGATAATTAAGGCATTAATTAGTAGTAATCTCTAGCTCTTCTTCCTTCTTCTATCCAGTCTTGACAAGCCTCCAGTCTTGCCTCTACTATCATACTGACTACAAAGGCAAGAATGGAGGGAAGGAGGAAAATCAAATTTGATTATGTGATGCTTAGACTAAAAATAAATTTCAAATTCCTTATCTACTCCCTTAGCATAGAACATTTGAAGCTCTCTTCACTCTGCCTTCACTACACTCACCAGAATACATAAAATTCTGGGTTCTTCCATGCTCCCTATCTTTACCCATTCTACTCTTTCAAAGTTTAGCTTCAAATTACAAGGTCATGCAAGTGTGCCTCATTCCTGCAGGTTGAGTTATCATTCATAATCTAGCCCCATAATCTGTACTCCCTCGGCACTCTGGGCAATAGCAGCCAGTATAACAGAAACTCACAGATTTCAGCCCATCATTCCTTAGGCTAAGCATTTCTTAAATAGACAGTATGGCTCGAGTTAAATCTATTTTCTATAAGGAGCACAGTGACAGGAGACAAATCCAAGCTTTTACACTGAATGAATCAGATTCAGATCCACTAAGAGAAAGTTAACAGGAAAGTCTGATCATGAAGTGACACAATCTAAAGTCTTTATCAACTGTACACCTCATCAATCTCAAGTTCTACTCATTCACATAGCCAAATTCATGTACCCAGACTAGAAAGCTTAAGATGAAGTTTCACTATATAGCCCTGGTTGGCCTGGAACTAAAGAGATCTGCCTGCCTTTGTCTCCTAAATGCTGGGATTAGAGATATGCTCCACAACCATTTGGAAAATTTTTGACCTATTTTAACTATTTTACTTAGAAGGCAATGTCTACCAAATCTTAAATGCAGTAACTCAAAATGTTATCTAGCAACTGTACTTCTAGGTATCTACCCAACATAAGTATTTTCATGGATACACAGACATATACCTAATCTTTTCACTTAAGAACTGTAATTTAAAAAAATAGCTTAAATTTTAAAAATATAAAGCCCTCTAAGAAGTTTGAGCCAATTTGTGTATAAGACACAGAAACAGAGAGACAAAAGAATGTGAGAATTTTTAATATTTGTCTGTGCACACTTACAGAGACCAAAAGAGAGCACTGGATTCCCTGGAGCTGGCCTTACAGGTGGTTGTAAGGCCACTTGACACGTATGCTAAGAACCAAACTCCAGGCTTCTGCAAAAACAGGAAATACTCTTAACCCCTGAGCTATCTCTTCTAGCCCCAGATGTAATTTTTTTGAATGATGATTATATAATCAAACTATTAACAGTGTTTATCTATTTCTACCCTATTGTGAATTCAAATTCCTTACCAGTCTTAAGTTCAGATACAAAAACACAGAACTTTCATCTCTAACAAACCTAGTGACTTTGAACAATCCTAAAATTTAAAACTTCTTGAAGAACCCAAGCCAATTCAAAAAGAAAAAAACTGTTCAGAATTCACAGTTAAATTCTAGAAATCCTACCAAAACCTACTTTTTCCCTTTAAATCGAATGATTAAAAGTATTTTCCAATGCCAGAGAAATATTAAAAATTAATACTAATAGCCTTCTTTTGGTCTACTAAGAAGCCCAAGACTAGATAGTGTAGAATAAATTACCAACTACAAAAAGTACAAGTATGCACATGCACATATATTTAAGGTCTTTTATATAGTCCCTATTCTCCACATATAAACAGCTTAGTGAAACTCTCAAGACTTAAATATTTCTTTGTGTGTGTGCATGTATGTGTGCGCTTGTCTAGAGATCCTACCCAGGACCTCACAAGTGCTAAGCAAGCATTCTACTAATCTAGACTCTCCTTCTCTCTCTCTCTATCTCCATCTCTCTCTCTCTCCCTCCCTCCCTCCCTCCTCTCTCTCTCCTATAAAATCTCTGCACTAGTAAACGTTAAAAACTCTCAGAAACTAATCAGCACCAATCCCCTTCACACCCTCTAATACTAACAAGTAGTCAATAAAGGCCAAACAGCAAGTAATGAGAGAACTTGGATATCCGTTAACAAAATTGTTACTCAACCTTGTTATTCCTCAACATTTCCCCTCCAACTGAATTTAACCAGGTCTGATCTTAAACTGATGTTTTGTTTTGTTTTGTTTTTTTAAGGAAACTAAAAGGTGAGGGAACTCATCAAGTTCATGCCCCTTTTTCTAAACAAGAATAAAATCTACCATATTTAAATTTGTAACTAAAATCTCTGTTCAGATTTCTGGTTGAAATAACAATGTACAGTAACAAAAATTACACTGAATTTAGCTCAACTTTGCATTCTCTGACTTCATCATTCAGAGAAGAAGTTTAAATACATAACCCCAGAACTAGAATTTAAAAACAAATTCAGAGCCATTAACTGTATAAATAATTCTGTGGTAGAAACCATTCAAATACTAAAATTCTATGAAGCTAGTTTGAAATCTTAAAAAAAATAGATTTGTGGAAAATAATTTGTATGTAGGGGATGTTGGCATACAGTATATAACCCCACCGCCCAGGAGGCTGATGCGTGGTTCTTAAGTTATTGGTAGTGAGTTGGAGGCCTGCCTAATAGACCATGTTTTCAAAAACTAAGGGTTGGCATTACAGCTTAGCACCACAAACAAGATGCAACTTTTATTAAACAATTAGCATTTGCCAAAACTGGTAGCCAACAGAGGATTAAAGTTTAAGGGGGGAGAGACAATTCAGCCATTAAGAGCACTTACAGTCCCCAGCACCCGTACCAGGCAGCTCACAACCACCCGTAACCCCTGCTGCAGGAGATCTGGTGCCTCTGGCACCCTTGGGCATCTGCACTTACTCACACAGACTCACATGTAGACACACACACAACTAATAAATACATATTTTTGAAAATCTGGAGAAAAAAACCTTAAAAACGTCCCCTTCAATCACACACACACACACACACACACACACACACACACCTCACTTAAGTTTGTAATGTTCATTAAAATCTTCATATACAATCATTAAATTTTTCCTGCAGACTATTCAAGTTTGTTTTTCTTTCTTAAGACAGGTCTCACCATGTAGCTCTGGCTGTCCTGGAACTTACTACATAGTCTGTGTAGGTCTCAAACTCAGAGATCCACTGCCCATACTGGGATTAAAGGTGTGTGCTATTTCCAACTGGCTTCCAAGTGTGTTTTTCATTCACCAGCTATGCTCTCTAATTTGGGGAAGTTGGTTTCCAAAACTCTACATTTTGGCTTTACCTTTACCCTACCAAAAATTAGAAAAAGCTTAACAAAGAAAAAAAAAATCTATTGGATTTGTGCAAGCTTTTTGGTAAATCACTACTATTATCTAGCTAAGGTTTTCCAATAGCCTAGATACAAAAGTCAGACCTGTGACTAAACAGAAACAAATGCCAGAGCATTTTCTTCACTGTTTAGTTTTAAACGACCTGTCTTTGTACTCTTTTCTTAATTTTAAATCAGCTCCTTCCTTCATGGGTTAAGCTGTTCTGGTCTCAGGAAGGATATTTTACATTAGTGTCCTTGCTCTCTTTATGAAGTACAGTGCAGGTGTCTCAAATAAAATGCCCCCAACACCTGGTCTGCTATCTAGTGCAAACAAGATATGGACCATTTCCCTTTACCTTATGGGGGGGGGGGGGTGACTTCTTTTGTCGTTTTTCGTTTTTTTTTTTTAAATCTACAGGAAGAATCATTTTTCAACTTGAACATAGTTATAGTTTCAAACCTAATGAACTCCATACTAGTTTACAGACACTAAAAGTTGTGCAAAAACATTACTACCAGAGCTTTCATCAAACAAAGTAGGATTCTTCTTGGTACTTCCATTTCTCAAAATGTAAGTTCAAAGGCTAAGGTGAATAACAACAAAAGACAACAGAAATTAGGAAAGCACTGTAAGTAGAGGGTATCAATACTTCAAGGCTGCCAGAAGAGATAGAAATTATCTTTTGAGTGTTACATACAGACTGAGAAGAGAATTGTGGGTCCTAGAAATAACCAGAGATAACTGCTAGTCAGCACTACCATATACTTAATCTACACTATTTCTTTCCATCCAGATCAAGAGATAGACAGGTCTTGTAACTAGAGGCAATACAATTAAATACACACACACACACACACACACACACACACACACTATATATATGTTTGTGTATATATATACACATATCACATATAGTGTGTGTGTGTGTGTGTATTTATATAAAATACACACGAATTTTTCCAGAAAGTCACTTTCATTTCTGTTTTAATTGCCACATCAAAAAAGGTGGTGGGAAAAATGAGTCCTAAGAACCTTCCACCCCCACCCAAAGAAGCTGAATAGGAAAACACACCATTTAAACCCAAAGTTTTCTCCGTACAATTATAGGTTAATGTTTTAAAGAGCATTTTGAAAAATTATTTTTCTAAAATAAGGAAAACAATTTCACTCACAGCTACAACTACTCAATGCTAAAATGGCCTGGAAAACAGGCATCACCACCCACAAAAGCCTTGTTTACAGATCACATAAAATAGCTATCAAACACAGCAAACCTAAAATTTGTTCACTTTAAAAGTAATTAAAATCTGTGGTCAATCTAGATTTGGTCAAAATCCAGGGTCTAAACTATATAGAAACACTGATTACAGTGTAGCATTACTAGAGAAAACAATATATTGGTAGTATTTGAAGGAGAAAAAAAATAAAATATTCTTTCTTCTCACCTTAATAAAAGTTCAAATAAATTAAACTGTTTTCTAGCTTCCAGAATATCCTTGGCAGGACAGTAAATTATCCAAAAATCAAAGAGTGCTCTGCAGATTTAATAGTACATGAACAGGAAAGTCAGACACTAATGGTCTGAATTAGGTTTTCAGCAACAACCCAATACTTCCAGATTCCTATAGGTGGGAAAACCAAACCTCCAATTTATCTCAAAATCTATATAACCGATGACTTAGTTGTTTATAGAAACAAATCATAAATATTTACTTCACATACACTTAAATGATAACTAGCTTCATCAGAATAAAGATTTTAAGATTGCTAATGGTTCCAAGTAGATAGATCACACTTCGAAAATAATGTCAAACCACCTCAAGTTCTGAGGTCGCTAACAAATCACATCAAATATTCTAAAGGTCAAAAGAAGTGTTCAATTGGTTGGCTAAACCTAGTGGGAATGCAATTCAGAATTTCATGACTAAGGGTCGTTAGCGAATACTTACAATACATTTTTTAAATTTCCAAAGGATGAGCATTTTTACCTTGCTATATTTTTAGAGCAACACATCACATTGCACCTATCACGTGACATGATGTAACTGTTAGCAAAGAAAATGGTCCAAGCCATTGATAACATACATGGCAGGAGAAACAGATCAATCATACCCAAGAATTACATTTCATATTTACTTTTTGAAGCTAGTAACTTATCTAGGAAAAAAAATGTACTTTAGCATTTTATAGTAAATATTTACATTAAGTTATAATAAACAACCAAGTAAGAAGGTTCGAAAACTAGAATTAAAAAAACACATCAAAAGTATCCACTGTTAGAAGAAAAAAAAAAAAAGTCTCAAATGACAACAGCTGCAGTTAATTGAAAATTTCTAAATTGGTAAGAGTATAAGAAACCAAGTACAGCCCATAGAAGAGGGGGAAGGGAAACACGCCCACTTTATGCCTTTGTAAATACTGGAACTTTAAATGACCTTAAAAACAAAAACAAAAATGGGAGGTGGGGTGGGAAATATAAACTACAGGCCATTCTAAGAAACAGAAATCATTTTAACATAATAATTTTCCTTACTTGAAAGTACTTTTGAGAAGAAGTTCTGTAACTATATCATGATTATGCAAGGCGAGGATTATGTAATTTTATCGTTTATTTTAAAATGTTCCCCGAATGTATCAAAAGAAAAAAAAAAAAAAAAACCCTAAAGCATTATGACCTCTCCAATGGGCTGAGGAACAGTTACTTGGCTACAATTTAAAATATTAACATACACCCCCCCAAAACAAACAAACAAACAAAAAACCCCACAATGATTGCTAGCCACGTGACGAAGGATATGGCAACACCAGGATTGTGAATGGAGAGGAGGGAAGCTTGGAGGACTAGCAAGATTTCACTTAACTTTGGGGACTGCAGGATTCGGGTCTCTCGATCCTTAAGGCACTAAATTCTAACCCCTAAGAGTTGTACAGCTAGCACCCTCAAGTGCGGTTATATTAATAGGTCACGGAAAATGCTCCAGTGACCTCCAGGATAAAGGAGGAAAAAACAGGCGGAGGAAAGAGCAATTTAAAGTGGCGCCATCATGTCACCCCTTTTCCCCTAAGGCAATCAATAAGCAATAGTTAAGTAACGAGTTTCTCTAAAAATCCACATTGGGATTCCAACATTGGAAAACAAAAGGATTTCTAGGTAAAACATGGGAGTAGGATTGTTTACAATACCGAAAACAATTATAAACTATTCGCTGAGAATCAAAGGCCGTCAGTCGGAAAACAGGCCCCCCAAAAAGCAGTAAGATTCCAACTCACTTAAAAGCAAATAAATGCCTCTTCCTCTTTAGTTGAAAAAAGGGCTGCCTGAGACTAGATCGGAAAACGCAAATGACCTCAATATTTAAGCAACAAAAAAATGTTAACAATCAGAGAGTTGTGATACAAACCGTGAGACAGACATGCAAGATGTGTTTGAGCAAAGAAAGAAAAGACCTTTTGCAGTCAAGAGAAGTTCAAGGCGAGAGCAAGAGTTTGTTTTTGGTCTTTATTTGTTTTTTTTCGGAAATAAACCATGTTCTCCAGGCCGCCTTTTTAAATAGAACGCCAAAAGGAAAGCCCAGCGAACGAGGCGGCAGCTGGTGGGGAAGGGCCCCCGCACACCCCCGCCCTTGGGGCGACTCCCAGCCCGGACCCGCAGCGGGGAAGCCCGGAGAGGCCATTTAAAGTTCCGGGGATTTTTCTTCCCCTGCCCTGCCTTTCTAGTTACAACTAACAAAGAGAGGGAGAAATGGGAGCCACAGGGAGAGCGAGGAGAAGGAGAAAGGGCAGCGGGAGGAGGAGGAAAGGAGCAGCAGCAGCACCTACCACGTGATGGAGGAGCGTAGCCCGGGCGGATTCGGCCCCACAAAATGGGCGCAGTTTGCAAACAGCCCCCCGGCCTGGGCGCCGAGGACCAGCAGGCGGGGGCGCGCGGCGGCGGCTCCGGCCGGGCCCGCCACTCTCCTCCCCCCCGGCACCCGGAGCCGCCCTGACTTTCCGGGCGGGGGGGCGAGGCGGAGGGGGAGGGGAAGGCGGCGGCGGGGAGCGGCTGCTTTTTCTTCTCTTTCGGGCCCTTTCTCCGGCCTTCCTCCGTTCCGGCCCGGCCTGGGCACGGCCGGGGACCGCAGTCCCGGCGGGCGGGCGGGGGCAGAGGGTAAAGCTGCCCCCCCCGCCCCGCACAAACAAGCGCCGCCGTCTGCAGCCCGCGCCCGCACCCCGGCCGCCACCCCGGGCGCTTCTTCCTGGCCGGGGAGCGCACTTAGGCCGCCCCCCAAGCCGCCGCGGCGAGACGAGTCGGCTTCGCTACGGCGCTTGGTTCTCCCGCCGGCTCGGCGAGCGGTGGCGGTGGCGGCGGCGGCACTGGGAAAATGGCGGCCGAGCTCCTTTTCCCTCCCCCCCTTTAATCTGAAGCGGAGGGAGAATGGAGCGAGCAAGCGAGCGGGCGAGTGCCGGGGACACGGGGAGGAGGGACAGCAGCGCCTCCGCCGGCTGCGGCTGCGGCGGGCCGCTCCGCCCCGGCGCGCCGCCAGGGGGCGCCCGCCTCGCCGCCCCCGCGGGCTGCCAGGAGGCGCGGCCGCCGCCGCCTCAGTCATGGCTCCTCGCCGCGGCCGCTGCTCCTGCGCCTCTGTTTGCGGAAACCGGTGCCTGGTGCCTGATACGTGCGGCAGCGACACGCGGCACTGCGGCAAGCGGCGCGGGGCTCTCGCTTCGATCGAGGTGAGGCTAACCTGAGGCGCTGACGCCGTCACATTCCCTCGTCTCTGGGGCTGGCGGTGCCGCGCGCCGGTATGAGGGGAGGGCGGACTGGCACAGCAGAGCCAGAGGACGTGAGCGAAGAACTGTGTGTGCAGTGAATGAAGAAGCTGCTGCGGCCACACTACCCCAGGGCCAACCGTGCTCTGAGACGGGCAGGAAGCTCCCTGACCAGTGACGCGGTCCCTGCCACCCGCCCTTTGTCCTACACCCTGCTCTGTACACTGCAGCACACGGCTGGCTGCTAGCCCTAGCGCCACGCTCTGCAGCCGCCAAACCAAAAAAATAACCGGACGCCATTGCGCAGGCGCGAGCTAGGACCGACTCGGGGCGAGCCCGGGCAGGGGCAGCTGGGAGCTAGAGGGGAAGTGATGGCCCACCAGCGCCGGGCCCGCTGGGAACTGTAGTTTTCGTTAAGCCCGCTTCTTGTTTTAGGCTTCTTGGTTTGTCAGATCCGCCAAAATAGGAAAAACGCATTTATTACACAATAATATTTGTTTCCTAGTACCACCAAATTAAAGTTCACTGGCCCGCTAAAAGTTTAACAATGAATGAATAACAACAAAAGCAAACCTGTCATGTTCCTACCAGCGTTGACTTAAAAGTGGTGGCACCTTATTACTCTTGACTGCTAGTTTGTCAGCATGCTATCGATTCCTTCCTCCCAAATAAGGTTTAATGTAAGAGAACATTTTCTGGATTTAAAAAACTTAATATAATGCAAAATGCCACATTACACAGTACAAATCCACCACCCTTTAAAGCTAACGATGTCAAAAGATTATTAGGACTCACCAAAATCAAATAGCATAAAACTTGTTCCAACAACTAAATCGTCAAGCTCAGCAGATGAGAAGGGTAAAGTCTACCAAAAAGGAAGATGTAAAATGCTCAATACTTTGTGTGGTTTACCAAAAGCAGTATCCGGTGTTAATATGTCACTTCAGCTCCTCACAAAAGACTATTGGTATAGAACAGTTTTCATTAGCCCACAAAGTCTCAAACTCACCGGATTTCTGCAACATCTGCATCTATATTTCTCTTGAGTTTCTATCTGCATTTTTAAAATTACACTCTCAAAGATGATCTTGGTTCTCAATATTAAATATTGGTTCTCAAATATTAAAGGCAGGAGACACCATAGAGTCAAATTACACATGGATAAACTGATAGATGTATACATATTTACATATGCATCCAAAAAAGATCAATAGTTTGGGCTTTTTAACTTATAATACAGGAAAGATTGTGTGTGTGTGTGTGTGTGTGTGTGCATGCATGAGCACACACATACATATATCTACATAAATAGTAATGCCACAGGATGTTTATACATAATTACAGGACCAACAGATGGTGAACTAGAGCCCTAATCTGAAGATTACAAAATCTAAATGAGCTGAATGAAAATAAGGCAAAGCTTTCTGCAATGTATTCTTAAATATTAGCGAAAGAAACTTTTTAACATAATCTTATTACTATCCCAACTCTTAAAAATCTTGACTATATAGCCTGTCACAGTGCTACATGCCTTTACAATTTCAGCACTAGGAAAGGAGAGGCAGAACAACTCTGTGAGTTCAAGGCCAGCCTGTTCTACATACTGAGTTCCATGACAACAGGGCACAGAGACCTTGTCTTTAAAAAAAAAAACTACAACCACCAACAAAAACTTCACTACCTAACTCAAGCACATTGGCACATGCATCCAATTCCAGCATTTAAGTGGGGGTGGGGAAAGTAAGACAATCCAGAATTCCTGAACCTCAGTATAACCAGTCCAATAATAAAAAAATAAAAATACAAAAACACAAAAAACAACAACAACAAAACTAAGTACCAAGTTTATGAACAACTGCATTTAAGGTGAGCAACTACAGACAAAAATCTATATAGACAAGACAGGGCTTCTCATGTAGTCCTGGCTGTCCGGGAACTCTCCCTGTAGACCAGGCTGGCCTTGACCTCCGAGATCCGAATGCTCCTGCCTCTGGAATGCTGGGATTAAAGGCATGCACTGCTGGATACAAGTCTTTAAAGGAATACATTTCTTTTTAAAAACCTCCTCCAGAGACAGGCGTGGCGCACAAATTCCAGCAATCCTAAGGTGGATCCAGGAAGATCAGGCGTTCAAGGTCATCCTTAGCTATATACATCAACACATAGACTTTCCAGACCAGCTAGAGTCATATAAAATCCATATGCTTGCTGGTACACAAGGTACAGAGGGAGGACAAGACACATGGAGCCCAGAATTGGGGGTGCTAAAGGACAGAAAAACCAAAATTCCTCCAGAGAAACAATGCATGATAAGGCTGATTAAAATAAAACACGCACACAAAGCTGAGCTTGATGGTTCATGCTGTCGATCCCACACAGCACTTGGGAGGCAGAGGCCATAGATGTCTGAGTTTGAAGCCAGCCTGGTCTACAGGGCTTTCAGGACAGCCAGGGCTATAGAGAGAAATCCTGCTTCAAAAAACAAACACATAAGCAAACAAAAAACAAGGTAATACATACCTATGATCATAGTATTTAGGTTGCAAAAGCAGGAGGATCACCCACAAATTACCAGGCCAGCCTGGTCAACATAGTGAATTCCAAACTATCGAGTACAACACAGTGAAATCTTGCTTCAAACAAACAAACAAAATCCACATTTATAACCTTTTAAAACAGTCTTGATGTGTCCAATATCCATTCTATCCTGGTCAAATATTTTTTACTAGGGATTAGTTAGGACTGAGCATGAGGTAAGAATGGAAGCTATCTAGGAAGAATCTTATAAGAACCAGGAAGAAACCATTCATCTTAATAACAAAAAATTAGCACTGCCCCCTCATTGACACTAATAGTTTAAACTATTAAAATATGGGCTGGAGCCGGGCAGTGGTGGCGCACGCCTTTAATCCCAGCACTCAGGAGGCAGAGGCAGGTGGATTTATGAGTTCAGACCAGCCTGGTCTACAGAGGGAGTTCCAGGACAGCCAGAGCTACACAGAGAAACCCTGTCTCGAAAAAACCAAAAAAAAAGAAAAAAAAAAAAAAAAAAATATATATATATATATATATATATATATATATATATATGGGCTGGAGAGATGGCTCAGAGGTTAGCACTGGTTCCTCTTACAGAGATTCTTAGTTCAATTCCCGCAACCACATAGTCCCATCTGCAGTGGGATCTGATACCCTCTTCTGGTGTGTCAAGAAGACACAGTGTGCTCATTTACATAAAATAAATAGATTTACATAAACAAGATAAACAACTTTTTTAAAAAAACTATTAAAATATTTTATTTAAGAGGCCATCAGTATCAAAGCAGGCAGAATGGATAGCTCGCAAGAGTCTTAGTCCTGACGACAGTTACATCATAACAACTAATTCTGACATCTGCATGACTTCTGAAATTCCAGCTATAAACAAAACAACGAAACATTTGATTATTTAAACCAGGTGAAGTTAGGTTTCTCCTCACACCCTAAGATAGTAACATAAAGATTAACCTCTCTTATTTTAGAGTATGTACTCCATGAAAACCTGTTTCCAGAAAAGTTATAGCTGTCCTTTTATAAACCTCACCTAAAAGGAAAAAAATTAAGGTAATTTTCCTCCTCATACCCCAGCTCCAGAATTATATAAATATATTCTCTCACCACAGAAATGATCTAATATTAATAACGAAAAAAGTTAATTCTAAAGCAACTTCATGAATTAGCTATGTTAGCCAAAACAAAACAGCATTCAAAAGGCTAACTCTAAACATACTTCATAAACTGGGAATAATTCAAAAGATAGCATTAAAATTCAACCCAAGTCACCACAATGGCACACTATCATCTCAGCTATTCAGGAGTTTAATGCAGGAAAATCCTGAATTTGAGGCCAGCCTGGGCCAGAAAGGGTGACTCCATCATTGGCAGACTGTTTATCTTACATGTACAAAATCCCAGCCAATTCCTGTTACTACATATACCAGACACAACAGGCCCAAACCTGTAAACCCAACACTTGAGTGGAGGTAGGAGTTATCTTCTACATAGAGAGTTGAAGGCCAGCATGGGATATATGAAACTATATTGAAGTCAATCAATAATTTTCATAAGTCAGCTGGCAATTCTAAAACAATAATAAAACATAAAACCTGCTCTGATGGCAGAGAAGACCTAAGGATTTTGAAAGATACAGCTGTTCCTTCCAATGAAGAGGTCCATCATTCCCTGACCCCACCCCCTCCCCACTCCCCCTCCGTGTGTGTGTGTGTGTGTGTGTGTGTGTGTGTGTGTGTGTGTGTGTGTGTGTGTGTGTGTGTTGGGGAAGCACTGTTATACATTCAAATGCACATGACCATAAGGACAACAGAGGAAGACCTCAGATATATTCCTCTGTTGCTTTATATCACTCCCCCCCACACAATGGTTTTTTGAAACACTGTTTCTCTGTGTATCCCTGGCTGTCTTGAAACTCACTCTGTAGACCAGGCTGGCCTCAAACTCAGAGATCCACCTGCCTCTGCCTCCCAAGTGCTAGGATTAAAGGTGTGCGCCAACACTGCCCAGTACTTTACACTTATTTTTTGAGACAGATCTCTCACTGAACTTGAAGTTCACCCATTTTGGCTAGGCTGCCTAGCCATCAAACTAGATCTGCCTGTTTTCAACCCCAGACACAGTTCATTGTTTTTATGTGGTGATGGGTGTTCAAACTTAGGTCCTTGTGCTTGTACAATAGTGTTTCTACCCACTGAGCTACTCTTCTTTCTTAAGCCATTGATTTTGGGGTTCCATGTATACATAAGAACATACAGTGATAGAGTAAGAAATGTCTGAAGCTACTGAACAAAAAGGCTAGGCATGGTGATATGTACCTTTAATCCCAGCACATGGGAAGGAGAAGCAGGCAGATCTCGAGATCAAAGCCAGCTTGGTCTACACAGAAAGTTTTACGACAGCCATGGCTACACAGAGAAACCATGTCTCAAAAAAGAAAGAAAGAAAAATAGAAAGAAAGAGGGCTGGAAAGATGGCTCAGTGGTTAAGAGCACTAACTGCTCTTCCGAAGATCATGAGTTCAAATCCCAGCAACCACATGGTGGCTGACAACCATCTGTAAATGAGATCTGATGCCCTCTTCTGGTGTGTCTGAAGACAGCTACAGTGTACACATTAAAAAACAAAAAAAAACAAAAAAAGAAGACATTAAAACACAAATTTAACAAAATTATTCCAAATGAACTAATTTCTAGCACATAATAAAAACCATATAATATCTAACTGAAACTATTTTCTGTGGTAAAGGGAGAGGAAAGCCAGGCATACTGTTATTTTGTATATAGTCGCAGCTACTCAGGAAGCCAAGGTGGGAGGATCTCAAATACAGGCCAGCCTCATCCACACAGCAGACTCTACTTTAAAAGGAAAGAGAGGCTAGACATGGCTGCAGAGGACCTAGGTTTGATTCCCAGCGCCCATATAACGCCTGACAATCATCCATAATGCTAGTTTTGGGATCCAACACCCTTTGCAAGGCAACAGGTATGCATATACATATATGCAAGCAAAACGTTTTGCACAAAGTAAATAAATCTGAAGTAGTTTTTAAAAGGTACAAATATTTAACTGGGCATGATACTACATACCTGTAATCCTAGTATTGGGGAGAATAAGACAGAAAAATCATGAGTTCATGGACAGTCTAGATAATATGGTGAATTTTGGGCCAGCCTAGGCACAAACAAAATTGTGCTAAAAAAAGGGGCAGGGGGAACACCTCACAATTCCTGGAATATCTATGGTAGTAATATCAAAATATGACTACCAGCTAAGCATGATGGCACACCTTTAAGCACTTAGGAGGCAGAAGTAGATAGATCTGTGAGCTGTCTGGTTCAGCCTGGTCTACATAGCAAGTTCTAGGACAGCCAGGGACACAGAGCAAGACCCTATTTCAAAAAAAAAAAAAAAAAAAAAAAATTTTTTTAAAATAAAACCTTGTTTCTAATATTCAGACCCACAGAATTAAAGTTTTATAACAATGACAATACCTATATTCTTAACTAAAACATTTTGAGGGAATTACTAAAGATTGAACCCAAAGTCTCAAACATGCTAAATACACAGTCAATATAACTTTTATTCACTAAATTTAGTTGTTGTCTCAGAGGCTTACTGCTAAATAAGCTCACCCTTTATAGTTCTTTCTGAACTCTGGATGACTGGTTCAACTCAGCTGTTCTGGCCCAAACTACTCTCCAAGCTGACTGATTCAAACTGGCTTCTTTTATTAGCTTCTGACTGAATTTCTCTGCTTGGCTTCAAACTAACTCTGGCAATCTGTTCAAATCGTCTGGCTCCTTCTCATTCTGTGGCTTGTTTTGTATTTACCTGCAACCTGTCTTTGTAAAAAGATCCCAATAAAACTGGTTCTGAACTGAACTTAATCAAACTCAGCTGCTGAACTCATCTGAACTCACTGTATTGCCTGAACTCAACTGAACTAAACAGAACTGCCTGAACTGCCCTCAAATTAGACATAACCTTCAAAACATGACTTCTTCCTTCTACAAATTTACTTTACCTACATTGTTTGGGATTAAAGGATTGTACTAAGGGTATGTCTACATTCCAGCCAGCTCACACAGACCTAGGTCTTTGGATGTTATCCCTTCCCAGAGCAGCCATGTTGCTGGATTAAAATTCCTCTACAACCCCCATTCTACTTTAAATGTCACTAAAAATGGACATAGCTTTAAAGTTCTATTATTCATTTTCTTTCATCTATAAACATTTATTAAGCTCCAGAGGTAGGGGGGCAGGCAGGAGATGATTAGAAGCTACATGGTACGTACACACACAAAACATTATTATCTATCCATTTTTTTTTTTTAGATTTATTTATTGATTTTATGTATATGAATGTTCCATCTGCATGTACACCTACATGCCATAAGAGGGCACCAGATCCCATCAGAGATGGTTGTGAGCCATGGTGTGGTTGCTGGGAATTGAACTCAGGACTGGAAGAGCAGCCAGTGCTCTTAACTTCTGATCCATCTCAACAGCCCTCCAATGTTTGAATGGGATAAAAAAAAAAAAAAAGATCAATGCACTAGCCTGGTCTACAGATTGAGTTCCAGGACAGACAAGGCTACACAGAGAAACCCTGTCTAAATGGAGGGAGAAAAAAAAAAAAATTCAAAACTAATAGTTGCCAAAAATCAATTAGTAAAATTTTAGTAGGCTTATGCTTCCAATTCTTTGTGAAGACAGCCTAAATCATCACAAGAAGTCTAAAATTAGGTGTTACTTAAAAGCATAAACAATAAGAAGTAGCAATGTGAGTACCCCAAATAAAAGGAAAAGTTAAGGGAGCCAAGGAAGCAACAGGGATCGAAAGTATTAGACTTGTCACCTCTACCCTAAATTTCTCAAAATAAGCAAAAGGCCTCAAAAGGAAAATCCTGTGAGCTAATCTAATTGTACTGAATTCTGCCTGTTTTCATTCTCCAGTCTTTGCTGTTGCCCTAGGAGACATTTCTAGGTTTCTTCTTCATTCTGTAAAAGACTTTAAAACATTAGTTATACCTTTAATTATTTTATCTTCATTGAGTAATTAGGCAATTAGACACATCTCAATTGGAGCCATTATTACTCTGATACCAAAACTAGACAAAAACCTCATGATAAAATTATACAGATCAATATTCTTTGATATAGTTATAAAAATCCTCAATAAAGCAAAAATTAATCCAGAAACATACAAAAAAGGATTACATTACAGTTGCTGAATGTTTTATTCCAGGTTAGTTTAACAGCTGAAAGTCTATTATACACAATGTTATTAGAGAACAAAACCACACAGCCAGAGCTGTAGAGATGGCTTAGCAGTTAAGAGCACTGGCACGCCTGGCAGTGGTGGCGCACGCCTTTAATCCCAGCACTCGGGAGGCAGAGGCAGGCGGATTTCTGAGTTCGAGGCCAGCCTGGTCTACAGAGTGAGTTCCAGGATAGTCAGGGCTACACAGAGAAACCCTGTCTCGAAAAAAAACAAAAACAAAAAAAAAGAAAAAATTAAATTTGTTGCCAGGTGTGGCAGTATATACCTTTAATCCCAGAAGAGGTAGGTAGATCTCCGAATTTGAGGCAAGTCTGGTTTACAGAGTAAGTTCCAGAACAGCCAGAATTACAAAGGGAAAGCCTATCTCAAAAAAGTCAGTAAGTAAATAGATAAATGTGTTTTGTTTTATTTTAAGACTTATTTATTTATTTACTTATTTATTTATTTATTTATTTATTTATTTATTATAAGTACACTGTAGCTATCTTCAGACACACCAGAAGAGGGCATCAGATCTCATTACAGATGGATGTGAGCCACCATGTGGTTGCTGGGAATTGAACTCAGGACCTCTGGAAGAACAGTCAGTGCTCTTAACCATTGAGCCATCTCTCCAGCCCAATTAATGTGTTTTAAATGATGAAGTTAAAATAGTATTTAACTTCTAAACAATTTCACTTTGCAAAACAATGTACCACTTGTGAAATGTCAGAAGGCAAGCCATATCTCCTTTGCCCTTTATTTCTCCTTGAGAAATTACCTAAGCACATTAATCTGCCTTCATGTCATACTTGCAACTTCATTGCCAGTAGTGCATGTATGGGAAACTTAAGTTTCCTTCAAATTTAAGCTACTCTAAATTGCTCTTAAGGAGAATGAAATAAGAAGACCCAGCATGTCACAGATAAAAGCAATCATCTACCAGAATAATAACTTATAAGGGTTTAGAATACAGTTAAGTGAGTTAGAGTTTAAAGAACACAAAATCCTACTGCTGGAAGAATTATCTTCAGGGACTTAGGACTGGAATGTACTGTTATTTTAAAAGTTTAAACAAAAGCAACAGTATTATACACTGCCTAAAGACTATAGTAATAGATAGTTGGCAAAACTCTACTCAAAGAGAAAGTATTGAGCATTCTTGTTACCAAAACTACCGAGGGCATAAAGATGTTCTCCCTCTAAAGTATGAGCATCAAGGAGAGTGCATTCTAAAGAAGAGACAGTGGTCACCAGTCAGCTCGCTTCCAATCCGTTCTAATCATTTTATCTTTTTCTTATAAATCAACAGTGCTTGTTCTGCATATAGTCTGACATAATTATGATTAGGACAGGTCACTGGAGTCTAAAAGATCACTGGACTAAGGCAATGCTGGACAACACTTCAAGTTATCTATCTATATCTGAAATAGCCATGTGATTTTTTTTTTTTTGACAAATGACTTTATTTTCTAAATGTCCTCCTATATGAGATGAAAACTTTTTTCTAGTAGTTTGAATCAAGGTTTCTTTTTTTTTTTCTCCTTTCTTTTGTTTGTATGAATGTTTTGCCTGCATGGATATATGTGCACTGAATGCATGCCTGATGCTTGCTGAGGTCAGAAAAGGAACTGTATCCCCTGGGACTGGATTTACAGATGGCTATAAGCCACCCTACAGTTGCCGGGAATCAAACCTTAGTCCTCTGCAAAGCAACAAAAAAGCCCCAAATCAAGATTTCTTTCTTTCTTTTTTTTTTTTAAAGATTTATTTATTTTATGAGTACACTGTTGCTGTCTTCAGACACACCAGAAGAGGGCACCAGATCCCTATTACAGATGGCTATGAGCCACCATGTGGTTGCTGGGAATTGAACTCATGAACTCTGGAAGAGCAGTCAGTGCTCTTAACCGCTGAGCCATCTCACCAGCCCCAAGATTTCTTTTAACACTAACTTTCACTGATTTGGAAACATAGAAAGTACAATAAAAATGATAATGAAGTGAGGTTCAGTATTCCAAATACATGTTTAAGAGCATACAATTTTGGAGAAATTATACAGATTTTAAATAATAAGCACTGTTTTCTCCAAAAATATTAGGGTAGCCCCCTAAGGCAGATAGACAGACAGGTAGATAGACAGAACAGGACAGGACTGGACCTTTTGAATTACAATCAGAAATTAATGTGTATGGGCTGGGCTCAGTAATTAATTAAAGCACTCAATATGCAAGTGTGGAGACCTAAATCCTAGTTTCCAGAATCAGGCACAGTGTGCTGGATCTGTAACACCAGCACTCCTACTGTGAGATGGGAGGCAGAGACAGGATACAGGTATATACAGCAGAGAACAACCACAAAAACAGTGAGCAAGACCCTGTCTCAAGCAAGGTAGGAGGCAGAGACTAGTATCTGAAGTGGCCCTTTAGCCTGCACATGCCTAATAGAATGTGCATGCCCTTATTCACATCGGATTCTCACCTGCGCTCAAACACACACACACAAAATTGACGTATATGATCACTAGTAATATAAATAAACATAACTATCTCCAGTATATACATGGAGAACAACTAAAAATTGCCACCCAATTTGAGAAAACATATAATCCCCAATCTAGACTTTAGTTATATAATTTTTTTTTAACTTAAATAGATGTGCCTATAAAGCAGAGATGGACTTTAAAATACTTTACTGAAAGAAAGAGATCACAAAATTTAGGTGTGCAACCAAAAAAATTTTTAAATTGCTAAGTAGCACAGTAAGGGATAAGAGAGTGAAGAAAAACTACTTTTCTCAAAATAGGAAAAAAATCACAAATGAGAGAAAGCAGTAAAAACCATTACAGGAAAGCTGTCCAAGGAGCCCTGAGACTTAACACAGCAAAACCTAACAGCTAGGTGTGGTGCCTCAGCTCATTCCCACCACTTAAAAGACTGCTAAGCAATCAAAGTTAGCCTGGGAGACATATAAACTGAGTTCCTGGATTTAAGACCTTGTCTTAAAAAAAAAAAAAAAAAAAAAAAAAAAAAGCTTACAAGAAAATGCAAAGCTACTAAATGACAGAAGGGTCATTTGGTAAATGGATTTAATAATCAAGTATTAACAGTGATCAAAGCAAAACACCTAACATACAACTTTTATTTACTTCAGTATTTACTAGGGAAGATATATGGGAGGAAAACTATTTCTAAATTATTCTTTAAAGCATATAAATCACTGATAATGAACCAAACTCATCATTAAATATGCAAGAGGCTTCTGAACTAATATACCAAATGTCAGACAGACATTTAAAGTATCAATTATAAGACTGCTCAGAAAAACATACTAGCTGATAGTTGTTGGAGACTGGTTCTAATGTTTTGATTCAATCGGGAATCTGTGTGTCCAAATGCTTAAATGTCCTTGTCCCCAATTGGTTTTTGGTCGATCAATAAAGATGCCAGTGAGCCGGGCAATGGTGGCGCATGCCTTTAATCCCAGCACTTGGGAGGCAGAGGCAGGCGGATTTCTGAGTTCAAGGTCAGCCTGGTCTACAGAGTGAGTTCCAGGACAGCCAGGGCTGCACAGAGAAACCCTGTCTCAAAAAACAAACAAACAAACAAAACAAAACAAAAAGTAAAAAAACAAACAAAAATCCTTCAAAAAGCAGACATGAAGGTGAACTGCTGTAATCCCAGCACCTAGGGGTAACAACCAAAATCATCAAGCCCTACCTAGTTTATTTAGAGTTCCAGGCAGTCCAAGGCCACATAGTGAGAAATTATCTCAAGAAAAAAATCAAAACAATATTCAAGAGCTAGAGAGATGTCTCAGCAATTAAGAACACTTGTTGCTCTTATGCTTGCAAGGGATCCAGCACCCACATGGTACCCCACAACTATCTCTAACTCTAGTTTTTAGGGATCCAACACCACCTGCTGACCTCTGGGGCACTCAGTGTAGTGGTCACGTACATACATGCAGGCAAAAGATTCATACTCAAGAAAAATAAACACACCTAAAAATCTGTTTTAATCTTCAAAAAAATAAATTCAGCCAAGCCTGTTAGCTCATGCCTTCAATTTCAAGCACTTAGGAGGTAGAGACAGGTAGATCTCTGTGAGTTCCAGAATAGCCAAGGCTACATACATGGTGATACTGTGTCTCTAATTAATCAATTAATTTCAGCAGGGAGTGGTGGAGCATGCCTTTAATCTCAGGACTTGGAAGGCAAAAGCAAACACATCTCTGTGAGTTCAAGGCCAGTATGGTCCACACAGAATTCCAGGCCCACCACAGCCACATAGTCAGACCCAGTCCCAAAAATAGAGTGGAGAGATGGCTAATCAGTTAACAGTGTTTGCTGCTCTTCCAAAGGACCCAAGTTCAGTTCTAAGCACTGTCTTCAGGTGGCTCACAACCACCTATAACTCCAGTTCCAGGGAATTCAATGCCCTCTTCTGCCCTCCTTGGGCACTGCACACATATGACATATATAAATAAAAATAAATCTTTAAAAGTAAATAAATACCCTGTTTTTAATTCACAGCACCAAAGGTCTACAACAGTACAGTAGTTCTGTAGCCTGAGGTTTTTTCACTACCCATGTATTTAAGACATTAAAAATATTTACTCTAGCTGGGCAGTGGTGGGACACACCTTTAATCCCAGCACTTGAGAGGCAGAGGCAGATGGATTTCTGAGTTCCAGGCCAGCCTGGTCTACAGAGTGAGTTCCAGGACAGCCAGAGTTACACAGAGAAACCCTGTCTTGAAAAACCAAAAAAAAAAAAAAAAAATTTACTCTTGCCAGGTGGTAGGGGCACACACTTTTAGACTAGCAATGGGGAGGCAGAGACGGACTAATCTGAGTTTAAGGCCCGCCTATGACAGTTCATTTGCCAGTTTGATAAGTGAAATCATTTACTTTGCATACCTTTGATTAGTTATCGGAATAAAAATGTTTTCCATATGCTTCTTGGTGGTTTATATTTTCTTTTTGTGAACTTTCATTATGTTCTTTGTCAATAAAGCTTTTTTCTCTTGATGAACTTAAAAAAAATCAGTTGTGATAAAGCCACATAAGTAACTTTGGCTCCCCCTACTGGTCAAATATAACCATGATCAAGAGACGGTGGTGCACATCCTTAATTCCAGAACTTGGGAGGCAGAGGCAGGTGGATCTCTATGAGTTCTAGGCCAGCTAGAGCTACAGAGTAAGACTCTGGCTCCAAAAAAATAAAAACTTGCTCCCTCCCAGCTCTTGAGAGGCAGAGGCAATTGGATCTCTGATTTGAGTTCCAAGACAGCCAAAGAAACTCTGTCTAGAAAAACCAAAGATAGAAAAACCAAAGATAGATAGATAGATAGATAGATAGATGACAGACAAAACTCCAATCTGATGAAAATACAGAAAAAAGTACCATTTTTCCCCAATTAAACAATGTAATTTTGAAAAGTTAAGTATAAAAATGGAAGGAAAATTGAAGAAAAAATTATTTATGGCATATGCCTATAATCCCAACATTTTGGGAAGCAGATTCTTTTGCTTTCTAGGCCAGTTTAGGCTGTATAGCTAGATTCTATCTCAAAACAACAAACCTTAGACTTAGTCCTTTTTTACACCTACAAAAGATTGGTAGGAAACACAAACTACACAGCCACGTAACTACATTCTCAGAGGTTCACAGGCAACTCACACACACTATAAGACAGTGGGTCTGTATTCCTACCATGCCAATGGACTCTGATCCAATTAATAGAGGTTACAGTATTATAATACCTAGATTTGCCAAGAATTAGCGGTAAAACCTTAAACTATATCATCTTTTAAAAGTATGCCTCAATATATCTAATACCTTAAAATCAAGGAAAATTGATCACAGAGGCCAGCAAGTCCTGGCACAAAACAACTATGAAGACGACAAGGGCCTCCAGTTCCTAGGCACTCACAACTTCTAGCTGTGTTTCTCCATTCAACCCTTCCAACTGTACTGTGGGGGAAAGGCTGGGAAAAAAATGTGTCACTTTGGATCCCTTCCTATTAATATAAGCACCCATTATCCAACAATAGCAGCCAGAACATAATGATGATAAGATTCAGTCTGCATTACCTAAAGATTTCCCCAAAGTCCAAATATTTAGGTTACACAGACTGCGCTATTCTGGTTCACCCACTAAGCTATGCTGGAATCACCACAACACAATCTTAGCTACACCATTATCTTAGCTATCTCTGAACAGAAAGAGCCACAAGAGACTTAAAGAACTATCATTTTTTTATCAAATGTCACATGTCCACATTGCCCAAATGAAGTGTACCCTGTGAAAGGAAAGGGCACAATGACCACCTGTTGAAAAAAAATAGTGTAAGGACTCACACATTGGCCTGAGGAACAGCGGGACAGTTGAAGAATTGTACACATAAACCTTAATATACTATATGAAACGTCAGAGTAAACAAATGCTTAATGACACATCTTTTGTAACACATGAATCAGCTACTGATTTGCAAAGTGGGACACACCCAAGTTCATATGACTCTGAAGTACCTGTTTGAAAATGGACCTCAGAGTCTGAACTGCCAACACATCTACCAAGTTTAGAACAGAATTTTACAAGTATGTAAGCTATAATAAAGTAAAAAGTCAAACTCATCCTTATAATGAGAGTTAATTTAAGAACTTCATTAATATCTGAACAGCAACAATCAAACAGCAATAAAACAAATCCTAAGAATCTAATAATTCTGAGGATGAGTATCCTATAAGATAATGGAAGAGCAGCAAATTCAAGAACATTCTAGATAGATCTAGACATACTGGCAAATACCTAAAATCCTAGCATTTGGAATGTAGAAGCAGCAAATTCATGAAGTTAAGGCCATGCTCCATGCTCAGCAACCTAAAAAGTTCCAAGGCAGCTTGGACTCTGAAGCCCTGACTCAAAACACAAGTAATTGAACAAATATTCTTGATTCTAATATATATATAGATTCTAATATATATATATTCTAATATATATATATATTAGAATATATATATGAGGTGACAAAATAAAAATAACAAAAAGCAAATATCTTACCTTAAGAGGCGTCCAAATAGCATACATAGTGTCAGAAATAATTCAGACAACTCAGAAATAAGCAGGAAGAGACTAAGTAATTCCCCAATTACCACGGATAAGGAAGTAGATCTGAAAAGGAAGAAGTTTTTCACTTAGATGGAAAAATAGTATAGAATATGTAAATAGCTTATTCTATCTGGGAAGGATGTTCAATACTAGTTGCCTAAAAAGTGTACAAGTGCTGGGCGTGGTGCACTTTAATCCTAGCACTCAGAGGAGGCTGAGGCAGGCTGTTATCTATGAGTTCAACACCAGCCTGGTATACAGTGACTTCTGGGCCAAGTAAGAGCTACTTACAGAGACAGTCTCAAATCCCCCCCCCCAAAAAAAAGGTACAATATAAAATTCCCTTTGTAAAGGGCATATGTGTATCTCTATATGTATGTAGAAATGTATTTTACATCAAAGAAAAACATATATTAAATAACTGAAAATTACTTATCAAAGATTCAGAAAACTAAAACTCCAGAGGAAAAAAGTTATTACTACCAGAGTATTTCATAAACACTACTGAAAATTATTTATCTAAAAAGATGTACAACTATTTTATTTAGTAAACTAAAAAACCTCTCTGACAATTCCAATGTTTTAACTTTTCCTAAAATTGTTTCAGAGCTGATAGCACATTGAAAAAAAAAAAAAAAAAAAAGTAACATCTATTCTTCACTGAAGTACTACAAGCAAAAAGAAAAGACCCTTCTTTTCTAGAGATGTTTAAAAGCAGACCAGAGGAATTAATTTTGAAGATGGAGGGTGTTAAGTTTGCAGGGACTCAGAAGAATGGACTAAATGACCCCTTGTAGGAGCCTTATGTCCTAGGCCTGAATGAAAATTCCAGCTTAACCAGTTACTGCTTCACTTAAAATGGAGGCTTGCCTGAGTAGGAACACAAAAATAACACACTCACCTCTTTAAAAATAATTTCTTAAAATCAGAGTCGACGTCCCCGTTTTAAAAATAAAGCTCTGGAGTGGGTTTGCTGTCTCCACGTTTGTCACTTCGGTTAGGGACACTTGGCATCACTTTGCCTAGCGCTCATTGGATTTTGGGGGGTGGGGACGGGAGGAGTTTGACTCTTGACCCGACTCTCAGGCAAGCCTGGGCGCCCCCCACCACCACCGAGCGACGAGACCCCCAGCTCTACAGGACCACAGGGCTGAGATCCCAGCGAGCTCCAGTCCGCGCCCCTCCCCCGCCTCGGACCCTTGTCCCGGAGCCTCCCCCACCCTCCGCGGCCCACGACTCCTCCGGCCCTGTCCCCATTGTTAAGGAGGGGGCGGCCGTGGCCGGGGCTCGCGGCCCGGAGCCCGTGGCCGTTGACCAACTCGCCTCAGGAGGGGGCGGCCCGCGGGATGCCGCTTCCCGTCCTGCCCGCCACGGTCCGTCCCACCTCGCTCGGCCTGGCGCCCCCGGGCTCCGCTCGGCGCCCCCCCCCCCCAGGCCCTGTGGCCACCCGTCGCCAGGCACGCCACGGCCCACGGCCCGAGGCCGAGGCCTTGAGGGTGGGCGCCGGCAGGGGGTCCCCGCGCCCCACACGCGTCCCCGCGTCCTCAGAACGGCCGCCTTCAGGGCCCTCGGCGGCGCCCGCTCCCGCGACCCCTCAACCTTCCGCCGCCCCGCGGCGGCGTCCCCCACGGCGTCCTCGGGCCGAGACACGCCACTCTGCGCCACCATCACCCCGACTCGCCGCGCCCCCACCCCCTGGGGCAGCAGTGCCAACGGCAGCTCCCCCGGCCCCAGACCTACCTGCACGGCTCAACCAAGCCTAGAGTGGGGGGCGGGCAAGCTTCCGCCCTCCTCTGTCTCCCATTGGTCCTCCGAGGGCAATTCGCGAGCACCATTGGCTGAGAGTGGACGTCCGTCAGAGCTGTGGGGCGGGATGGGGAGGGGGGAGAGATGCTGGTGCCTCGGCGTCTCTGTCTCTGTATCTCTCTGTCTCTGTCTCGGCCCTAGGAAAGGAAAGGCTTGGGCTGGACGGAACTGGAAGGGGGCCTAGTGGGAGAAATAAGAATAGGAATCCCTACAGTGCTTCACAGCAGTCCACCACTCAACCCCTGGCCTCAGTCCCTCAGGTCCTCTTCTCTGTCACCCCCAACCCCTGCCCCTCACCTCACCCTTCCAGGTTCTTCATCCAGGAAGCGATGTGATGAGAACCCGGCCCGGAAGGCCATAGGGAGAGATTTTGTATATGTACATAAAATATACACATATATAACTGTTTATTTTTAAAGTCAACCAGATTTGAGGTTCTGAGAGCCTGGAAAGGCCACACATCTCACTGACCAGGAAGGAATTGAGAGAAAGCTGAATCAAAAAATCACTCTCAGAGGTGGTTAGCAGTGGTTGCTTCCTGGGATGACATGGAGTTCTCAGCAGACCAAGGAAGAGGAAGACTCAACATCTCAGGCACATCCTTGGTAGATACTGATTTTCCATAAACATTCCAACTAAAATAATATTAATTAGCAGAGCATGACGCTATACGCTTGTGATTCTAGCACAAAAGGCTAATGTAGAAAATAGTATTAAGTTCGAGAGCCAGCCTGGGCTACAGAGAGAGACTATTTCAAAAAATAATAATAATAATTTATTTTGAATCAGGTCACAAAATCAGAAACGAAATGGTTATCTAAGAAAATCAGGACAACATCCACATAAACTGGGACTTTTAATTTGCTTCGTTTCAAATACCAGTAATAAGTGATTGTGTTCTGAGGAATTCCAAAACATAAGAGAGACTAAACAATCCACAGATGAGTAGTACTAAACGATCAACTTTCTCAAATTGAAAACCAAACAAACGAAAAACCAGTTAAAATAATGACAAAACAGCATAAAGGCAGAGGAACAAGGGTCTATTGCAAAGCAGAATACCAAAACTATGAGAGAGCCTTAGGTCTTGAGGCTACGCTTAAAGGACTGTCTTTAGGCCATGGTAGACATATGACAAAAGTAAAAAGAAAATACTTGTAAAACAGAAATCTTAACTTTTTCAGTCTTAGTGACACATAAGGACTCTCTTTCCCAGAATTCCCAGAGGAAGCAGAACAGATTGCCTCCAAACGATCATCTGGGCTACAGAGAAACCCAAAGAACACCGCGTATACTAAAATACAGCTTGTTTTATGTTTATTTTTATGTGTATGAGTGTTCTGCCTGCATGTACATAAAGCGCACCGTGTGCAGGCCTGGTGCCCTCGCAGACCCGAAGAGAGCCCTGAGCCCTGAAATAACTAGAATTACAACTGCTGGAGCCACTGTGTGGGTGCTGGAAACCAAACCTCTGTCCCATGCAAGAATAGGCAAGTGCTCTTAATTGCCAAACTATCTTTCCAGCCCCTAAAATACAGTTTTAGGACACGCATGCCATTAATGGCCATTAATCAAGAACCCAGATAGCTGTTACAAAAAGAACCAAGTTTTCAAAAAATATTTCTAAAAGTATATATAGCAATATAGGTGCTTTAAAATAATAACCAGTAATAATTAGTTGAATGACCACTTTAAAGTAATAATTGAATTTTTTTTTTTTTTTGGTTTTTCGAGACAGGTTTCTCTGTGTGGCCCTGGCTGTTCTGGAACTCAGTCTGTGTAGACCAGGCTGGCCTCAAACTCAGAAATCCACCTGCCTCTGCCTCCCGAGTGCTGGGATTAAAGGTGTGCGCCACCACTGCCTGGCTAATTGAATCATTTTTAAAGAGAAAAATCTGAAACAACTGTCATACACTGTGAAACTATAACACATGAGATGACAGAGCCACGGGTTCTGCTAAAACCACTAAGGTTTGTTGTCTCCATTCACAGTTGGAGGAAATGTACATATTCTCTTGCATTAGAGCAAAACTTCATGGAATTCCAATTCCTCTGTGAAACACACACACACACACACACACACACACACACACACACACACACCCCAAAAACAAAAACAAAACACAAAAACCTAACATAAAGAAATTACCCTCCCTATCGTCCACACACTGTGGCTCCCCCTCCTGTGGCCCCTCTCCCCTGCCTCCAAATACTTTCCGGTTCACACTCACACCCATAGATGTCTGACATCTCTGCGACACAAAGAAACACGGTAACAGATGAAAGCTAAAGAAGGGACTGGACATAGGGATGGAAATGATGGAAATGTTATCCACATGTCTGAAATAATTTTTAAAATAAAAATGAAAAGTTCTCTATCAATATCTTCTCAGTGGGTTGATTCTGCTTAGATCACCTTCTGTGCGGCTGCCTGATTACTGTCTATGAAGCGGGGCAGAGCAGGGAATAGAGAGGTGGCTTTGTAGTATAGAGTAGAAGCAGCTGCTCTTGCAGAGGACCCAGGTTCAATCCCCAACACCCACATGCTGGCTCACAACAGTCTGTAACTCCAGTTCCAGGGGATCTGATGCCTTCACCTGACTTCCACAGGCATTCATACCTACATGTAGGCACAAACTCATGCCCATAGAATAAAACTAAATAAATCCTTTTTAAAAATATTTACTGGGTAAGTAGTAGGTTGTCTACCATATCTAGGTTCAATCCCCAGAACTAACACCTCCACGAATACAGGCACACAGGCATGCATGCTCACTTGTTTGCTCACTTCTCAATCAGGTGTGGTGGTTCACATCTGCAACGCTAGCACTCTGGAGACAAAAGGATAACTCCAAATTTAAGTCTTGTCTATCTAGTGAGTTTCAGGCCAGAATGTACTTCAGAGTGAAACCCTGTCAGAAACCCCACATAAAAGGAGCCAAGGATGGGGACATTTGCCGATAACTCCTGTGCTGGGAGGTGGAAGAACGAGGTCATTCTCATCTACATTGAAAATTCCAGGCATGCCTGGAGAACCTCGTCCAGAAATGGGAAGGACAGTAGCAGTAGTAGTAGTAGTAGTAGTAGTAGTAGTAGTAGTAGTAGTAGTAGTAGTAATAATAATAATAATATGAGGATTAAGTTATGTAATACATGTAATGGGTTTGGATATTTTTGGTTTGGATTTTTGTTGTTGTTTCTTTGGTTATTTTACTTTTTCTTGTTTTTTTTTTTGTTTGTTTGTTTTTGGTTTTTCGAGACAGGGTTTCTCTGTGTAGCCCTGGCTGTCCTGGAACTCCCTCTGTAGACCAGGCTGGCCTCGAACTCAGAAATCCGCCTGCCTCTGCCTCCCAAGTGCTGGGATTAAAGGCGTGCGCCACCACTGCCTGGCTATTTTACTTTTTCAAGACAGGGTTTCTCTGTGTAGCCCTGGCTGTCCTGAAACTCACTCTGTAGACCAGGCTGGCCTCGAACTCACAGACATCTGCCTGCCTCCACCTCTCCAGTGCTGGGTTTGTGGCATGTGACACCACAGCCCTGCTTGCAATGGGGCTTTAAAATCCCAAAGAGATCGATTATTTAGTTCGGTAGTACAGCATTTAGCGAGCAAGCATGAGGTCCCACATCTCCTCTCTAGTGTTGAAAAAAGAAAGCCTGAAACAGACAACATACTCAATGACTAAATATCATTTTTACCATATTTTTGGGCATCTTATATTCCAGGCCAGTCCATGAAAATTCTGTGATGATTATTTGTATTAATGTTATGGAAGACAGCAAGTTCAATTAATAAGAATAAGAATAATGAAGTTTACCTCAACTCTTGTTTCTCACTTAAATATTTCAATATTAGACCATTCCATTTTTTTTCCAATTATGTTTTTCCATTCCTCTGGGAAGGAAGACCAGTATCTCTTTAAAAGCCTTACAAACTCACTCAATGGGATGGGGAGGCTGCTCTAATTATGAGAGACTAATTCCCAAGTTAATGCTAATGACTAACGAACACTAGCCCCTGTGGCTGCTGGAACGGCCCCATTAGAAAAGACTATGATATAATCTAGTGACACTGAAGATGCACATACTCTGGGTCCAGCAGCCTTATAGAAAATGCAGAATCATATTAGCAGTGTTGTCTACAGAATATTCATGGGAGCAGTGGGCCCCACAGCCTCCAACTGGAGATATCCCAACTGTCTGACCATAGCGTGGTTAAATTGTGGGGTTTGTTGGGTTTCTTGTTTGGCTTGCTTTCGTTTGATTTGGTTGGCTGATTTTGGCATTTGGTTGTTGTTTGGTTTTGGTTTGAGGTTTGCTGTTGTTTGTTTGTTCTGAGACAAGCTCTTCATATGTAACCTAGGTTAGCTAGGAATTTATTACATAGCCCAAGCTGGCTTAGGTCCTAGGGACCTTCCATCGACTTCCCTAGTGCCCAGCTTCAAACTGTGGTTATGTTTTGCTTTTTTTTTTTTTTTTTTTTTTATAATTACTGTGTGTAGGCCATAGCACTTGTGTGGAGGTTACTGGAAAACCTTCAGGAACTGTAAGTCTGACAGCCCGAGTTCAATCCCTAGAGCCCACTTGAGGGTGACAGGAGAAATCTAACTCAACAAAGTTGGCCTAACCTCCACAGGTGGGTCAAGTATGCACACACATTGATAAATACAAATTTTTAATTAAGCTGGGCAATGTTGGCACACTCCTTAATCCCAGCACTGGGGGTGGAGGGTGGCGGGGGTGGAGGCAGGCAGATCTCTGTAAGTTCGAAGACAGCCAAGGAGACAGGGAGAAAGCCTGTCTCACGCTCCTCTCCCCCGAAAAGTTTAATTAAAAAGAAACTTACAAACAAGTCATACATTTTTATGTGTTATGTTTAACAATAAGAATAATTTTTAAAAAATGTAAAATCCCTACAGAAAAATGGACAAGGTATACGCCTCTCTCAGGGAAACAAGATCAGAGAAGTCTGGAGACCAATAAACATTGCACAGCTAGCTGTGTCAGCAAGCCTAGGTCGGCCTCCTCCACTGTCAATCAAGTAATATTTATATCCCTCAAAACATCACGCGTCCTCCATAGGTCTTGCCTCCACATGGGTCAGCACATGAGTCTGTCTCAGCTTACATCACTCTGTCAATCAGCCCGAGTCTGAGGAAGTGATAGGAAACTGCTGCACACCACCAGAAGGTTTTTGGTGCATTTCTCTATGGAGTCCCAACAAATGCAGCTCAACTACGCAACCTAAGGTGGACCTTAGGGAAGAATCCCTCATTACGTGTCCTTTCTCATGCTTGCTTTAACAGAACATCCTCTCTCCTGTGTCTGCTTCAGCTAAATGTTCCTTCAAAAGTCTGCCTTAGTCTTTCACCTGCGTCCACTTGAGCTAAATATCCCTTCGAGTGTTTGCCCCAGCAAAACACCATCAACAGACTTTCCAAAGAACCCTTAAGTTTCCACTTCAAAATTGCTTTGGGGCCAGAGAGATACCCAGCATTTGAAAGCACTGGTTGTTCTTGCTGAGGACTTGGGTTCGGTTCCCAGCAACCACGTAGCAGTTCACTATTTGTAACTCCAGTTCTAGGGGATCTGAAACCCCTTCCGGCCTCCATAGGCACCAGGCACTGATGCACAGACCTGCAGGCAGGCAGGAAATAAAGATAAGTCTTTTTTTTTTCTTTTCATGGACAATCTAAGTTTAAGTTATTTAAGACATCTCTTACAAGCAAAGGGATGGAAGATCAGTGTAATGGTCACCATCTGATAAAAGGAAAGATGAGCTTAGCATCCAATGGGCTTCGGTGGTCCACGCAGAGTAAGGATCCGAGAAAAAAAAAAAAAAAGGATCCGAACCAGTGCTGTGGTCCCTTGTTGCCTGTGGGAAGGTCCAGGTTTTCTTTACTCATCTTCAAAGTGGGTCGAATGAGGGTTCACATGAGGGTCGTGGAAGAGAGTATGGTTACCATCTCCCCAGGGGGAAGGGCTTGGTCCTGATGCGGAGATGGGGGTAGGTGAGGAACGCGGGTCTCTCGTGCTCTTCCTGTCGACTTCAGGAAAACGTTGAGCGTGCTCACCCCCACCCCAGGCAGTGCCACGAAGTAGGTGAAGGCCTTCCACATAAAGAGCTTAACCCTCCTCGCCATGGGCACCACTCGACATGAACCAATCCACCCGTGGGAGGGCCTGGCCCAGCAGCTGAGAGACTCTGGACACACACAACACTGCAGACGCCATCTTGGAACTCACGTCTTTAAATTTTTAAAAATATTTTATTATTTTATGTGTATGGGTGGTTTACCTGCATATATGTCTGTGTACCACGTGTGCCTATGGAGACCAGAAGAGGGCCTCACATCCCCTGAAACTGGAATAACAGAATATTATGAGCTCCCATGTGCGTGCAGGGAATTTAACCCAGGTCATCTGCAAAAGCAACCAGTGCCCTTAACTGCTAAATCTGATGGGCCAGTGAAGAAAGAATTAGCAGAGGGATAGAACAGTTAGTGTCACCCTTCTATACAGACTTGTGGGAGTCTAGTTCATAAGAACAGAATTCAAAAGATCTGTAATGGATAGGGGTTTGACAAAACTCAGACGGTGTACATAAGGTGCATTACATGTGCGACTGAGAAGCCAGCCCTGCATGCGAGGCATGATTTCCATACAAACCAGCAGAGCTGTGCAACATGAAATTCTAACAGAGCGCAGCGTAACTTTCCTGTTTTGTGTTGCGTATGTGTGTGTGTGATTTACACACTAATAAAATTTTTATTAGTCCTCTCCTTCGAAATTTGCACTGTCTTGGGGCTAGAAAGCCGGGTGAGCAGTCAAACGAATTTATTGTTCTTGCAGAGGGGCAGATTTCAGTTGCCAGCACTCACATCAGGTGGCTCACAAATACCCATAGTTCAGTTCCTCTAGCCTACGTGGGGAAACTGCATACCTGTGGTGTGTATAAAAACTCATGCAGGCACACACATACACTTAAATAAAAAAGAAAAATAAATGTTTTTTGTTTTAAAAGGTGGAATGGAAAGATGGCTCAGTTAAGCAGTTAAGTGCACTGCTGCTCTTCCAAAGGACTCGGGTTCAATTCCCAGCACCCACAAGGCAGCTCACAACTGTCCATACCTCCAGTTCTAGGGCATCTGACATTCGCATGCACACAGGCAAAACAGCAATGTATGTGAAAATTTTTAAAGAGTTGGATACAAGGGGGGTGAAAAAAGAATGATATAAAAGCAAAACAAAAAGGAAGCACACCATCACTGAGCAGGTGAGGTCACCCCAGTATCTCTGCTCCCCTCTTGTCACTTAGTCTCCTGCTCCCCTTTGCCAGTCTCACTGGTGGCTCTTCAGTCCCCCTGGCCACCTTCGCTCTGTCCTCGGGTTCCTTTCATTGTTTTCTTGAGGTCTTTTTTCTTCTCATACGGACCACATCTTACAGGCTTCATTTGTATTTGCATAAGCCAAGGAATCATAAAATAAATCAGAAGCCAGTTGCCTTTCCACCACAAAAAAAAAAAAAAAAAAAAAAAAAAAAATCTGGATCCAAATTCAGAGGTGACGTCTGGTGTTTGTTTGTTTGTTTGTTTTGTTTTTAAACATTTTGTCCAGTTTTCCCCAAAGTTTTGTATTTGGCACTGTTGCCTCCCTGGGATTAGGGACATAGACAATCACTTGTTTCCTCTGAACTGGATGGCTGGTTATGCACTTCCTGGTCCTTATGTCTTTCATGATGTCTGTGATCTCTGAGCAAAAAGGATCTGGTTTTATATTTTTGAAAAATATTTGTTTTGCCGGGCAGTGGTGGCGTTGGCGCACGCCTTTAATCCCAGCACTTGGGAGGCAGAGACAGGTCGATTTCTGAGTTCGAGGCCAGCCTGGTCTACAGAGGGAGTTCCAGGACAGCCAGGGCTACACAGAGAAACCCTGTCTTGAAAAACCAAATATATATATATATATATATATATATATATATATATATATATATATATATATATTTGTTTTAGTCTTTGATTATGTGTCTGTATGTCTGTGGGGATATACCATGCTTGAATACAGATCCCCTAGAAGGTTAGAGGACGGCACCTGTTCTCTTGGAGCTGGACATTGTGAGCCACTCAATGCAGGGGTCAGTGCTCTTAGCCCCAGAGCTATCGCTCAGGTCCAATCTGTTTGTTTTATTGTTGTTTCTTTGTTTTGTTTCAAGAGAATCTAGGCTAGCCCAGTCTGGCCTCTAAACATAATTTTACTGCTCAAATTGTGATCCTACTGTCTTGGCTTCCCAAGAACTGAGACTACAGCCTTGTGTCATGTGATTAGCTCTCAAAATTTAATAGTTCTTTGTGTTGTTGCAGCTTTTTGTTCATTTGATTGTTTTTGTTTATTTTGAGAAAAGGTCAGCTGTGTGTGGTGGTGCATGCCTTTAATTACAGCACTCAGAGGCAGTTGGATCTCTGAGTTTGAGGCTAGCCTGGTCTACAGAGTGAGTTCGAGGCTAGCCTGGGCTACAGAGAAGTTTTAATTCTAATTGTGTGTGGTGTACAGATATAAGAATATTAAATGTTCTGTCTTCTTTTTTTTTTTTTTTTTTTTTCCTTTTTTTTTCGAGGCAGGGTTTCTCTGTGTAGCCCTGGCTGTCCTGGAACTCACTCTGTAGACCAGGCTGGCCTCGAACTCAGAAATCCACCTGTCTCTGCCTCCCAAGTGCTGGGACTAAAGGTGTGCGCCACCACTGCCCAGCCTGTTCTGTCTTCTTACTCTCAGTTTCATTCTCCCTTGAGACAGAGTCTCACACCGAGCCTTGGGTTAGGCTGGCGGCCAGCAAGCCCCAGGAATCCTGCTGTCTCTGCCCCCACAGCACTGAAGTCACAGACACAAAGCACAACAGCTGGAGATTTGAACTCAGGTCCTTATGATTGAACAGCAGCGCTCTAACTCGGTGAGCACTCTCTCCAGTACACTAGACTTTTCTTAAATTGTGTGTGTGTGTATGTGTGTGTGTGTGTGTGTGTGTGTGTGTGTGTGTTTGTGTGTATGTGTGTATGGTGCGTGTGTGTATGTAGTATATATGGTGTGTGTGTGTGTAATATTTATGTGTGTGGATACAGGCATGAGGGAGCCACAGAGCATGTGTAGCAATCAGAAGTCAACTTGCAAGAGTCAATTCTCCTAAAATATTTTATAAATATTTCGAAAAAGTTTTCACCAGATTGTGCCATGTTTAAATTCATGAAAAATGAATTATTGAGCGCTCACTTCATGTTTAAAATTTACCCTAATTTGCTTCTTTCTGTTGCCATGATAAAAACCATGACTGAAAGCAGCATGGGGAGGAAAGGGCTTATTTGGAATACGTGTTACATGCAGTCCATCATCCAGTGAAGCCAGGGTAGGAGCTCACGGCAGAAACCTAGAGCCAGGACTAAAGCAGAGATCATGGACGAATACTGCTGACCTGCTTGCCTTTCTTATACAGCCCAGGCCCACCTTCCAGGGATGTCACTGCCGACAGTGGGCTGGGACCTCAAACATCAATAAGCAACAAAGAAATGCCTCACAGACATGGCTCAAGGCCAGTCTTTTTTCTTCCTTCTTTCCTTCTTTTCTTTTTCTTGTATTTAGTTATTTTATGTATATAAGTACACTGTCGCTGTCTTCAGACACATCAGAAGATGGTTGTGAGTCACCATGTGGTTGCTGGGAATTGAACTCAGGACCTCTGGAAGAGCAGTCAGTGCTCTTAACCACTGAGCCATCTCTCCAGCCTCTCTCTCTCTCTCTCTCTCTCTCTCTCTCTCTCTCTTTCTTTGAGACAGGGTTTCACCATGTAGCTCTGGCTGTCCTGGATCTCACTCTGTAGACCAGGCTGGCCTCACACAGATTTACACCTGCCTCTGCCTCCTGAGTGCTGGGATTAAAGGCAAGCACCACCACTGCCCAGCAATAATAAAAGTTTGCTTTTTAAAAAGATGATTCGCTTGAACCATTAGCATAAAAGACCTGACCCTGGCATGATGGGCTGTCATGTTAGGAGACGGCTCAGTCTGTTGAGTGCTTGCATGCAAGCGTGAGGACTTGAGATCAAATTCTCCACAGCATCAAAGGAAGGCAAGGAAGCACATACCTGTCCAACACAGGGAAGCGGAGACAGGAGTCTTGGTGCTTGCTAGCCAATAAGTCTAGCTGAATCGGTGAGTCCAGAGAGAACCTGTCTCAATAAAGTGCAGAGCAGTTGAAGAAGACACCCAGTGTTGACCTCTGGTCTCCTCATATGCAACGCACACACGTATGTATAGAAAGAAATAAAAAGGGCCGGAGAGATGGCTCAGCGGTTAAGAGCACTGACTGCTCTTCCAGAGGTCCAGAGTTCAATTCCCAGCAACCACACAGTGGCTCACAACCATCTGTAATGGGATCCGATGCCCTCTTCTGGTGTGTCTGAAGACAGCTACGGTGTGCTCATATACATAAAATCAATAAATAATTCTTAAAAAAAAAGAAATGAAAAGATGTATTTCTGAATTATGCACAATACAAGTCCATCTGTTTGTATTTACTTTTCTTTATAATATCATATGTTTATCATTTCTTCTATCCCTGCTGTCATGGATTTAATTAAGAGACCATTGTGCAACCTGACATGATGGTGCAGGCCTTTAATCCCAGCACTCAGGAGGCAGGGACAGGTGGATCTCTGAGTTTAAGGACAACCTGCTCTATAGAGACAGTTCTAGGACAGCCACAGCTACACAGAGAGAGACCCTGTCTCTAAAAACGCAAGAGAGAGAGAGAGAGAGAGAGAGAGAGAGAGAGAGAGAGAGAGAGAGAGATTGATTCAGACAGACAAAGACAGAGACACACAGAGAGATTATTACACAGAGCTGTTCAGCAGTGCTGGAGTAAAATGCACATAAGCATAGTGATTCTGTTTACTCCTAGGTAATAGTACAGCTCACCCAGCGCTTCAAGAGTCCCAGCCATTAGAGTCATCTGACATCAGCTGTTAGGCTTCTGTCCATCTGCAGCACAGGGTTCATTATGGAAACAATAATTGAGCACCCACTATGAGCTAGGAAATTGATCGAGGTGCCTTGTAGGAGGCACAAAGGTCATTGTGCTCGCAAACTAGCACTGGGAACCTGGAATGTTAAATATGTGACCTACGCCTTCAAAGGAAGGAGTGTATTAACCTTTTATCCACCCAGAAGGCTGGCAGCAGACACGGTAAATAGCTTGGCGACCCTGCAATATCTATGTGGCTGCACTAGATTCTCCTCCAGTCCCTGGTCATAAGCTTGTTTTTCTCAGTCAGTCTATAGATTGACTTTATGGAAAGTGTCACCTGTAGTCTATCTACAGAGCCCATCTTTATGGAAGATGTTACATGCACTTTACAAAGAGTTTCGATGGAGTCACACCCAGCCTATTTAGCTTACTTTGTTTCTCAAGGAGATGTTTGTATGCTTTATTGCACGTGGAATTGAGTTAATTAGCATCAAAAAGTTTTCACCAAATTGTGCTGTGCTTAAATATGCCTAACATAAAACCACTCAGAGTCAGATTCCAGAAGTTTAAGCCAACACCAGCTATTTACTCATACTGAATTGAACTGCCTTCTTGCCTACCTTGGGTCGTTACTCTGCTAGCCTGGGTTGTCACAGAGACCCCTCAGTCTGTCTATCAGTGTATGAGGAGTGGAAGACAAAAAAATAAAAATAAAAATGAGCAAAAGCAATCAATGAGGTGAGATCTAGCTAAAGGGAAACAGAAGACTGTAAATGTCTCTTATCTGCCTGATAGAATTCTCTTCTTGAAGGCTTACTGATGAATAAGCTTACCCCTTCTAGAATTCTGGCTGGCTGGTTCAATTCAGCTGTTCTGGCTCAAACTCTTTTTCAAGCTGACTGATTCAATCTGGCTTCTCTCAGCTTCTCACTGAATCTACTCTGCTTGGCCTCAAACTAACTCTGGCAATCTGTTCTAATCTTCTGGCTCCTTCTTATTCTCTGACTTCAACTGCCTCTGCTGACCTGCACTGAACTGCATGAACTCAGGAACGAACTCAACTCCACTGCACTGCACTGCACTCATTGTGCTGATGGAAAAGACTGAACCGCCTTCATTTCCCCAGTGCTCTTCTTAGCCTTTTCTCCTGAGATTTGGGCGTATCCTATCTCTAACTCATTCTATCAAATCTTTGATTCATCACATTGTCTGTCCCTCAGTTAGGAGTCATTGCTTGGGATTAAAGTGTGTGGAGTGTCTGTATTCCAGCCAGGTCACACAGACTTAAAAGGTCTTTGTCTATGATCAGAGCAGCCATGTTGCTGGATTAAAATTCCTCTATAGAATACAGTAAATAACTAGCGCTGCAGTTTCCAGAAGGTGAGGGGTCAATATATCCCTCTCTAGAAACTGGTAGTTTGGTGTTGCTGAATCATGGAATTCAAGAAAGGATCCAAGGGAAATGACCCAGAATAATGTTAAGGCACTTGCTACCAAACCAAAGAGATATGTAGAGAGAATATCTTATGTCTGTATGGATATGACACCTGTCAATAATAAATCTGATAGCCTATGGCTTACAGGCAATAGGAGGTGGGACATCCGGAGGCAGAAAGGATTCTGGGATAGAGCCCGGCGTGGGAGATGCGTCCGGGATGATGTAACATGTCAGACACATGGTACCTGAGCACAGGTAACCAGCCATGTGGCAGAATGTAGATTAGAATAAATGGGTTAATTAAATGAATTAATTAATTAATAATTTAAGTCATGAACTAGTCAGAGATGAACCTGGCCATATGGCCAAGTTATTTGTAAATATATTTTGAGTCTGAGTCTTATTTTTGGGAGCCTGTGGCTGGGAGGAAGAATGACCAAACTTTTACAAATAGCACCTGACATGGGGCATAGAACCAAACTAACCTGAGATAACTTTCCAGATAGAGACACCAATTCTTCCTGAAAACAAAACAGCTTTAAAGCTCTGTCTCTTTAAGAAAAAAGGCCAGAAAAAAAAAAAAAAAAAAAAAAAGATGCTTTAAAACTTTTTTTAAAAGAAGGCCCTGCTTTTAGAAAAGCTGCTGCTAAAGAGAGCCTAGGCCTGTAAAGAGCAGGTATCTATCAGGAACTCGTGCCAACTTGTCATGGGCCCAACTGCCCAATTCACATCCACGTAACTAAAGACCTAAAGCTGCGCACGAGTCAACCAGACTGCAGAGGTACTGAATATCGCTGCGGAGAGGAGCATGCAAACTGCGGAGCTCCAGGCACAGGGTCCATGGAAAGGGGTGTAAAGGCTCCAACCCCATCCTGCTCTGGGCCCGCTACCTTCGTGGTGTGGGCAGAGGCCAGAGGCTCCAACCTAACCCAACATGGCAGGACAACTGGGCTTGAGATTGTTGATGGGCAGGAACCCCCAGGTGACAGACCAAAACTGCTCAGAGCCTGGATCGCAAAACTGCCTGGGGGCTCCCACAACACATTAAAGTCAGGGAGAAACCCTCTGCCGATAGAGCCTCTTGCAAATTAAGTCTGAAATTCAAAATGGCATATTTTTCCTTTAAAGGTACTATGTAGGTTTTTGCTTAATAATAATTAGAAATGTCCTTAGTAATTTAAAAAATAAATACATAACAATTTAAAATTTATATAAAGAGAAAGGGGAATATAGATACATTTATCCACATAAGGCATGTTTATAAGTTCAATTTGAAAGATAATGCTTTTTCTGTTGCCAAAAAGCATTTTGCCCCAGGAAAGTTGCATTCTGCTAGTCAGTGTAAGGACCCAGAGCCAGAGTGGGACAGGGCTGTTTGTTTCTATTGCTCCAGGAGAAGAAAGACAGCCAGCTGAGGAATCCAGAGACCACTGGGCAAGAGAAACATCAAAAGAATAATATTGTTAAGCTTATTAACTGCATCACACATTAATTATCAGCTTTACAATAAAAAATACAACTGTTTCTTGTCAGAGGAAATCAATAAATATGCATGTCACCGAGACAATGTGATGTCGTCTCACAGTGTGCTTGAGGATATGCTCGGGCACTAAGATGGAAAGGAATTTAAGTAAAGTTGAATACAGGGAAGAATGTTAAATTAAGAGAGAAGGGGAAAGGGGTAAATAAATCCACAAACAAAGTAAATCTCCCAAGGAGGGAGAAAGAGAAAAATTGATATAAATGTTTTCAAGGGTATAGAGATACTTAATAAATAAATTCAACCTTTGATCCCAATACTTGAGAGACAGACACAGAGACAAATAGGTTCCTTGTGAGTTCAAGACCAGCCTGATCTACAGAGCAAGTTCCAGGACAGCCCAGGCTACACAGAGAAACTCTGTCTCGACGAAGACGACGACGACGATGACAATGACAATGATGATAAACTCTGTGTCAATATAATAATAACAACAAATCAATGTAGAGGAGTATATTTGGACTCCATAAGTCTTGTTTTGATTTATCATGAATATGGTCGTGTGTTCAGTGGCCATGGTGGTATTATGCATCCTCTTTGAGAGAGGTCAAAATGGAGCAGACCTGGATAGAAAAGGGGCTTCTAGATTGGACCAGTCTATAGTTATGATGACTTCAAACTGCTGGACAAAAGGTATGTTCTGTTGAGAGAGAGGCTTTGTGTTTGTGTCAACAGGGAAGAAGCAAAGGATTTGGATCCCTTCCAAAGTAATAAAGATCAGATTTGATAGAGGGAGACCCCCTGAAGATCTTGGCTACAGAAAGGAAGGAAAAAAATCAAAAAGATCAGACAAACCAGTGGTGTATTTGCTGATCTCTCCAGCTGAGGACAGTTCTAAAACTGACTGAGATACAAAGATGTCTCCTGCCAAAACTTCAGCTATGCATGGCAAATGATCTTGTTGGCTATGGAATTCCCATGGCTTATTACACGCCATCCTTTCAGATGGTGTTAATGGATACTTGTGTTACAGTTAGGTTATATAATCAAACTAGATCAAAAAGAAAGGCAGATGTCTTTCACCCACTCAGACGGGGAATGGAAAGTCATCTTTGGCTAAACTGTACACCTAACATTTATTGGAAACAGTCCTGACAAGACCCACCCTCCAGGATGCTGGGACGTCTGATCCTGCCTCAGACCACTTCAAGCTATTCCTTGGGACACTTGCTCCCAGAACAGCCTCAGGACTGGCTGCTGACTGCAGAAGACTTCAGTGCATCCAGCCTTACAGACTATTCCAATCAGGACTTCAGTTAAACCCTGAACTTCCTCAGCATACGAAGACTGGACAACAAATGCTACAGCTATCTTTCTGAAGACTAGCCAACTTTCCAGTTTTCTTAGGTCCCCAAAAAGGAATTCTACATTCAAAATCAGCAAGAAGCAATTATAAGAAGACCATTGTGCCAACCCCTTAAATTGTGGTGGATCGTTTTGATCATTTTATGAATTATAGAAATATTGTCATTTAAGGGGATGTTTATGGATATTTATGGTCTTGGACAGGAGGGAAACAAAATAGGGAGCTTAGACTCAGGGATTCTATCTTTCTTTTCCTTTGCTCTAGCCTTTCTCTCTTAGATAAAAGGAAAGGAGTTGAGAAGAAAAAGAAGGGAATAAAAACCGGGCAGTGGTGGTGCACGCCTTTAATCCCAGCACTCGGGAGGCAGAGGCAGGCGGATTTCTGAGTTCGAGGCCAGTCTGGTCTACAGAGTGAGTTCTAGGACAGCCGGGGCTACACAGAGAAACCCTGTCTCGAAAAACCAAAAGCAAAAAACAAAAAACAAAAAACAAAAAAAGAGGAGAGAATATAGAATTATATAGAAATAATAGAATAAAAGGGAAGATTATTGAATCTGCTCTTCAACTAAGAGCTATTGCTATTCTCAAATAAGGTTATTTTTAATTACATTAATATGGATTATTGCATATTGATACAGATTTAAGGCTTCCATTGATATAATTCTTTGTATATTGATACAAAATTTAAGGTTAATTTTACATTGTACAACATTATGTATGTTTCAACTCTTGTATAGGTATAATGCCTATGCAACTCATTTGAAAATGCAAGGTTTAGTCCCAGTCATTTTTTTTTTTTTTTTTTTTTTTTGCTATAGAATAGAGTTTATTCAGGACATAGGGAGGGGATTTAACAGTGTAGTAGAGGCAGAGAAAGGCAGAGAGAGGGAGAAGTTGAAAAGTAGAGGCTGGCTGTGACCACGTGGAGAGAGAGGGGGAAAGGGAATAGGGAGAGAGGGGGAAAAAAGAGAGAGCAAGAGAGAAAGAGCAAGAGGAGTCACAGTCCTGTTAATAGCTGCTATCGCAAACTGTTAGGGATGGTTAAGAAATACAAGTTAATGGTCGGACAATCAAACTTATGATCATGTCAGATACTAATATGGATTTTCACAGAAATAGGCATCCTGAGTTAAATACATAATAAAAATCGAGAAACAGGCAATGTTTGTGTACTGGCTGGTTTTGTGTCAACTTGACACAAGCTGGAGTTACCACAGAGAAAGGAGTTTCAGTTGAGCAAATGCCTCCATGAGATCCAGCGGTAAGGCATTTTCTCAATTAGTGATCAAGGGGGGAGGGCCCCTTGTGAGTGGTACCATCTGTGGGCTGGTAGTCTTGGGCTCTATAAGAGAGCAGGCTGAGCAAGCCAGGAGGAGCAAGCCAGTAAGGAACATCCCTCCATGGCCTCTGCATCAGCTCCTGCTCCCTGACCTGCTTGAGTTCCAGTCCTGACTTCCTTTTGTGATGAACAGCAGCATGGAAGTGTAAGCTCAATAAACCCTTTCCTCCCCAACTTGCATCTTGGTCATGATGTTTGTGCAGGAATAGAAACCCTGACTAAGACAGCTGGCTTGTTCAGATATGTTATGAATAGAGAGATGGTCTTCAAAAACCTCAGACATCCACAGAATATGACATTTAAAGTTTTTGTTTGTTTTTTTTTTTTTTTTAGTAATTTAAGGCTTTTTTTGACATTGAGACATGTCAGCTCCTGGCAGCACCACCTTTGACTTGGAAGAAGATGAGCATTAAAGGACCTCCATTTGGAGATGGCTTCATTTGTGACAGGCTAGCCACCAGGCCAAAAAAATCCCCTAACTTTATTTGTAGACAGGATGCTGTCCTGAAAGGCCGAGCAGATGCAGGGAAGTTAACTGCCAAGCTCTGCCATCACAGGGTAAGCAAGTCTTTCATAATTCCTGCTTCATAAAATGCCTGTCAGATATTCTAGGCCAGAAGGCCGATAATGCTCTAATGTTTGAGAATACAGGGTAACCGTCAAGCTCAGATAACATTCATTTCCATCTCCATCACCCCAGTTTAACCCTGAGGCAGGAGAAGGATGACCTGTCCACCACCAAGTGGTAGGGTGTGACCCTCTGCTCTGCAGAATGCATTACACAAAGGTGTGTAGATTACACTCAAAAAGCTGCCATGAAGGGCATGGGCAGGTGGAGTATCCAAAGGTAACAAGCCACAAGGTGCTTCCCAGGTCAGTGACCTCTTACGGTGCATACAAGTTACAGATTCCAGAACATCTGGATAACAGCTGTGCATCTAAAGGACAAAGTGCTGAGATTTAAACATGTGTATCTGATGTACTTCCCCCAGATACTTGTACTGGCTCTGAACTTGGGACCCCTAGGCAAGATGGCTTTTTGCTTTTTGTTTTGTTTTAAAGAAATATGTACTTATTTTTATTTTTATGAGCCTGAGTGTTAGCCCGCAGGTATGGATGTGTATATCTGAAGAAGAGGGCACTGGGATTCCTTAAAACAGGGATTAAAAATGGTTGTGAGTGCTGGGCAGTGGTGGCGCACGCCTTTAATCCCAGCACTTGGGAGGCAGAGGCAGGTGGATTTCTGAGTTCGAGGCCAGCCTGGTCTACAGAGTGAGTTCCAGGACAGCCACAGCTACACAGAGAAACCCTGTCTCGAAAAACAAAACAAAAAAACCAAAAACAACAACAACAACAACAAAAAAGGTTGCTAGTCACCATGTGGGAACCAGGAACCAAACCCGGGTCCTCTGTAAGAGCAGCAAGTGCAATCTCTCCAACTACTTTTGTTTTTATTGTTTTGTTTCATTTGTTTTGGAGAAGGGTCTTAACATATATTCCAGGTTAACCTCCAACTCATGATGATCCTCCTGCCTCAGCGGCTGTATGCTAGAGATCATGCCCTACTGGTCCCAGTTTGTCCTAGTTAGTTCAGTCTTTGAGCTTCATTTTATTCATTAAAATTTAAAAAAAAGAGAACGTGTAGTGATTTGAATAGGTATGACCCCCATTTGACTGCTCAGCCCATGGGGAGTGGCAGTAATTGGAGATGTGGTCTTGTTGAAGTAGATGTGGCCTTGCTGGAGGAAGTGTGTCATTGTAGGGGTGAGCTTTGAGGTCTCCTATGCTGAAGCCCTGCCCAGAGTGGAACACAGGTCCCCTCTGCTGCTGTGGATCAAGATGTATAACTCTCCAGCCTCTGTCTGGACTGCCATGATGATAATGGACTAAACCTTTGAAACTGTAAGCCATAAATGCTTTCCTTTATAAGCATTTCCTTGAACAGGATGTCTCTTCACAGCAATGGAAACCCTAAGACAGCGGGAATAGGGAGAGGCTCTGTGGGTCAAATGTTTGCCACTAAAGCAGGACTTGAGTTCAGGTCCCTCCCCCTTCTCACACCCACATAAAAAGCCTACCTGCTGGCAGAGGGCCAGCACAGACGGGTCCTACACTTTTCTTGTCCGTCTATCCTGAAACAGTGAGTTTCAGGTTGAGTGAAGAGATTCTGTCTCAAAAATAAGGAGCAACTGAGGAAGACATGAGATGTTGACCTCTGGCCTCTACATGAGCGTGTGAGCATGCGTGCGTGCGTGCGTGCGTGTGTGTGTGTGTGTGTGTGTGTGTGTGTGTGTGTGCGCGTGCGTGTGTGTGCGTGCGTGTGTGTGTGTGTGTGTGTGTGTGTGTATGTGTATGTGTGTGTGTGTTGCACAAATTTCATGTAAGTCATTTGGAGGCCAGAGGACAACTTTGGAAGTCAATTTACTCCTCTAGTTCTGTGAATCAAGCTCAGGTTGTCAGTCTTGTGCTGAGAGCTTTCACTTGTGGGGCCATCTTGCAGGTCCTTATACTTTACTTTTTAGTTAAATGGCATTTCCTGGAAGTTAGCCTTTAATAGTTCATAGAGTCCATCTTCATTCATTCCCCAGCCTCAGGGTACCCTATTGTCTATGTATTAGAGTCCAGCCAATCAATCTTGTATTTCTGGACATTTCTATAATTTCTTTTTCTCTTTTTTTAAAGACAGGATTTTATTCCTTTTTTTTTTTTTTTTTAAAGATTTATTTATTTAATGTATATGAGTACACTGTAGCTGTCTTCAGACACACCAGAAGAGGCATCGGATTTCCATTACAGATAGATGGTTGTGAGCCACCATTGCTGGGCATTGAACTCAGGACCTCTGGAAAAACAGTCAGTGCTCTAACCGCTGAGCCATCTCTCCAGCCTCCATTTGTATAATTTCTAATGTTTGTAAGTATAAGAAGTATCCAGAAATTATACTTGTGTATTTATGTTTTTATATTGCTAAGATATATCACAGCTGGAGAGACAGGTCCCCAGATAAGAGTGTTTGATTCCTAGCACCTCAACCACAGCTCACAACCATCCATAACTCCAGTTTTGGGCAACTCAATGCTCTCTTCTGAGTTCCATGGACATCGAGCATGTGTGAGATGTACATGCATACATGCAGACAAAACACTTATATGCACAACAGGTAAATGAATCTTAAATTTTTTTGTTTGTTTGTTTTTTCGAGACAGGGTTTCTCTGTGTAGCTCTGGCTGTCCTGGAACTCACTCTGTAGACCGGGCTGGCCTCGAACTCAGAAATCCACCTGCCTCTGCCTCCCAAGTACTGGGATTAAAGGTGTATGCCACCACTGCCTGGCTTAAAATTTTTAAAATGTATTTTTATGATAAGTTTCCAGAATAAATATGTCTGTAGTTTGCTGGGTAGTACAAAGGCTATACCATCAAGTTTTGCATTTTTGCCAAGCTGTTTGGCGAGAAATTGTATCTTGTTTTTTGTTTTTGTTTTTGTTTTCCTGTGTTGAGTATTAATCATAATACAAACATTCTAAGCAAGCATTTTAGCGGTCTTTTTTTATTTTTTAATTTTTTTAATTTTAAGATAGAACCTCAAGCATCCCTGGGTTGGCACTGAACTCACTATGCAAAAAAATAATAACAACATCAAAGAAGAACTCACTGATGATGGTGCCAAGGGTGACCTGGGACTTCCATTCTCCTGCCTCTGCCTCCTGAGTGGTGGGATTACAGGCGCGCCCCACCAGACTCAGATCATACATACAGTGTGGGAGACCAAGTCCAGGACTTGGTACGGGCCAGGCAACCGCTCTGCCACCTGAGACACATCCTCAGCTCCTCGTCATGTTTTTTTTTTTTTATTGTTTATCATGTTTACGGATGTTTTGCCTGCGTCACATGTATGCTTGGTGCCCCTGGAGGTCAGAAGAAGTATCAGATCTCTTTAACTCTTTAATTGGAGTTACTGATGGCTGTGAGACACCATGTTGGAAACTGAACCCGGCTCCTTTTCTAGAGCAGTGCTTTTAATCACTGAGCAATCTCTCTAGCCCCCATCCTCAGTGTGGTTGTTTGAATAGGTGGCCTCAATACACTCCTGTTTGAGTGCTTGGCCCAGAGGGTGCTATTAGGAGGTGTGGCCTTATAGGAGGTGTGGCCTTATTGGAGTAGGCGTGGCCTTGCTGGAAGAAGTTTATCACTGGGGGTGGACTTTGAGGTTTTACAAGATGAAGTCTGGCCTGTGTGACACAACTTTCTGCTGTCTGTGGATCCAGTTGTAGAACTGTCAGCTCCTTCTCCAGCATCGTGTCTGCCTGGATGCTGCCATAACTCTCACCATGGACTGAACCTCTGAAACTGTAAACCAGCCCCAATTAAATGTTTTCCTTTATAAGAGTTGCTGAGAAGCTGGACAGTGGCGGCACAAGCCTTTAATCCCAGCACTCAGGAGGCAGAGGCAGGCGGATTTCTGAGTTCGAGGCCAGCCTGGTCTACAGAGTGAGTTCCAGGACAGCCAGGGCTACACAGAGAAACCCTGTCTCGAAAAACCAAAAAAAAAAAACAACAACAACAAAAAAAAACAAAACAGAGTTTCTGAGGTCATGGTGTCTCTTCACAGCAATAAAAACCTTAGCGAAGACACTCAGCATAGTTTTAATCTGCATTTCTAATAAGTTGACCAACTTCTCACATCTAAGGATCTTTTTTTTTTTTTGGTTTTTCGAGACAGGGTTTCTCTGTGTAGCCCTGACTGTCCTGGAACTTATTCCATAGACCAGGCTGGCATCGAACTCAGGGATCCACCTGCCTCTGCATCCCAAGTACTGGGATTAAATGTGTATGCCACCACTCCTGGCCTTTTGCTGTGTGTGTGTGTGTGTGTGTGTGTGTGTGTGTGTGTGTGTGTGTGTGTGTGTGTGTGTTTTCGAGATAGGGTTTCTCTATGTAACTGCCCTGGCTGCCCTGGACTCAGTTTGTATACCAGGATGACCTCAAATCACAGAGCTCCTCCTGCCTCTGCCTCCTGAGTGCTGGGATTAAAGGTATGTACTACCCTGCCTAGTTCCTTTTGCTCATTTTTAAGAGATGGCTTCTGGGTTGCAAAGATGGTTTAGTTCTACACAAGTGTGAAGAGTGAAGTTTAGATTCCCCAGTGCCCATGAAAACCCCGGGTGGGTGTGGCAGAGATAAGGGATATCCAGAGTAAGCTAGCTAGCAGGTGAACATCCGGTTCGAGTGACAGGCTAGCTCTGTAAAATGAAGTGGAGAGCAACTGAGGAGACATCCAACATCAACTTTTGGCATCTACATCCAGACAGAAAGACAGACAGACAGACAGACAGACAGACACACACACACATACACACACACACACACACACACACACACACATGCATGTACCACATACATTTGAACACACACAAACATGAGTCTATACACCACATACATATAACGTATGCAAAATAAAATCGGGGAGCTCTAGAAGAGGGCTGAAGTGGAAACTTGGGGGTTCTTTGGAAAGTCGGTTGGATGGGGTTTCCTGGGGTAAACACGTGAAGGAACGGTTAGCTAAAGTGGACACAGGCGTGAAAGGCTCAGGCTGACTCGTGGAGGGACGTTTCCCTGAAGCAGACGCAGGAGAGAGAATGCTCTGCTAAGGCAGCACGTGAGAGGACACGTGATGAAGGATTCTTTGCTAACGACATGCATGGATTGGTTCTCCTCCCATTCTGTAGTTGGGCTGCATTTGTCATGACTTCATAGAAAGAAATACACCAAAAAACTTGTGGTGGTGTGCTGCGGTTTCTTGCTGCTTCCTCAGACCCAGGCTGATTGGATGCACGTGCTGAGGCCAGGCACGTGGAGGACACGTGATGTCTGGAGGGTATAAATAGGACTCCACGGCGTGACGGAGACAGAGCTTGGCTTGCTGGTACAGTCAGCTCTGCAACGCTTGTGGGTCTCACCTCTTCGCTGATCTTCCCTAAGAGAGGCACAGCTGAGAACTTCTGGTGTTCCCGTTGGTCCCTCCTGCTGACTCGAGCTGAGGCCTGGCTGTGTCTGCTAGGTCTAGGTACTGTCACTGCTGTTGCTAACCTAACTCTACCAAATTGGACTGTTGGTGTATCTGTGAGGTGCTTGCAAGTGGATCGAGCTGCCTGCCACTGCCTGCTAAACTATGACCTGAACTGCCGATTTCCAGACAACACAGATGGGAGTTGCAACAAAGAACCTTTCTAAACAGGTCCTTTTTTTTTTTTTTTTTAAGAATTATTTATTTAATGTATATGAGTACACTGTAGCTGTCTTCAGACACACCAGAAGAGGGCATCAGATCCCATTACAGATGGTTGTGAACCACCATGTGGTTGCTGGGAATTGAACTCAGGACCTCTGGAAGAACAGTCAATGCTCTTAACCACTGAGCCATCTCTCCAGCCCTCTAAACAGGTCTTAAAAGTAGGATTTGAAAAAATTAAAGTTACAGATGGCTCAGTGGTTGAGTGTACTTGCTGCTCTTCCAGAGGACTGGAGTTTGGTTCCCAGCTCCTGTGTCAGGCAGCCTACAAACGCCTGAAATTGCACCTCCAGGGGATCTGACATTCTCTTCTCTTATGGCCTCTGCAGGTACCCACAGGTTTGTGGCATACATAACAGAGACACAAAGATAATTTATTTTGTTAAAGATTTTTTTCTTTTCTCCTTTCCTCAAAATTAAAATTTTTTTACACTATATGAGTATTGGACTTTTTTGTAGAAAATTTAATATACTGATATTTATTTGAACGTGCAGCCCATTAGTCCTATTTTTATCTCCAGAATATTGATTATTAAATATTTTTAAAATATTTATTTTAAAAATTTATAAAATTATTTTATTTTTATGTACATTGGTGACTTGATTGCATGTATGTCTGTGTGAGGGTGTTGGATCCCCTGGAACAGGGGTTACAGAGAATTATGAACTGCCATATGGGTGCTAGGAATTGAACTCAGGTTCTCTGGAAGAGCTGCCAATGTTCTTAACTGCTGAGCCATCTCTCCAGCCCCTTTATTAAAGATTTATTTTGGCCAGGCAGTGGTGGCGCATGCCTTTAATCCCAGCAATTGGGAGGCAGAGGCAGGCAGATTTCTGAGTTCGAGGCCAGCCTGGTCTACAGAGTGAGTTCCAGGACAGCCAGGGCTACACAGAGAAACCCTGTCTCAAAAAAAATTTTTATTTTTATATGTATATGTGACTGCTTGCATGTGTGTGTGTGTGTTTGCATCATTAATGCCCATTAAGGCAAGAAGAGGGCATCAGATTCCCTGGTACTAGAGTTAGATACCATTGTAGGCTGATCTGGGGTGCTGGGTATAGAACCTGCTCTTAACTGCCAAACCATCTCTCTAGCTCTTATATCTACCTACCTACCTATCTATCTATCCATCTATCTATCTATCTATCCAGGGTCTCGCTATGTAGCTCTGGTTGTCTGGTTGGGCTGAAAATCACTACATAGACCAGGCGGGCAGTCTGGCCTCAAACTCACAAAAATCTGTTAGTCTTTACCTCCTAAGTGCTGGGATTAAAGGCATGCACCACCATGGACTAGAATATTAATCTTTTATCTGTAATATACTGGTAAATATTTTCTTCCCAATTAGTCACCGTTTTTTTGTTTTGTTTTGTTTTGTTTTTTGTTTTTCTCCATACAAAAACTGAAGGGTTGAGCACAGGACCTACACAAATCTGGACCAGGTCCTCTGAATATATAATTATATATTATATATATTAATATACTTATATATATAATTATAGCTTTCAGTTTAGTTTTTTTAGATTTTTTTTAAAGATTTTTTTAAATTTATTTATTCATTTATTTATTTATTATATGTAAGTACACTGTAGCTGTCTTCAGACACCCCAGAAGAGGGCATCAGATCTCATTACGGATGGTTGTGAGCCACCATGTGGTTGCTGGGATTTGAACTCATGACCTTCGGAAGAGCAGTCGGCGCTCTTAACCGCTGAGCCATCTCTCCAGCCCTAGATAGATTTATTTATTTATTTATTTTATGTATGTGAGTACACTGTAGCTCTCTTCGGACACACCAGAAGAGGGCATCGGATCCCATTACAGATGGTTGTGAGCCACCATGTGGTTGCTGGGAATTGAACTCATGACCTCTGGAAGAGCAGTTAGTGTTCTTAACCGCTGAGCCATCTCTCCAACCCCTCAGTTTAGCATTTTTATGGTACTTCTGAGTATGTGAACAAATGAGTCTCTGATTCTTGTGCCTTCTGTTGGGACTCTTTTTCCTTTGCTTTGCCCAATTTTGCTGTAATAGTTTTTGTTTTATCTTACTTTGAGACTTTTTTTTTAATGCAAGTACACCTGAGTACCAGAAGAGGGCATCAGATCCCTTTATAGATGCTTGTGAGCCACCATGTGGTTGCTGGGAATTGAACTCAGGACCTCTGGAAGAGCAGCAGCATCCTTAACCACTAAGCCATCTCTCCAGTCAGTTTTATCTTATTATATTTTGTTGTGTTTTGTTGTTTATCCCTTCAAAGCCTGTTCTTTTCTAATCAGAGACAGAAAGGGATGTGGGGAGGAAGTAGGAATGAGGGGAAAGTGTAATCAGGATATAGTGTATAAAAAAGAGTATATTATTAATAAATGAGAGAAATAATTCAAAATAAACACAAAAATTTGGGAAACAAAAAAAAAATCTATTGTTGACATTTGCTCATGCATTTTTTGTTTTGTTTTTACAAATTTAAGGTATTTAAAAAGTTTTATCATGCCGGGCAGTGGTGGTGCACGCCTTTAATCCCAGCACTTGGGAGGCAGAGGCAGGTGGATTTCTGAGTTCGAGGCCAGCCTGGTCTACAGAGTGAGTTCCAGGACAGCCAGGGCTACACAGAGAAACCCTGTCTCTTTATCATGGGGCTGGAGAGATGGCTCATAGGTTAAGAGCACGGCTCACAACCATCTATAATGAGTTCTGGTGCCCTCTTCTGGCCTGTGGGCATACATGTACATAGAACAATGTATGAATAATAAATAAATAAATACATCTTTGTTTAAAAAAGCTTTATCATTTTTTTCTTTTAAGAGTAGCTTTATTGAGTTCAGGTGAGAACTATCCATTAGATTTAGCAAAAACAAAACAAAAAACAAAAACAAAAAGAACAACCAAACAAAAAAACCCAGAGCAACAACAAAAACCAGTGATCTTTGAGCTAGATCTCAGCTTATTGTGAAAGTTTTTTTCTTCATCTAGTTGTCTGAGCTTAGAATATAATCTGTTAAACATAAAATACTTAAATTTTTTTGCTTAATGCATTCTAATGGTAATTACATTCCTGTTGACAAATTGATAACTTTTTGCTGATTGATATTCTCTAGCCAAAGGTTGGTAAACTCCCAGTTGTCTTTGTGAGTACAGAGTATCAATGGGAAGAGTTGAAGTTATGAATAAGTTTGGTAAGCTTATCTATTTTTTAAAAATTGTGCATAAAATTTTATCTAGTAGCTTTATCATTATTTAAAATAATTAATTTTGTGAGGTTCTCATCTGCAAAAAATCTTTAATTCATAGTTTTTACTTTCTACAGTAGGTTTTGTTGTGTGTAGGCTCATACATGTGTGTGAGGTTGTGCCTGTGTGTGTGTGAGGTTGTGCCTGTGTGTGTGTGAGGTTGTGCCTGTGTGTGTGTGAGGTTGTGCCTGTGTGTGTGAGGTTGTGCCTGTGTGTGTGAGGTTGTGCCTGTGTGTGTGAGGTTGTGCCTGTGTGTGTGTGAGGTTGTGCCTGTGTGTGTGAGGTTGTGCCTGTGTGTGTGAGGTTGTACCTGTGTGTGTGAGGTTGTGCCTGTGTGTGTATGAGGTTGTGCCTGTGTGTGTATGAGGTTGTGCCTGTGTGTGTGTGAGGTGTGCCTGTGTGTGTGAGGTTGTGCCTGTGTGTGGAAGCCAAAGGATAACCTTGGATGCTCATCCTCAGGTGCTACCCACCTTGTTTTTTAATCATTAGTTTTGTATGTATGTATGTATGTATGTATGTAGTATGTATGTATGTATGTATGTAGTATGTATGGTCATCCTGCATCCTGCATGCAAGTCTGCATATCGCATGTATGCAGTGCCCAGGGCCAGAAGAGGACATTGGATCCCCTAGGACAGTTGTAAGCTGTCATTTGGCACTGAGAAGAGCAACCAGGGCTCTTAACTGCTGAGCCATCTCTCCAGCCTGGGTTTGTTTTGTTTCATTTTGAAGCAGGGTTTCTCACTGGACTGATGCTTATCTGCAGGCTAGGTTTTACACATGCACGCACACACAGATTGGCGGGATTAATGTTCACCTCGTGCCTTGCTTAGTTTGTTTAGAGACAAGGTGCCGGGCAGTGGTGTCGCATGCCTTTAATCCCAGCACTTGGGAGGCAGAGCCAGGCGGATTTCTGAGTTCGAGGCTAGCCTGGTCTACAGAGTGAGTTCCAGGAGAGCCAGGGCTACACAGAGAAACCCTGTCTCGAAACAAACAAACAAACAAACAAACAAGCAAAAAACATAGGGACAAGGTCTTTCTAATGTAGGCCAGGCTGGTCTCAAACTCATGGAGCTCTGCCTCATAGAGTGCTGCAGTTAAAGATGTTAGCCACCACATCTAGTTCTGGCTTTTTAAAATACAGGTTCTGGGAATCAAACCCAGGTCTGTCCTCAGGCTTGCAAGGCACAGACTTACTGAGCCATTCCCCAGCCCAGCTTTCATGTGTTTGGGTTTTTTGGTTTTTTTTTCCTGAGACAGGATCTTGTACAGCCTCTGTTGGCCTCAAAGTTAACTGATGCCAGGCAGTGGTGGCGTACGCCTTTAATCCCAGCGCTTGGGAGGCAGAGGCAGGTGGATTTCTGAGTTCGAGGCCAGCCTGGTCTACAGAGGGAGTTCCAGGACAGCCAGGGCTACACAGAGAAACCCTGTCTCGAAAAACCAAAAAAAAAAAAAAAAGTTTTAGGAGTCAGTTCTCTCTATCCACCATGTGGAGCATAGGTCATCAGATTTGGCAGCAATTGGTTTTACTCGCTGAGCCAACTCATGGTCCCCCATCCATCAGCCTTGCCTGTGATGGCTATTGTTGGGGTTCAGCAATCACCACACAAACCATATGAACACTGATCTCTGTTAAGGAAGAATAGTTTATTGAATACACACACCAAGACTGATCCATCGGGTCCACAAAAAAGGACTCCTGAGCCTAATGTTGTTACCAATCTGTCCTTAGGGCAGGCTTTTTGCTGTTTGTTTGGTTGGTTTTTTGAGATCGGGTTTCTCTGTATAGCTCTGGCTGTCCTGGAACTCACTCTGTAGACTAGGCTGGCCTCGAACTCAGAAATCTGCCTGCCTCTGCCTCCCAAGTGCTGGGATTAAAGGCATGCACCACCACTGCCCTGCTAGGGCAGGCTTTTTATAGAAAGAACCAAGTTCACAAGTTCAGAAGGTAAGGGTGGAGGCAGTACCACATTTTGGCTAACTAGACAAAGAATTATCAGCTGACTTTTAAGCTGATTGGTTGTAAGTGAGGTAAGAGGGGTGGTGGGCAGGTGGTCAACAGGGGAGTTTCAGAGCACTGAGATACCATAAGTATCGTAAGTATCTCATGAGCATAAGTAATACAACCATAGTGTTAGGACCTTTTAGAAGAACTTTTCAGTGTCAGCTATGGGTAATTACTTCTGGAAAGTGAAGTCTGAGAACCTGAACTTAATTTCACTTTATGAGCAAAATGGTGACTGAATACAAAATGGCTACAGTTATGTTAAAAGGAGCAGGCAGTTATTTGGAATGAACCAAAAATGGAGGTGCATACTTGTGAGGGATTTTAAGTGGAAGATCTACTTCTAATCCTGTTCTAATCCTTTGATTTACAAAAACAGACCTTTAATCTGGATCTTTTTCTTATAAACTAAATGTAATTTATTAATTTCAATTACAAAAGCTCACATGCTGGCTGGAGAGATGGCTCAGTGGTTAAGAGCACTGACTGTCCTTGCAGAGGCCCTGAGTTCAATTCCCAGCAACCACATGGTGGCTCACAACCATCTGTAATGGGATCCGATGCCCTCTTCTGGTGTGTCTGAAGACAGCTACAGTGTACTCATATAAAATAAATAAATACATCTTTTTAAAAAGCCCACATGCTAAGACAAGCTCAGATTCTCCACTGTTGCCACTGTCAGGAAAAAGATGAGCAGATATTTGTGTTAGTCAAGAGTATTTTGGGGACAGGAGAGATGGCTCAGTGGTTAAGAGCATTGGCTGCTCTTCCAAAGGTCCTGAGTTCAATTCTCAGCAACCACATGGTGGCTCACAACCATTTGTAATGGGATCTGATGCCCTATTCTGGGGTGTCTGAAGACAGCTACAGTGTACTCACATACATAAAAATAAATAATTCTTTAAAAAAAATTAACTATACAAGTAGTACATATTTTCATTTAAGTACTACCTCTTAGAAACTGTTACCCCTTTCCAGCCTTTTAACTCAAAAACAAATCAGGTCCACTGGCTGGTTAGTAGTCTAGTAGGTAGTTACATCGGTTCATTTAATACAGGATGAAGGAACTAGGAAAATAAAAGGAGATGCTGAATGCAACTGTCTTAGGCTGCTTGGCTCCTGCAGGTGCCGGCTGCCTGATGGGGTGTACCTGTTCTCCATGGGCATCTTTGACATCCAGTACCGAGGGCAGTATCAGAAGTATGCGCTGTTGTGGATGGAGTGTGTGCCCGGCCGCCTGCTGGGCTTCCTTCCTCGTTGTCCACAGAGGACAGGAAAAAGTATATTTCATTCTGTGAGATTTGTTACTCTTGAGAGTCCTAATACATAGTCCCTCCTACCCAGTTTAGGGATTTTATGATTGAGGTGGGAGAAGGGTGACATGCCTACTTTTTTCTTCTGAAGTCTTTCCCCTTTTCCCCTTCCTGGGATTGCTTCTGCTCCAGACACCACTTCCAATCCCACACACTTCTCGGTCCTTTCCCTGGAGCCCAGGCTGAAGGGGAACACTAGCCAGTCTGTGCTCTGGTTTCTACCTTCGGGGTTTCCACTTCTTCTTCCTGGAGACTCTGTTCTTTCTTCAGGTTCTCTACTCCATCCTGCTGTGTTCCATGGGACATCTGTACCCTTGCCTCCCACACCACAGGCATATGGTGGTATCATTATCCTGCTGAAAATGTGTTTTCTTTACGGACAGGTGATTGACGTCTCAGGGACTACTGTAACATATAAGCCCTGTGTAGTGTTCATTGTATTTGATTCTGGCTTTCTTATTCGTTGACAATTCCAGTCACCTTGCCGCCACGTCTCTCAGTGCAGGTGGATGCTTTGTTTTGTTCTAGTCTAAGATTTATTGTAGAGTGTGAGATTCATAATCAGGCTATTACTCTCCCCACCCCAGCCCCAGGTCTCAACATACTCTTCTTTCTTTTATAAAATATATTATCTTTTAAAATATAGTGGGCTGGGCGGTGGTGGTGGTTGCTCACCTTTAATCCCAGCAGAGGCAGGTAGATCTCTGGAGTTTGAGGACATCCAAAGCTACACGGAAAAACCCTGTCTCCAAAAAATCAAAAAATTGTGTATGGGCACGCACATGTGGAGATCAGATGACAGATTCTAGACACACTTCTCTCCTTCCACCATGAGGTCCTGGGGAATTGAACTCAGGTTGTTAGTCTCGGCAGCACCTAGGTGTTTTTGTCATTGAGCCATCTCTCTGGTTCCTAACATGCTTTTTTCCCCCCTTTTTCTTCTTTCCTTCCTTCCTTTCCTTTTAAAGGACTATAATTGGCTGTAGAGATGGTTTAGTGGTTAATTCTCAGAGCCCACACAGCATCTCACAACTGTTCTCCAGATGAAGATTTGATGCCCTCTATTGGCATACAAGGGCATCAAGAATGCATGTGGTGCCCATACATACGTGCAAGCAAAGTATCCACTCACATAAAAAATAAATAAAAATTTAAGTCCGGCAGTGGTGGCGCATGCCTTTAATCCCAGCACTTGGGAGGCAGAGGCAGGTGGATTTCTGAGTTCCAGGACAGCCTGGTCTATAGAGTGAGTTCCAGGACAGCCAGGGCTACACAGAGAAACCCTGTCTTAAAAAAACCAAAAAAAAAAAAAAAAAGAGAATTTAATTATATTATTAGTTTATTATTTACTTGTGTGTCTGTGTATGGGCTCACACATGGCTGAGATGGGAATTTCTGGTTTCACTGGAGACTTAGTTGTGTCACGTGATGTTTTTTGGAAACTGGTGAAAGGGCATTATGATGTTTTGCTGGAGTGGATGCCTGAGATGACACGTGCTCTTTGGAAAGAGTGTAAGTATAACTCAGCAGATGGTGGGTGATACGCTGGCACTGGCTTGCTTGCTGGTCTCTCCTGATGATGTTAGTGCATTGGTTCACCTTGCTTTTTTCCGCTGATCTTCACGTGTCATTGACTTCGTAGAGAGAAGCACACCAAATAAATTCTGGTGGTGTTCTGGCTGCTTCTTGCTGCTTCAGCGGACTCGGGCAGATTGTCAGAGCCTTGGGTTTCTTCTGGATCGAGCCAGTGCTGTAGATTCGAGTGGACTGGACTGCAGACAGCGAAGACTGGAATCACCTCAAGGAACTACTTCTAAACAGGTCCTATTAGCCATTTTTCTCTCCTACCTTTGGTCGGCGGGCTAAAAGGGAGGCTGACACATTTAAAAACCCTTAATAGGTTTTGAAAAATATAAGTCTACAAGAGAAAATCATCACAGGACACAACTGAGTCTCCAAGGAAACCAGAAATTGCTGCCACTTCACATGGCAGTCAGAGAATTGCAGAATTTTGTCAGCCTTGAGGGTAGGCTCTTTTAACTGCTGAGCCACCTTGCTGGCAACCAACGTGCTTCCTTTTTCCTTAATACAGATGCATTTCAGGACTGAGTCATGATGGAGGCTATTGAAAATTTCCAAGAGAAAGGATATGGCCAATGGTTATGACAGACAGTTGGAAGTAGAATTGAAAGTTATGAACAGGGATGGCATTAGCAAAGGAAATGCACTGGAATGGTAGTGGCTTTATAGGGCATCCAGTAGAGAGAAAAAATTAAGATTGGGGTTCTGGAGAGAGGGCTCAGCACTAAGAGCTCTTTCTGCTCTTGCAGAGGATCTGAATCCACTTCCCAGGATCCATGTCAAGTGGCTCACAACTGCCTGAATTCCAGCTCCAGGAGATCTAACACACTCTTGAGGCCCCTGTGCACACTGCACTCATGTGGCATGTACACACAGGTGCATTAAAACACAAAAGGAAACAGAACTGCTGTCAAGTATTGCTTCCTGTGTCAGAGATGTCCCAGCTGACCAAGGACTGAAAGCATCTAGCACGTTGTATTTGTTCTTTGCGTGGGGTGTCTGTAGGGGGTTATGAAAATCCAGTTCAAGCTCTAGGCTAGGGGTCACAAAACTATTTCTAGAAAAGTGCCATTATAAATATCAGGCCTGGAGGTGTGACAATAGCCCAGATGGAGGTGAAAGCAGATCTACAGTAAGTCAGGGCAGCCCAGCTTCCAGTAGACCTTATTTTAAATAATAGCGAAACAACTCCCACCCCACCCCCCAAAACAAAAACAACCAAAGCAAACAGGAGCTAGAAAGAGCTCAGGTTAGGAGCACTGCTGCTCTTGAGAAGAACCAGGGTTGGGTTCCTAGTACTCACACGGCAGCTCACGGCCATTTGTAATTCCAGTTCCGGGGGATCTGATTTCCCTTTTCTGAACTCCAGGGGAACCAGGCATGTACCTGGTGCACAGACATACATGCAAGCAAAATACTCATACATATAAAATAATAATAGTAAAAAATGTTGGGTGTGGTGAGAATGCCTTTAATCTCAGCACTTGGGAGGCACAGGCAGGGAGATCCCTGAGTTCAAAGTCAGCCTAGGCTACAGAATGAGTTCCAGGACAGCCAGGGCTATATAAAGAAATCCTGGCTCAGAAAAACATAAAAATTAAATAAAAAATTTTGAAAATAATTTAAAAAACCAAAACCCTCAAATACCGAAATTCACAATTCTCACAATAACCATTAAAACCTTGTAGGCATACAGGTTGTGTGATAACCTTCACCACAGATGAAAACAGCCATAGGAAATATGTAAACAAAACAGTAAAATTGGTAGCAGCTGCCAACTGCTCCAGATCTGATTCAGATCCAGGACAGTGTTTTGGGGGATGTCACCTCGGTTTTCTGTATCATCTCCATCTGACCAATGCCAGAGCATGTGCAGTGCACTTTAGTCCTTCCAAGCACCGCTGAGATGAGTACCTAAGATTGTCATAAAAGTCCTGACAGGTCGCTAAGGACAGGTTTTATCTTTTGTACCAATGAGAAAAAGGTTCATAATTCATTAAAGTTAACTGCTCTAGATCGCTCGGCTGGTGAAGGGTTAAGACCTACATTCTCATGCCTTCAGAAGGTATGGTGTTCCAGGGCCACGGGGCGGCTCGGCAGAGAGAAAAGGCTGCCAAGCATCAAGGTCTGAATTCCATCCACGGGACATTCAGGGTGGAAGGAGGCGACGCTAAGAAGTTGGCCTCTGGCCTTCACACACGTGCTGTGGTGTGTGCATGTGCACTCGTAAAATAAATAAAAATTATATGGCTTTAGATTAGGTGGTGCTTGTATATCAGTCCAGCATTTGGGAGGCTGAAGTAGGAGAGACAGTGAGTGTGAGGCCAGCCTGGGCTACACAGCAGATGCTATTTCAAAAAAACCCCAAACAGAAAAAAAAAACAAAAATAGCAAACCAAACAAAACACAGGGTTATGCAGTCCTGTAATCTAACCTGCTTGGGAGACTGAGTAAGGAGGATCACAAGTTCAAGGCCGATGGGCTACAAAAGTCCAAAGTCAGCCTGGACAACTTAGTTTAAGTTGGTTTCAAACTGAAATTCAAAATACAGGGTTCAAACTCAGTAAGGGGAGGCAGGCAGATCTCTGCAAGTTCCAGGCTAGCTTGGCCTACACACAACAGCCAGGGCTATAAAAGAGAGACCTTATCTCAAAAACAAACAGGAAACAAACCAAACCAACCAAACCAACCAACCAACCAAAAACAACCCCAAACACTCTAAACCAAACCACCCGCCCCCAAACCAAACCAAACCAAACCAAACCAAACCAAACCAAACCAAACCAAACCAAACCAAACCAAACCAAACCAAACCAAACCAAAACCAGGGTTCCAGATGTAGTTCAATGGTAGAGCACTTGTTTAACATATAAAATGCCTATTTAATCCCCAGTATATGAGAACAACCAAAAAACAGGGCTAGGAAATGACTCAGTGGGTCAAAGTGCTTCCTGTGTAAGCACGAGGACCTGAGTCTGAATCCCCAGAATCCATTGGACACAAGTCCTAGCACCCCAGCCACCCTGGTGCATGAATCTGGATTTGGTTCCCAGAACCCAAACCAGACAGCTCACAACCGCCTGGAACTGGAAGTCCAGGATACCCAATACTCTCTGGCTTCTGAGGACACATAAATTCATCTAGGTGCACGTGCTTGTGCAAACACACACACACACAAACACACTTTTATTTTATCTTTTTTTTGAGGCAGAGTCTCTCTATGTAGCCCTGTATGTCATGAAACTCTGGTAAATAGGCTGGTCTTGAACTCACAGACCTTACCTGTCTGTCTCCAGAGTGCTGGGCTAAAAGGTACTCACTACTATGCCCTGCACAAATAAGTTAGTTTTAGGCTGTTGTGACAACACGATGAGACCTATCTTCAAGAAAATAATAGATTCTTTTGAACAAGAAATAGTACTTTTATCCTGTTCTTCACCACGCCATGTTTAGATGACAGGAAGTGACATGTCCCAGGGACGTCGACTCCCTTGGATTGGCTCAGTTCATGCTTCATCTGCTTTCTGTTGCTGTTCTTCTCAAAGTCCTAAAAGATCCATTTCCCTTTCTCCAAGACAACCTGAATAAATTAAAGGCCTGCAAGCTATTGCAAAATTCAATTTTGTGTATTTTACTTTTTCCAGATCTTAATGTTCATGTATGTTTACAGACAGGTGTAGGAATGTTTTGGTACAGTGTGTAAAGTTTACCCTTGTTATTCAAATGCTGATTTCTCTGTCCTCCAATTGTTTCCCCCCCCCCCCCAACAAGGCATTGTTTTGTTTTGTTTTGTTTTTCAAGACAGGGTTTCTCTGTGTAGCCCTGGCTGTCCTGGAACTCACTCTGTAGACCAGGCTGGCCTCCAATTCAGAAATCCACCTGCCTCTGCCTCCCAAGTGCTGGGATGAAAGGCGTGCGCCACCACTGCCCGGCTCCAACAAGGCATTGTAATGCTTATACCAAGAATCTCCTGTCTCAAGTCTGTGTAAGCAATTCTTACCCTTTATTTTCTGCCTTGTCAATAAATGCTGATCACCCAATGGCTGGGCAGAATAGAGAATAGGGCAGGATGTCCACCAGCCAGAGGAAGGAGAGAAGGAGAAAGGGAGATTCAGATAGCAAAGAGGATAGAGTATTTGCAGCCATGAGGAAGGGGTCCAGAGAGAGAGATTATGGAAACACACCTGAAGCCCAAAGAGCCAGACGGATAGTAATAAGCAAGTGTCATGGCATGGGGCTGGAGGTAGCCAGGTTAGTTTAGAAAGTAAAGGTAGATTATTGAACTGCTTAGCTATTGAGGTGCAGTTTTAAATAAATCTTGGTTTATCTGTGTGATTATTGGGGACTAACATAAGGTAAAGAAATACAGCCACCGGATTAATTCACGGTTTACCCTTACACTAAGAATAATTCATTTGCAGACAGGGCACTCACTGTGTAGTTAAGGATGATCTTGAATTTCTGATCTTCACGCCTCTAGTTCCTGAGTGCTGAGCTTCTAGGTATGCGCCACCATGACCAATTCGCCAGGGATCCAGCCAGGTCTTTGTATATCGGCAAATGCCCAGCCTCTTTATTTCTCTCTGGTAGTACTGAGATTGAACCATTCTGTCCCTGAGCTTTATCTTCAATCCTCCCCCCCCTCCTTCCCCCTCCCTGCCTTTCTTTAGCGTGTGTGTATGTACATATGGACCTGTGTACATGACGGTGGCAGCTAGAAGTCAACATAAGAATCTATCCTTTTCAAGAACTTAGCTCCTTTTTTGAGGTAGTTCTCTGGAACTGGAGCTGACTGAATTAGCTAGACTGACAGGATGGCCAGGTAGCTTCAAGGATCCTCCCATCCCTGCTTCCCAGCTCTTTACATGGTGATGCAGATCTAAGCTCAGCTCCAAACTTACCAAGTAAACCATCCCCCCCAATATCCACACACCCCCAAGTTTGAGACAGTCTTAACTCTGTGTCCCAGGCTGCCTTTGGACCACCATGCCTACCTTCAGATGTTAAATCGGAACACAAAGGCTGTGTCCCCCGAGGGAACCTCAGAAATGACATCTTTAAAGAAGGAGCTGTTAACTAGTTGACCTGCGGAAGTTGCAGCTGCTGATAAGAGGTTCTGCAGTTTCAAAATAATATATTCTAAAAATTACCATTGGTTTTTTGTCATAATATTTATTTTGAAATTTCAAATAATACTAAAAAGGGCATGAACTTTAATATATATATATATATTAAAAAGTGTAAGTAAAAATTAGAGAAACATTGTCCTAGGCTCTTGTAGAACATAAAATGTGATCTTTCATCACTATGCTGCTGTGACTCAGTATAAAAATGCAGATGACACAGCTTTTACATAGCTTTAAACACCTTGATTATAAACTGCTTTCAAAAGTAATTTATTTGGATTTTCCATATCCTTTAATGAACTGTAAATATATTAACAGAAAAGACTTTCCCCCCAAAGACTATACAATTTCTGAAATAAGTCAGGAAAAGCAAAAAGACGACACAACAGTACATTGTTTCAATGCAAATAGAACACACATGGCACACCCACACTTGCATTTCCCCGGGCTTTCCCAAAGAAAATGGGCCATCGTTTGTTTTTTTCCTCAGTGAAGACCCATTCTGCACTCTGGCTAATCAGAGAGATGGAACTGTTTTCTTTGAAGAGTGTCTTAATGGACTAAACCCTGGTCACACTGAGATCTTAAGGTACAACAGCAGCATGGCTCAAATGTTACTTGCAGTTCTTGGATAAAATAAAAAATTGTAAGTAATGAAATACAGAAAAAGTTAAGAGACCCACCTTTCCTTATTTTGAGTACCATCTCTGTTCTACTGAAAAAAATATTCGTCCTGGTGCAGTAATAACCATTTCCATGAGGAAAAAAAAAAAAAAAAAATCCAATGCTCTAATATACTTCAGTGTGAGTGTGTGTATTTGTATCGGTATACTTATGTATCGGTGTGAAAAAGACAATGAAGTACTTAGTATTCCTTCAAAGCAAGGTCTGAAATTTGAAACAAACAATTTGCTTACCAAAAGGTGTTTATTTGATCCCTATTCTGTGAAAAAGAAATTAAAAAAAAAAAAAAAAAAAAAAAAAAAGCAAAGAAAAGACAAAGACAAAGACAAAGAAAAAGAAGCCCAAGAAACAGGTCCTGTGTGGAGATCAGGCTTGCACATCTAAAGCTCGCTGTTAAGCAGGTGTGAGGAGCCATGACAGCAGGCCGAGTGCCTGAGTGCCTTCCCCAGCCACGGCCACAACCACCCCATCCTTTGTCTCAGAATCAGCACCAGAAAGTCCCTCAGGCACAGGACATAAACTCCTACTAAAAAGGTAATTACACTTCAGCAAATTACGCTCTCTCTGAGCTTAGCTTTCTCTAGGTCTGCAACAGAACTCAGGGTAAAGCTTTCTATGAAAATCTAGATCTGATAATGTAATATATATATATGTATATAGCTGGCTTATGATTTGCCAATTAAAAAAATAAAAGAAATGAAAATTAAACTTTACATAACTAATGAATAATAAAATGGAACCTGTTGGAATTGAAGTGCTAGCCTATGGGAATCCTTTACGGTCGCCATTTATTCCCAACTTTCCTTTTCCACATAAATTATTTTTTTTAAACGGCACATATACATAGATTTAGGCAGGAAATTATCGTAATTGTTTCCCTGGCACCTAATACCTAACCCAAGACTTTGACTTTATAATGGGTATCTAATTCACATCTGGATGAGAAGATTAAGTAACTGACAGGAAATGCTGAGTCTACAGGCTAAAACATTCTCTCCACATCTTTTGTAATCCACCTTATTTTCACAGCTTGGCTTACATATACAAGTAACCAGTGGGTAGGTTTTTCCTTCATCAAATATTCCAAAATAATAACTGTAGGCCTGTCACTCATAAGAAACTATAATTTGTTATATTCTGACATTGGCACTTAATAAAATGTTAACTAAAGTTTCTCTAAAATTTTCAATACATTACAATAAAGGATACACAATTTAAGACTGTTTAAATCTGTTACTGTGAAATTCCAATAATTCCCATTTTATATGCATAATTAGATCTTTAAAATTGTGGCCAGTCCCCAAACACACAAACCCATATTATGATGAACTCAGGAGAGAATTTGTCTCTTTCATAAGAAACTTTTCCCTAGGCTAAAAATGTTCAGTATTTTAAACTCAATTGCGCTCATCACACTACTGACAATACAAAGCAGAGAGCTGAAAAGAACGGCACTGACTTCGACAGAGGTCACCACGCGGCCTTGCACTCCTGGGAAAGAGGCAGACTCACGGTTAGGTACAGCTCCAACTGTATTAAGGCTTCTCTCTCATGATCTCGAAGGTCTCTCTCTTTAGTGTTCTCTCTCATACTGAGTCTTCTGGTAAACACAGTGGTTATTAAGGGCCTGGGTGGCTTTCACCAGGGACCCACTCTACCATCTCTGAGTGTTGAAGGCGATCCCACAGAGCTCAAAGAGTAAAGCCAGTATCGTCAAGACCATTAAAGTTTGCAATTGTACCAAGACAACAATGATCAACACTTTGAAGCAAGATGAATAAATTAAAATTCTTGGTTAGACATTAAAGCATTCTTGCCAAGAATAAGTGTACACTATATGGATGGCTATTTCACTCCTACATATGAGTCCGAACAGGCCCACTGCATTTGCTTATAGGAGACACTCCAAGCTTAAGGTAAGCTATGTTCCTTGGCAATGAACTTTACTCTGTTATAGGCAATGTCTTTTATTGTTCCATCTGGCACTTGCTAACACCATTCTCGAAGAACCTAGAAATGAAGGTCAGTCACTCTGTTTATCAGGAATAGAACCAAATAAAAAACAATTTTGGAAAAATGACCAAGAAATTCTGGTTCATCACCATTTCCATATCTAATGGTTCCTTCAAGATAAAACATAACTCTTCCTTCCATGATAGATTTCCAACTGAGGAGATTAAAGAAAAAAAGAAAAGTTCCTCACCCCTCCCCCAAATTGTCATTCATACTTGTAAAAGAGCCAGTCTTGTTAGCAGCTTAGTATCGCACTGCCTTTCATTCTGTGTACAGTCAGGGTCCAATGAAAGCGGCACACTCCTGGTCTAGGAGATGAATGACGGCAATGGCGGCTCAAGAGTTGAGACTCAGTGTATGGAGGGACAGAAACATGTCAGCACTAGCCACAGTCAGGGTCTGTCTTCCATAAGTTAAAATTCATCACTTTCCGCTGCATGAAGTTGTGTGTCGTCTGCATCTGTCATGCTGCTCTCCTGGGATTCATCTGTCCCCACTGTACAAACGGAACAAAACCGTAAGCTATAGCGCAAATACAACTTCTTGGTTCACAAAAAAAAAAAAAAAAAAAAAGAAAAGAAAACGTCATTACATTCAGAGATGAGACCCTACAGACCATAACGTTCCAAATGTTATCTAAAAAAGCATTTCAAGTGTTCTCATTCTCTCTCTCTCTCTCTCTCTCTCTCTCTCTCGTTTTTCAAAATGGAGTTTTCTTATGTAACCTGGAAGTTAACTTGCTGTATTTAACTTTTATTTTGGTTTTATCAAGACAGGGTTTCTCTGGTTAGCCCTGGTTGTCCTCGAACTCAGAAATCCACCTGCCTCTGCCTCTCTCAAGTGCTGGGATTAAAGGCATGACTTTTTAAAATAATGACAATAGTTCTTTGGGGACAGCATCTCATGAGCTGAACTTGAACTTACTATGCTTGTAGCCAAGGGTGTCTTTCCACTTCTGGTGCTCCCCCCTGCATTCACCTCCCACGCTGGGATCACAGGCACAAGCAGCACTAACTACATCTGGTTTATAAAGTGCTGGGCTGAAACCCAAGCCTTGCCCATGTTCTATGGGTCTCTACCAACTACACACCATTTCTAGCCCCCTGCCTTCCCCTATTAACTCTGTACTCCTACTCTCGGAGCTAGAAATAGCTGAGACACAAAAATAGATATAAGAACAACATCAAAAAAGGCTAACATTTCTGCTCTTAACCACTGACTTAACTTTGTGGACAGTCCCTGACAGTATAAAGAAATGTGGAATATAACCTTCAGTTTAAAAGACTGGGATTGTAAATTTTATTTATAAGATGTTCACTAAATTTTATGGAACAAAGGCTAATCAAAATTTACTTCAGAAAATTTCCAATTCTCTTAGTATTAATATATATAAATATATTATGCACTAATCACACACACAGATTTTTGGATTTGTCCAGGACTAAATAAATAGAATGTAGACAACTGCTACTACAAAGCTGAGGACCAAAGTCACACAGCACACCGGGTTTATAAGTAATTACATTTTCTGTAATTACATTTAGAAATAATTTCATTTTCTGTAAAGAACATGCCAGTTTGGAAAGTGCAAAAGCACCCCACAGGTTCTGCACACGGTAGTTTTCTGAATGCTAGAGATCGTATGTAGGATACTCACTGATCTGTTCCTCTTGGGTTATTGGCTCCTCGTCATCTGGAAGGTAGCGCTTGTCAATGGCCTCTTTAATCTGATTATTGGCTCCTTTAGGATCTAAATCCATAGCCCAAGAGAAATTCATCAAGGCGAGATGAGTCTGACCCAACTTCTTGTAAACCTAAAACACAGGGGCACTCAATCCTTCAACTGTAAAATCTTAAAACATAAATCAGACTCCTGGTCTTTGACCTATGAGTCCATTCAGGTGGGAGGAAGTTTTTATCCAACACATGACTTCACACTTAAGTGTTCTTTATATAATCAGGTGTTGGGTTAAGAATTCCTTGCCTTATTTTTCAGGTAGGAGTTTCCAATAAACCTCACCAAGTGGAACACTGACAATGGAAGGAAGGACTACAGAAGCTACTTGAGTAACTTTCATTTAGACAGTCTTATACATGCCAGGTGCATGATCTACTAATGAACTGCACAGTGTCTCACTACATAGCTCAGGCTGACCTTGAACTGAGAACTTCCTGCTTGTGTCAGTCCTGAGATTGCAGGTATAAGACACAAAGTCTGGATCCATGTCAAGGACAGCTGAAAACACAAGCATTTGAGACTACCCTTAGCTCCACGTTTGGTCTTTTAAGACAAGATGTCCATGAATATACAGTCCAGGCTGTCCTTGAGCTGGGACAGCCTGAGCTACATAGTGAGACACTGTGCAGTTCATTAGTAGATCTGCCTTAGCATTCGGGGGTTGGGATCACATGGACACACCACCATGCCCAGCTAGAATATCATCTTTTTAATTGCTACTGCTAAATCCATTTTTTTGTTTGTTTGTTTTTTCGAGACAGGGTTTCTCTGTATAGCCCTGGCTGTCCTGGAACTCCCTCTGTAGACCAGACTGGCCTCGAACTCAGAAATCCACCTGCCTCTGCCTCCCCAGTGCTGGGATTAAAGGCATGTGCCACCACTGCCTGGCTAAATCCATTTTTTTCCAGGGCTCTTAGTCCAGGAATTTAGTTAAATTTGCTAAGTAGATGCCTTTAATCCTATCACTAGAGAGGCAGAGCCAGGTGGGTCTCTGAGTTCCAGAACAGCCTAGTCTACAGAACAAGTATTGTATATACAAAACATATAGTATTTTTCAAAATTTAATAGTTGTTGAAGTTGGAGAAATAGTTCAACAGTTAAAACTGCTTGTTGCTCTTCCGGAAGATCTATCTTTTTTTTTTTTTTTTTTTTGGTTTTTTGAGACAGGGTTTCTCTGTGTAGCCCTGGCTGTCCTGGAACTCACTCTGTAGACCAGGCTGGCCTCGAACTCAGAAATCCACCTGCCTCTGCCTCCCAAGTGCTGGGATTAAAGGCGTGCGTCACCGCTGCCCGGTCTTCCAGAAGATCTAAATTTAGTTCTTGGAACCTTTTTCTGTGCAGCTCTGGCTGTCCTGGAACTTGCTCTGTAGACTAGGTTATCCTGGAACAGAGGCCCACCTGCTTCTGCCTCCCCAGAGCTAGGATTAAAGGCATGCACCACTGCTGCCTGGCAACAGAAACAAATCTTTAGAAAAAGGAGAGAAAAAGAATTTAGTATTTGTTACAAAGTTGTAGCATAACACTGAGGCCCCAATTTTTACCTTTCCTATTAAGAAGTAAACGAGGGATTCTTTGGGGACAATCTGTTTCAGTTCTTCAAGTTCTTGTAAAGCAGACTGAAAAAACAAAGAGAAAACTTAGAGGAGCAAAATCTTACAGAATTCTGACTAAACAAGTGCAGTCAGGTACCACACACAGACACAGATAGTTAACAACAAATGTTAAATATACAGAGTTAAAAAATCAATGTTGTGGTTAGAGAGATGGCTCAGCGGGTAAGAACACCAATTGCTGTTTCAGAGGTCCTGAGTTCAATTCCCAGCAACCACAGGTAGCTCACAACCATTTGAAATGGGGTCCAATGTCCTCTTCTGTTGTGTCTGAAGAGAGTAACAGTGTACTCACATACATTAAAAAAAAAAAAATCTATAAAAAAAAATTTTTTAAAAAGTATCTATGAACAACAAGGAGAAGTACGTTCTGAACTGTTAATAAAAATAGTAACTGTCAATAGAAAAGTAAGCTTATGAGGGAGGCATATTCAACTTTAACAGTGACATATTTTAAAAAGATGACAAACACGTTCATTTCTATATAAAGAAAAAGCTCAAAGACACAGTGTAAAGCAGGGATCCAAGATGATGTGCTAAGAAAAGTATCAGGAAATTACAGAATTCAGATAACATAAGCAAACTTATTTATATAAAACTTTGGTACAAAGAAAAATATGAAAGGCATAGAGACAAGGAAGGTGGCGAGGCTTGTAGGATGCTTACATAGCATGCAAGAAGCCTTGGGTTTGGTCCTAACACCACATAAATGGGGTATGACGGCCTCAGTAATGTTAGCACTTAGAAGGCAGAGAAGTTCATATCATCTCTGGCTTTTATGAGTTCCAAGCCAGCTTGAAACTATTGTTGAAAATAAAGTGTACAACGGGAAGAATAGCAGCCCTATTCTACATTTCCGGAAAAGTTTTTAATCCCTGTCCCTTGGTTGTAACATCTAATGCCAAATGAGATTTCTTGATTTTTTTTTTTTTCCTTTTACTTCCCCAGTGCTGAGATTGCAGGTATAAACTACACAGGACTTATGTGGTGTTGAGCACTGATCCCAGCCAGGACTCTGAACCTGCTAGGTGTGTGCTCTATCAGCTGTCCTCCCCTACCCCACCTATTTTCCCACTTTCTTCAAAGACTAGGTCTCATTTGATCTAGCCTAGTCCTGAATTTGTGATCCTCCTGCTTTCCTCCCCCTGCCCTGCAATTAGGTGTGTGCGAATACATCCATCTTTAGTTTTTACTCCTTTTTATTTAGTAAGAACCTAAATTTATTCAAACAGGAAACAGAAATTCAAATAAATAAATGTATATGTTCATTATTTATGATTGAATAATTTATCAAAAAACCTCATGTCACTTCATGTCTTTTTGTCACTTACTTTCCTTTGTATTTATCTTCCACACTTTAAGGGGTACTATATTAAAATTCTTCAAGGCACGAAATGTGATTGCATTATTTACCACTATTTTCCTAGTATCTGACAGATAGCAGGTACTCAATAAATATCTTTTCTTCCCTCTTTTTTGACAGTGCTGGCTTGCAGCCAGGGCCTTGTGCATCCTGGACAAGCACCCACATTGAGTTGACCCCTCCCAGAGTGACAGCGAGCATGCAGTCACTCACTGTCACTTCATGTACTTTAGTCCCAGGAGGATCTTCAAGTCTTTCTTTCAAGACAGTTCTGTGGTGCATAAAGAGCCTTTCTAGATGTGGAATCCATCCACATTTCTGAATTACCCACACCAATCCTTCCTAGGGGGCATTGCTACTTTCTTTGTTTTCTGAGACAGAATATCACTCTGTTGCTTAAAATGTATCAGGACCACTCTGTAGCTAAAGTGGGCTTCGTGGCAATCCTCCTGTCTGAGCCTCCCAAGTGCTAGAATTACACCTCATTTCATAGGAGCATTTCCTGAAATAAAATGAAACAAGCCCTACCACCTGGCCTTTAAAAACAGAGAAAACAGTTTCAAAACAAAAAAAATCCCCCACATTAATGACATGTGGCTTTTTATTTTTATTTGTTTTTTGAGACAAGATCTCTGTGTAGCCCTGGCTATCCAGGAACTCACGTTATAGGCCAGGCTGGCCTTGAAGTTTTTTTTTTTAAAGAGACTTAATACAGTGAGGAAAAACTGATCTGTATCTCACCTTGTATTTTTCATTTGCAAATAAAACCGAGGCTCTGTGAAATTTGCATAGAGGGTTCCTGGGATCGATAACAATTGCTTTGTTTAGGGTATCCAAAGCCTTCTCAGACTTCTTGAGTGCATGCTGAACCTGTAAGAAATAAAGATCCATCTTGATATTAATGAAGAAAGATAAGAAGCAAATAATATAATTCAAAACTGTAGCGGAGAATTAGTTAAACCGCTTTGGCTCCCAGCAGGTCACTCTCCTAGCCACCCTCCAGAGCCGTCTGGATTCTCAAATGAAAGACACACACACACAAGTTAATTTTGATATGCCTTGACTAATTCAATGGCTAGACACTTCTAATTTTCCCCAAGGCTAGCAAACACCCCCTCCAGGATTCCTGAGTTATTATCTTTTAAAATCTCTATTTCAGCTCTGCTACCCCAGACCCAACTGGGGAAGTGGCCTCTAGGGCTACTTTTCCAGATTCTTTTTTTTTTTTTTTTTTTGGTTTTTTGAGACAGGGTTTCTCTGTGTAACCCTGGCTGTCCTGGAACTCACTCTGTAGACCAGGCTGGCCTCGAACTCAGAAATCCTCCTGCCTCTGCCCCCCAAGTGCTGGGATTAAAGGCGTGCGCCACCACTGTCCGGTTACTTTTCCGGATTCTTATACGCCGGCGGGTCCTTAAGTTTTATTTTTCTCCTTCCCTGTCATGGTGATTCTCTCCCCTCTCTCCCAGTCACTTGACTGTGCAATCTAAAAGTCCCACCTCTGCCTTTCTGCCCAGCCACTGGCTGTATGGCAATTTTTCATTATCAATTGAAGCCAGCTGTGGGTAGGGACCCTCAGGTCTGAAAGCGTGGCTTTTTGGGAGCCGAAATAAGTCAAAGAAGCATTAGAACCAATCTCCAACATCTCACCTTTTCTGTCCAATTTTTTTTTTAAAGTTCTTCTCTTAGATATAAATTGAGCCTAACCATAACTATTATGTAAATTACAAACTATGATATATAATTAACATCCAGTCCATCATAATTGTCAATTAGATAAAGCACTTTATCATGTATCCTGACATAAAGAGCTTACAATTCCTTATCTGAGTTATGAAGATAAAACTTTTAGAGATGAGGCTGTGTAATCTAACTGGATTGTCTACAGGGGCTTAAGTGTACTAAGTAATTCATTACTACATGTGTTGTTTTGAACAAGAACGATGTTTGAATACTTGGGCGCTAGTTGGTGGGACTGTTTGGATAGGATCTGGAGACTTGGTCTTGTTGGAGGGGTGCCACTGAGGGCAGGCTCAAAGGTTTCAAAAGACCACACTGTCCCCAGGTTCTCTTGTTCCTTTGCTCCACCATCCTGAACTTTAATCCCCTGAAACTGTAAGCCAAATTAAACACTTTCTAAGTTGCCTTGGGAAAAGAACTAAGACACTAAGTGATTAACAGATTATCTCTAATTCTTTTCTAAGTCTAGCAAGTACTCCATGTCAAAGATAGCACTGAGGGCCAGAAAAACAGATCTGTTGGTAAAGAGCTTAATCTTAGTTCAATTCCCCGAATCCACATACCCATGTAAGGTAGAAGAAAGAACCAATTCGACTGTCCCCTGACCCTCCCCAATAATAATAATTTTTAAAAAAGCATCCTGAACTCCAGAGATGTTAAATAATTTCTTATAGGATTAAAACCTAGGTCCTCAGACTTCTAATCCACCACTGGGAGCCTATGATGATACTCATGATTCAATATTTTAAAAAAGATTGATTTTTGAATTATGTGTGTGTGTGTGTGTGTGTGTGTGTGCACACACATACACATGACTGTAGGTGCCTGTGGTGGCCAGGAGCCTCAGATCCTCTGGAGCTGGAATTATAGGTGGTTGTGATCTGCTTGAAGTAGATGCTAGGACCTAACTTGGGTCCTCTGCTTAACCACTGAGCCACTTCTCCAGCCCCATGATTTGATCTTTACAGCAGATAATTACCACGAAGTCTAAAAGTAAGTAAAACTTGGTTTTATCCTTCACAAGAAAAGCATGTATCATTTATGCAGAGAACATATTTCTAAAGGATTATTATGACCCTCTAAATATTAACCTGTGTTCAAAGAACTCGTTCATGAATCCTGTGTCACTCGATTAACCTTACAGCCTGGGCTACATAAAACTGTCTCAAAAGGAACAAAATGAGTCACTGCAGAGATGGTCAATGCTTTTGTCTAGGTGCAGTTTGTTTGGTTCCCAATACCCATGTCAGGTGGCCCACAACTGCCTACAACTCCAGCTTCAGAAGATCTGATGCCTTTGGCTTCTCTGGGCATCTGTAGTTAAGTAAACACATCCATACACATAATTAAAAATAAAAAAATTCTTAAGCAATCAACAAAACATCATTTGAGACACATACATATACACACACACCCCAATACAAAACAAAAAAACAAAGAGAAAGAGTACACAATACACAGGGATTCCCCCAACTCCTCCTCTTTGGATCTGGAGACAGGTCCCACAGGAGCCCCAAGCTGGCCTTAAACTTGCTTTTTTTAATGAGAATGACCTTCAGCTGTGATTCACCTGCTTCTATCTCCACAGAGTATTAAGAGAACCGTGAAGATGCTCAGTTTTATGCTAAAGACTAAATCTATGGCTCCTGAGCTGCATCCTTAGCCTACCAGGTGTATTTCCTCATAAGTCAAAAAGGTGTGGTTCAGCTGGGAAATATTCTGAGACACTGCTTCATTAACAAAACAGTTCAATTTTCAAGTAACCATTAAGTCATCTAACTCTTAATAGGGAGGTAACAGAGCAATGTTTACAAAGTTACTTACTACTCCAATGTGGCAAAGTAAAACTGAACTCTGAGGGTTGATATCAAGTGCTTTCTGGAAATGCATTTCTGCGAGGCTGAACTTCTCTTGCTTGTAATAAATCATTCCTAAACCATACCTGAAATTGTAAGAAAGTATGATTTTAAGGACACAAGTTTTGGCTGCTAGTTTAATTCATCTACTAATAAGACAGTTAGGGTACCTGGCATTTCAATACACAATGGGAAAAAATAATGTCTTATAGGGAGACAAAAAGTATTAGTCATAATAAAAAAATCACTGAAACATTTTAGAAGACACATTTTTATAAGTGAAAACAATAAATTAATCAAACAGGCAAAACTATGATAAGAGAGGAGAAGCCACACCTTAAACTCACCACTCTAATACAGACGCACAGCTAATTCCTGCAGAGGGATTATGCACGCAGCAAACACGTTCCTAAATTATTCCCTTTTTTTTCTTTTGTTTTTTTAAGACAGGGTTTCTCTGTGTAACCCTGGCTATCCTGCCTCACAGAGATCCACCTGCCTCTGGCTTCCCAGTGCTGGGATTAAAGGTGTGCACCTCCACTGCCCAGTCTAAATTATTTTTTTAAAATGTGCCTAAATTGGCCTTGAATTCTTGGTTCAAGCAATCTTCGAGTCTCCCCCCAGATAGCTCCAAATAGCTGGGAAATAATTGCATGTTCCACTATGGCTGTCTGGTTTTGGTGAATTCAATCTCTTTCTTTCTCTACACCATACTTTATTTCATGTAGACCAATTGTTTGTAAAGCAATAACATTTGTATATTAAATAAAATACTTTAATAGGGTGGTTTAAGCAAAAGAAAAAATGGGGTGAGGATTGCAAGTTAGAAAAACTCTTCTTCCAGAACATTTTTGTTTTGTTTTGTTTTTTAAGATAGGGTTTCTCTGTATAGCCCTGGCTGTCCTGAACTCATTCTGTAGACCAGACCTGGCCTGCCTCTGCCTCCCCAGGAATGGGACTAAAGGTGTGTGCCACCACCACCTGGCTTTTTTTCTACATGGGTGAATGAAATCTATTCACTGACTAGCTATGTTTAGTTTCTATTGGACTAATGGTTCCTAAAATTAAAAAACAAAGACCAACTTTTCATAATCACTGTCTCAAAGGAATAACATAACACATGGATTCATTTGGAAAGTAAAAATGGTTCTTGGTATATCAGTACAAAGAAAGTAGAGTTCACACATCACCACAAAAACCAGAACAGAACAACAACAACAACAACAACAACAACAAAAACTTACAATAGAGTTGAAAAAGAAAAATATAAGTCTTATATCTGCTTCCTTAAGTCATGTATCCTTTTGCCCAAACTTTGTCCTTTCTTATTACTTAATAATACTTTTTCTTGGTCTCTTTTTTAAATTTTTAGACTTTACTTACATTTAGGCATATTCAAATATATATTGATATACTACAGACTTTGATCTTTCTTATGATTTCTTTATGCTTTATTATTTATAAATGTTTGGTCTGTGCTTTATTTATTTATTTATTTATTTTATTTTATTTATTTATGAGAACATGTCTCATGCAGCCTAGGGTGGCTGGCCTCCAATTCACTATGTTGCCAAAGACAACCCTGAACTTCTGATCCCCATTTCTACCTCACCGGTATTGGGATTACAGCATGAGCCACTAAGACCAGTCAGTACATGTGATTCAGAGCTAGAATAGAACCAGGGCTTTATGTATGTATGGCAAGCATCGGCTTCGACCTCCAGGTTCCTACTCTGTTTGAGCTCCTGTCCTGACTTTCTCTGATGACTAACAGTAACCCTTTCTTCCCTACTTGCTTTTTTGGTAATGGTGTTTTGTTGCAGCACAGTAACCCTAACTAAGACCCCAGCATGCATGTGATATACATAATACATACATATATACAAGAATAAGAGGCATATCTATAAGAAAAACACTTAAAAAGAAAAAAAGCCCCTCAGTGGGTAAAGGTGCCTGTTGCCAAGCCTGGCAAGCCAAGTTCATTCCTGGGAGAAAACCAACCCTGAATGTGATGTTCTAACCTCCACTGCTGGCTGTGCCCACAGCCCATGCATACACAATGCACACATGCAAACAAACTAAATAAATAAATAAGACGGTCTTCAGTAAGAAGTTGTCTCTTTACTTACCATGCATTATAATGTCTGGGATTTACTCTTATAGCATTTCGAAAACATGCTAATGCTTTGTCTAACTCTTCAGTTAGCACAAACTCATGTCCTAATAGAGTATAGGCATAAGCATAATTTGGATCGACCTGGATAGCTCTCTGGAAGAATTTAATTGCTATATCATGCTCCCGCTGTAGACTGAAACAATTCCCTGCAGCACACCAGGCCTGACAAGACAGAAACAAAAACCAGTCAGGTAAAAGTTTTTATGCTCTATAAAGAAAATTACTGTCAAAAGTAGAAACTTATGATTTTAATTTTTTTGTATTTGAATTTAATTTTGACCTAAGAAACTGTGTGTGGTGTGAGTGTGGCTCCTTGCTTTCCTTGTTTAAGATAGGGTCTGTGTTGTTTGTTGTGTGCAGTTGGCTAGCTGCCTGCAAGCTTTCAGGGGTGTGCCTGACTCTGCTTCCCACCTCCTCCTGTGGAGGTGCGGGGATTACAGCAGGCTGGCCACACTGTGCCTGCCTGGCACTTATGTGGGGTCTGGAGGTTCACATTCAGGTCCTCAGGCTAGCACAACCATTTTTATCCATTAGACATCTCTCTGACCAAACTTTTATTTTACTTTTTAACAAAACCAATCCTGTGACTAAAATCAGGCCTCAGATTTTATTTAGAAGACAAAAAACGTAAAGAAATTTAAATTCCTGACTATCACTTTCTCTTTTTAAAAACTCTTACTCATACACAAACTCCACATGTGCAAGTCAGAGCAGAGTGTTTTTCTTTGATAGAGTTTCTCTGTGTAGTCTTGTCTCTCCTGGAACTACTCAGTAGACACCAGGTTGGCTTTGAACTTGGAGATCTGCCTGCCTCTGCCTGCTGAGTGTGGGAATAAAGGTATGTGGCATCACAACTGGCTCAAGAGAACAGTTTCAGGGAGCTGGTTTTCTCCTTCCACTATGGGTTCTGAAAACCCAACTCAGGGTACCATATGTGCACAGCAAACTTTAACCTGCTGAGCCATCTCATCAGTCCCATAAGTACCTTTTGAAGTTATCTTACTGGCCCTGTTTCTTGGATTTTTAAAAAGATGATATATTAGTATTAGTATTTGGGTCTTCCTGTGAGTTTGTGCATTTGTAGAGTCTACGGAGGCCAGAAGAGAACAGCAATTTGAATCCAGGTTTATGTGCATTTCACAAAAGTATCATTAAAAGCCAGGTGAATGCCTGTAACTCCAGCTGTGGGAGATCCAAATGGGAGGTCAAGAGTTAAACAATAGCCTAGGCAAAACAGCAAGGTCCTGAAAAACAAAGACCTTCAAATAAACCTTCACTAAATATGCTGAGATGTCCTGAAATACTTACAAGATATACTCACCATGGCATGTATGTGCATACACACACAAAATCTGGTGGTTGTTGTTTTTTTGGTTTTTTTTAAGACTAGAGTCCTGTTTTGTTGTCTGGACAGGCCTTCCAAGAACTGAGGTTACAACCATGAGTCACCAAGCATGACTTTTTAGCATGTATGAGAAGAGTATTCTCTGAGACAGTCTTATGAAGTTCAGAGTTATCATCAAACTTGCTGTGTAGAGAAGAATAACTCAACTCTTGTGTAATTATATCCTATGATGCTTTGCAAAAATGACAAAATTACCTAACAATGCACTTGTCAGAATGCATCATGAAGTGATACAGGACTCTCTCTATTTGTTCTGATGATCAAAAGCTGTGCTGGGTCAAGGGTTAGCTTGAGAGTGCCTAGCATACTTGCAGTGCTGGGTTCCAGACCAGCCCTGCACCCAGAAATTAAACAAGTAAAAGAAAAGTGACTAAATACACAGATTGCTGGTAGCATACCTCTGGTGAGTTCTTATCCATGTCTGTTAGATCTTTTGAAAGAACTGAAAGAGCAACATCTTTCTGAAGATGCCAGAGTGTTGTCGAGTAGATCTCCATACCTTCAACTCTGAAACTCTCAATCCTTCTAACTTCTGAGAATATTCTTTCAGCCTGAAATTAGAGAACTAGTAAGTTAAACTGTACATACAGGCTAGTGTGGGTTACTGTCTTCATAGGACGGAATTTCTTCAAGGACTATCTATGCTTTCTGTGAATTAATAACAAGAAATCATTGTGAGATGTCAAATACTGAGGCAATCATACATACACATACATACATACACATACATACATACACATACATACATACACATACATATATACACAGTCAGCCTAGCTCCTGTATTTTAACCAGGGATAAAGACATGAAGCCTGAAAAGAAATTTCTATAAAAAAGACAAAGATGGGGCTAGAGCGACAGCTCAGGGATTAAGAACACTGGCTGCCCTGCAGAGGACCTGGCTTTGGTTGGCAGCTTACAACTATCTGGAACTGCAGTTCCAGGGGAGCCAACATCCTCTTTTGGTACCAAGCACATGTGTGGTACACATACATACATGCAAGCACTCACATAAGATATAATTTTAAAGAGATAGACGGACAGAGAATATGAACTTACTGAAAAGCTGAGCTGAAACTTTTAGAGGCTAAAAAGGTGAACAGCTGCCAACTTTACACCACACTGAGTGATGAACACCACCAAGCACTGTGTCTGCTGGGAGTACAGTACCCACTAACCAGCTGCCCCTCTCTAAGGCCTCCCCATAACTAACAGGTTTTTTTCTCTCTCAAAATAGTTTCTAGAACTGTGCTTCTTATAAACTTTATAAAAACTTCACATTTCCCAGCACTTGGGAGGCAGAGGCAGGAGGATTTCTGAGTTTGAGGCCAGCCTGGTCTACAGAGTGAGTTCCAGGACAGTCAGGGCTACACAGAGAAACCCTGTCTCGAAAAAAACCAAAAAAAAAAAAAAAAAAACCCCATCACATTTATAAGACCAATGTGTCACCTAGTTTTGACCCCTTGGTAAGTTCAAAATGGTCCAAGTTGTAGTTCAGAATAAGGAACATTTGGGTTGTATTTAATGAAGATGACAGAAATTAAGGAAAGAACCACTGTTTGCTTTTATGTATGTGGGTACCTGAGAGGCTAGAAGAGCCCATCAGAGCCCTGGAGATGGAGTTATAGACTACTGTGAGCCAACTCTGGGTGCTGGGAACTGGACCTCTACAAATACAGCAAGTGCTGTTAGCTGCTGAGTCATTCTCCAGCCCTGGGAAAGGACATTTATAAAACTGGGAACTTTTGCCCCAAACACCGTGATCTGCCATGTAGGATCCGTTTGCTGTTTTGTAAGTCCCCTCAACTCTCTTTAAAAGCTGTGAATGCTTCTAAAAGACATAGGTTATATAACATAACAACGCAATTAGCCACACAGATATCTTTTGGCTTCAAAAATTTCAGAAGCTATTGTCACCTATCAAAATCAGTTATCAGCTAGGACTGAATACAAAGCAACAGGACTAGCAAGCTGAGGCCAGCCTGGGGCATATAGTGAACTCAAGGTGGGCCTAGACTACATAGCAAGACCTTGTCTCAAAAATATAGTAGAAAGCCTGGCAGTGATGGTATCGCACACCTTTAGTCCCAGAATTTGGGAGGCAGAGGCAGGTGGGTCTCTAAGTATGAGGCCAGCCAAGGTTAAACAGAAAAACCTTTCTCAAAAACAAAACAAAACAAAACCCCAAAACCAAACAAACTAAACTCCACAAGTGACTGTGATCTATGAGAAAAAAAAAGAAACTAGTGAGTTAAGTTGAAGGACTAATGATGGAGCTTCCTCTCCGTTGGTAAGGTTGGCTTAGATGTATGGAGCCCTGGATTCAACTCCTACATGGGTTCATAAATCAGGGGTGGTAGGAGACATCTATAACCCCACAATCTAAGAGGGAAGGGAAGAGAATCAGGGGTTTGCGTAATACTGGCTCATAGAGTTCAAGGACAGCCTGGCCTACATGAGACCCTATCTCAAAACCCAAACCAGCCAGGTATGGTAGCGTATGCCTTTAATCCCAGCCTTAGGGAGATGAGCCTGGTCTACATAATATAGCAGGTTCCAGGCCAGCCAGAGCTACAGGGAGAAAAGATCCTGCCTCAAAAGAAAAAAGCCTGTTATCAGGACACTGTACCTTTAATTAAATATAATATTCTTCATAGCATTAAGTTTATAGAGCACACTAACTGCCAAACATTCAGATCAGTGTATAATTCTGTATACACTGTAGAAAGAATTTACATTAACTTGATGATTGTTCTCTAAAATCTTTTTCAAGAAATCCCACCAAGTTTAAATTATCTCACTATAAGAAATAATTTTATTATAAACTGTCTCTTAAGTTTTATATCAATTTGATATAAGCTAGAGCTAATCTGAAAAAAAAAAAAAAAAAAAAAGGAACCTCAACTGAGGAAACACCTCCGTAAGAGCCTATGAATGGCATTTTCTTAATTAGTGACTGATGAGGGAAGGCCCAGCCATGGTGGGCTGCGAATGAGGAACAGGCCAGTAAGCAGCATCTCTCCATGGCCTCTGCATCAGCTCTTGCCTCCAGGTCCCTGCCTTTTCTGAGTTTCTGCCCTCACTGCTTTTTTCTTTTCTTTTTTCTTTTTTTTTTAAGATTTATTTATTTTATGTATATGAGTACACTGTAGCTCTCTTCAGACACAACAGAAGAGGGCATCGGATCCCATTACAGATGGCTGTGAGCCACCATGTGGTAGCTGGGAATTGACCTCAGGACCTCCGGAAGAGCAGCCAGTGCTCTTAACCACTGAGCCATCTCTCCAGGCCTTCACTGGTTTTGATGAACTGTCCTATGGAATTGTGAGTGAATAAACCCTTTCTTCCCCAAGCTGCTTCTGGTCATAGTGTTTCATCACAGCAATAGTAACCCTAACTAAGACAATTATACATACTAGGAAAATAATTATATAAATATCACATAATAAATTAGTAAATATTAGCCTTTAAGATCTAGCCTTAAGCATGAAAGTTAAATTAATTCTAGAAAGATGTATGTATCTTTATATACTTACCTGCATGTATTCTGAAAGTTCAAAATAAGCCCGTCCAATCTGGCACAGGACCCAGCCAGTACTATAGTGGTGAGAAGGTAGGTGGCTCAAAATATTTATAGCTTCTTTGCAGTTGTATGAACACAAAGCTAAATAACCTTTTCCCATTTCACGAAGAAGGCTCATCAAACCTTCTAGGAGAAAACAATATGATAAACAAAGGAGAAATATATACAACTTTGGTTTTCTAAAACTGCTAACTACAAATTATTCCTTTTTTAAAAATTCCAGTATTTGGGCTGACAAGATTGCTTTGTAGTTAAAGGTTCTTGCTTGATGACCTGAGTTTGATCCCTGGGACCCCCACATAGCGTGTGTACACACACACACACACACACACACACACACACACACACACACACACACTCTCTCTCTCTCTCTCTCTCTCTCTCTCTCTCTCTCTTTCTCTCTAAATTAAATAAAATAAAATGGAATTAAGTTAAACAAATTTTTAAGGGGGCTCAGTTATTAAAAGCCTTTTTTGTCCGGTTCCCAGTATTTACACGGCAGCTCACAGCCATCTACCATTCCTGTTTCCTGGGATTCATGCCCTATTTGGGCTTCTTTGGGGATAAACATATCCACAGAAATAGGTAAGAGACACAAATTTTAAAACATAAAAATATCCATTTAAACAATTTTAATGCCAGTATTAATCTAAAAACAATAAAGGCATAAAGAAACTTAATCAAAGTAAGTATAAGATAAAGCAGAAACACAGGAAGTCTGAAAACGTTTGCAAACAGACCTGCTGCTGCCTTCTGCAGGGTAAATGCCTGCATCTGAGGAGTGATTGTGGTTATTTTCCCTTCTGAAATGATAGAAGAGTCCAATTTTGTAATTTCCAGACTATCGTTTATGTTGGGTTGAGTTATTCCTCCTTTATTAGTTTTACTTTTTGTTTTTCTGTTTGGGATTTTAGGTGGAAACTTCATTTTTAACTTTTTGCTATTCTCCTGTAGAAAGGAATAAAATTCCACGCTTATCATTCTCATTCTTTTAGACGTCTCCATTAACATTTCCTACGTCTACTGCACAGAAAAGAAATGCATAATCCTCATTAGTCTTTTTGTTTTTCTCATCAGAAATTTTATAAAAATAAGTCTTCAAAACCAATTTTTTTGTTTGTTTTTTGTTTTGAGACAGGGTCTTACTTTTTTGGCCTATATTTATCTGGAACTTGAAGCAATCTTGCTTTACCCTCCCAAATCTTGGAATTACAGGAATGAACCAGCATGCCAAGAGTCATTTTATTTTAAATATAACAGTATGTTGCCCAACTAATAGTAACTGAGGACAGTCTGCACTAAGGGCAGGTCTTTTCTGAAAGTGTGTCACATTCTCATTCATTATTTAAACATAAGAAAACGCAACGGGCTGGAGAGATGGCTCAGTGGTTAAGAGCTCCGACTGCTCTTCCGAAGGTCATGAGTTCAAATCCCAGCAACCACATGGTGGCTCACAACCATCCGTAATGAGATCTGATGCCCTCTTCTGGGGTGTCTGAAGACAGCTACAGTGTATTTACATATAATAAATAAATGAATAAATAAATAAAATTAAAAAAAAAAAAAAAAAGAAAACGCAACACTAATTATATCAAAGCACAAAATCACTGGGATGTGTCAAAGGTAAATTATTCATGTCAGTCAGCAGACCAAGACCCCTCATCTTCTTTGCTTTTAACTTTAAAAAAAGATTATTCTAGCAAGATAGTAACATGCCTGAATTCCCACTCTTTCTTTCCTCAGAGATAAGATATGAACTACCAATCCCATTGACATTCCCCAGTTTTTATATGAATTCTTTTGCATGTGTATATTAATTTATCAAAGGCATTTGTGCAACCAACCATAACATTTATGATATAGAATTATTCTTCTAGAACAAAGAAATCCATTTGTATTACATCTAAATTGTTGCATTTTTCCTCTAGCCTATTTCCTGAAGAAAGCCTCTGACATTTTTATTATGATTTGGTCATTTCAAGACTGACATATTTACCAACGACCAAGGAGAGTAGCAAAAATTATAGCTAGTTCTCCAAAGAAGAAGTTACTTAGTTCAGCATGGTGGTGCGTCCCTGTAATCCCAGCACCCGAGAGGATAACTAAGGCAGAAGGACGGCAACTTCCCAACCAGCGTGATCTAGATAATGAGCCCTCTAAAAAAATTAAAACAAAACCCTTTATTTATTTGAGATGAAGTTATCAATGAATAGAAATCTCAACATAGGAAGCATTAAATAAATGTGATACGCGGAAATGCTTACCTTGGTTGTAGAACTGTCACTAGTAAAAAGGCGGGAACTCCTTCGAGGCAATGCATTTGGGGGAGATGTAATAGTGGGACTCAATACCTGAGGTGTGGTACTAAAGAAACAAAGACATTTTTAAACATTTAACCTTTGGTTTTTGACCACTATCTATTTTCTCAATTCTGCTTTATTGAAATATGCATTCACTGAGTTTGAGGCCAGGCTGGTCTACACAGTGAGTTCCAGAACAGCCAGGGCTACACAGAGAAACCCTGTCTCGATAAAACAAACCAAAACCAAAACAAAACAAAACAAAAAACAAAAACAGAGTGCTTGATGCTTTCCCGGAGGACTCAAGCTTTGTTCCTAGTGTCCATGTTACGTGGCTCACAATGGTCAATAAGTCTAGTTCCAGGTGAAGCTACAATCTCTTTTGGCCTGAGTGCACTTGCAAGTACTAGCATGCATATCACAACACACACACACACACACACACACACACACACACACACACACACACACACACACAGTAACAATATATATAGACAACCGTCTAGAGCACATGTTGGCAACTATAAAATGTTAAATAAAAGCGTTGGATGTGAATCATTTAAATTTGGTATGTCAATAAACAATAAATATTAGAAAAATAAAAATTACTAGAATAAGCAAATTCAACCAGCTAAAACAAAGGTTTATTCTACTTAGACAAGAGTATGATCATTACTTGTACATAGATTTACTTGAAATGCAAACCATAAAAAGAATTCTACTTTAAAGTTTTATTTTCATGTCTATGAATGTTTTTGCCTTCATGTATGAGTGTACCACAAGAAAGCCTAGCACCTGTAGAAGCCAGAAAAGAGTGCTGTATCCCCTGGAATTACAGATACAGAGTTATAGGCTATTGTGAACCACCATGTGGGTGCTGGGAACTGAATGGTGGTCCTCTACAAGAGCAGAAAGTCCTCTTAACTGCTAAGTCACCAGTCTGACCCAAATGTAACATACATACATACATACATACATACATACATACATACATAAATAAATGGTCTTACTATGCATCCCTGGTTGGCCTGGAGTTCTCTATGTAGACTAATATACCCTTCAACCCAGAAATCTGCCTGTCTTTGCCTCCTGAGTGCTGGAATTAAAGGTGTATGTCACCATGCTTAGCTAAGAGTTAATTCTACTTTTAAGATTTGCTTTATTTATTTTCATGACAGGGTCTAAGTAACTTTGGCTGTCCTGGGACTTAAGAGATCTGCCTGCCACTGCCTGCCAAGTGCTGTGATTAAAGGGGTGTACTTCTACACCCAGATCTTTTTTATTTTATGAGTATGTACCAGTGCCTGCATGTACAGATGTGCACTACAGGTATGCAAGTGGCTAGAGAGGGCATCAGATTCCCTAAAACTGCAGTTACAGGCAGTTGTAAGCCACCCAAAGTGGGTGCTGGGAAGTAAAGCCAGGTCCTCTGCAAGAACAGCAAGTGTTAACCGCTGGGCCATCTCTTCAGCACCAAGAATTCTATTCTTAGAATGCAATTCAACTTAGTTGGGCGTGGTAGTAATAATGCTTGCAATCCCTATACTAAGGGAAGTCGAGACAGCAGATGGTTTTCAATTCAAGGCCAATCTGAAATACATACATTGTCTCAAAAACAAAACAGAATAGAACAAACAGAAAACATAGTAAACTTAAAACTTAAAATGATCTAATTAAGACTGGGTAAGGGGTATAATGAGACCCTGTTTCAAACAGACAAGAAGAGTGGGCGATAATGAGTGGGTCTGAGGTGCCTCCTCAGCATGCACAAAGCCCTAGGTTTGAACTCTGGGTTTGAACTTGGTATGTTACACCAATTGTAATACTAGCACTTTGGAGGTGGAGGCAGGTGGATCAATAGTTTAAAGTCATTCTCAAGATACACAGCAAGTTTGCAGCCATCCTAGGATACATGAGACCCTATATAAAAGGGGGGCGGCAGAAAGTTCCTGGACTAAATCCTTCATCAAGCATGGGTAATTCCTTCCACTAGTTATCCATCTTGGTTTCTGAACACTTTTGGCAAAGCAACCTTAGAGACAAAGAATTTTATTCTAGGTCACAAGCAGATTATGGTGGGGTTGGGAGATGTCATAGCAGCAGAAGCTCTAGATAGCTGGTCACTTTGCATCATAGCCAAGAAGCAGTGAGCTGCGCTCAGCTCCTTCTCTCTGGTTCAGTCCAAAGCCCAGCCCACAAAACGGTGCCACATCCACAGTCAGGGTGGGTCTTCCCACCTCCACTATCCCTGTTAGGAAAACCTTTCATAGATGCACCCACAGAGCAACCTACTCTAGACAACCCTTCGCTAGAGGTTCTAGACTCTGCCACAACTTGACAAGTGAAATCAACCTTTGTATCACCTGTCTTATGCAAAAAGTTTCTAAAACTGAGATACCAACCAGTGAGTAAAACATGCTCAGAGATAGCTTTGGAGGTATCTTTGAGTGGAGCAGAGGGAACATTTTGGGAGAATCAATTCATTCTTAAAAGCTTTAATTATTTACTTTTAATTTAATGTGCATGTGTGTTTGCTTGTGAGTTATATGCATCACATACGTGCAGGAGCCTGCAAAGGCCAGAGGAGAGCATCAGATTCACTAAGCTGGAGTTACACAGTTGTAACCCACCATATAGGAACCAAACCCCAGTCCTCTGCATGAGTAGTTAACATTTTTTTGAGCCAAGTAACAAAATATCTTCCTTTTATTCCCTTTACCCCAGTTTAAAGGTGTGTGTATACATACATATCCACATCTCTTAGTGTATAAGCTGAGGTCAGAAGAGGGTCTCAGGGAGCTTCCTCTGTGGTTCTTCACCGTATTCTCATAAATCAGGTCTCTCATTGAACCCAAAGCTCGCTCTTACTAGGCTAGCTGGCAGTGAGTTATCTGCATCCTCCTGCCTACACCCCTTAGTGCTGGGGGACAGATGGGTACCTGTCATGCCCAGGTACTCACTCTTTCAGAAGCAAGCAGTAATAACTGCCTGCCCTGCAAAACAAAAAACTCCAAGTCAACCACTCAGTCAAGTAATTCTTATAACAGAACCCTAGGCAACCAGTCTGCAAGCTGTATTATTGATTAGAACTCTAACATTATAGGTATATTGATTCCTTTAAGATAGTTAAGACTGTAAGTGTAACTAACTGTGACAGTTTTAAGGCTTCTGTATCTGAAGTTCAATTTTATGACTGGTGTACAGAAATAATGGGTGAAGAGAGAATGAAATTTGTATTTGCTGTGCATGCTGACATACACCTTTAACCTCAGCACTTGGAAGACAGAGGTAGCCAGATCTTAGCTTGGTCTACATAGTGAGTTCTAGGACAGCCAAAGACTACATAATAAAGACTCTGCCTCAAAAACAAAACAAACAGCTGTTGTGGTGCATGCCTTTATTTCTAGCACTATGTAGGTAGACAAAGGCCTGAGTTTGAGGCCAGCCTGGTCTACAGAGTGAGTTCCTGGACAGCCAGGGCTAACACAGAGAAACCTTATTCCCACCCCCCAAAAACAAACAAACAAACAAACAAATCCAAACAAGTAAACACTACAAAAGAAAGAAATCTGTCTATACTTGCTCTAAAGGTCAAATGTCTATGAACAAAATAATTTTAAAGGCGCATATACATTACTTTGACAAAATAGACACCATAATAAATACCTTGTTTGTGGGCCAGAACTTTGTGTTTGTGCAACAAGTACTGGTGTGACCTCTCGACTATTTCCACTCTGTGAGAAGACAGACTTTGTTCCAGTTTGGCCCATTCTTGCAACAGACTGTAAAACACAAAAAGTCTAATGTTTGTGATTATAGATTGCACTGCAAATGATAAAAAGACACTACGATGCTCCTGTCTACACTTTCTCCATGGAAATCGCTCAGAATAGACAATGCCACCCTAAAACAATCACTATCATCACTATATTGCGTTAAAAATTTTAAGACAGCTATTGCTTTCAATATTTATGAATTAATTTGCTAAATATAAAGAAAATGAAACAGCAAGATTTTATATTATTCCTTTTGTACTTAGTAAACCGGTTAACTAAAAGTCTGAGGAGATTAAAAATACCGCCTGGTCCCTTCCTAAATTATAAAGATACTGCTCGTTTGCATTACCATTTCTTCCTACTTTTTCTAATTTTTTTTTTTTTTTTGGATTTCTTCTTGCCTGGAAGGGGAAGGGGGAAAGGAAAAAACAAAACAAAACAAATAAAAAACAACCCTCTGCTCGTCTCTTCTGACATAATTGTTCAACATGACAGAAACAATCTTAATTTAGCTTATGGACGTGTATATAGCTAGATATTGAAAAGGACTAGATGTAAGTTGAAAAAGTCTGTTGAAAAGTTGAAAAGGTCTGACACATGTATGATATGATGCTATGTACGATAAGGACATTCTTTTATGGTCTGGTCAGTAATTCTAAGGAAGTAGTAATTATATAAAGTTGGATTCTCTTGAAATTATCTTAATAGATTGCAGTTTTAAATAAGTTTCCTTAATCAATACCCAAACTACATTTTACACAGAAAATACCTTTTTTGTAGGTGCTCCGGTGGGTGCCACGTCAATTACAGAAGGTGTATTAGTGTAGTTTTGTAAATAGGATCCATCTCCAGGACTTGGGGTTTCTAATGGCAAAATCCCAAAACTGAGAAGAGGTTGAAATCAAGGTGTCAAAAAGTCATCAAGGCATATATAAAGCAGCAGTATACTTAAATTAGAAGGTCTAAAAGGAAGAGAATGGCAAGTCAGTCTTCAGGGCAAAGAGGACCCGAGGGGCAGATTTAACATGAGCTGTGAATGTAGAGGACTCCACCCCCCAGAACCACAGACAGGACAAGGACCTGAAGAGAACAGTGGCTACTGATCTTAGAAACTGACTGGCTGTTTAAAAGCTAAGATCCAAATGATGGAAATAAACTCCAGTTTTTGGAGCAACGGAGACAATGTCCTAGAGAATACTGGTAATTATTTAATAGTCATTGATACAGTTACCCATTGGTCTCTGCAGATGCCCTAATCAATAGCTTTCTGGCCTTGAGACTCCACTCATAGTCTACTCTTTCATGAGTTTTGTCTGATATGTATCTTTTGTGATGTGTTACTGTGTACATATATAATATACTTTTAATAATTTTGACAACATATTTTCCAATGATAAGTGTCAATTCTTCTTCCATGTTTTAGAAAAGTGAACTGGAAATACTGCCATTACCATACCATAAACATACATTTGGAGGACTCACTGATATCTGTAGATGCACAGCCATAAAGCTTATATCTTTTAATATATATGCTAATTGATGCATATTTAAAAAGCTTTAATATTTTTCCTCAGCTTAATTTTATTTTGAGAAAGATCATCACATATCACAGGCTTTGACTGTTTGCGTGCTACACAAGCGCTCTACCCACGGGGCCACATTCTCACCCTTCTAATACTTAGTTCAAAATTTTTATAGATGTATTGTTTCTTTTACTTCATTTTCTGAAAATAGAATGCCACTCTGCCATATTGATTTGAGAAGATGCTGTTTAAATTAACTTACATTATTAAAACACCAAAGAACATTTATATATTAGAATACGTTTTCAAATAAATATTTTGTGTGACTTACCTTGGGGTTAATGGGCTAAGAGCGGTTGGTCCTCCTAATAAACTTCGACCAGTTTTTGGTTTATTTTGAACCTGTTTAGATAATATAGAAGTCCCAGTTCCAAGGGGGATGTTATCTGGTGAAATTACAGCTGAATCAATGTAAGACACGGAGGAATCTGTATTCAAGGAGTACTTTGAATTGGAAGATTCTAAGTTCAGCCTGTTTAATTCCTGAAACAGAAATGTTCTACCATGTCACTTATGATACACTGTTTAGTTCCAATCGCTCTTGTGGGCTTTCAGAATACTGTGAACATTAGAAGAAATGCACTTACAATTGTATCTTGGGGTGTTTCTGTAAGGACCGTCTCAGGCTGTCTGTGAGATAAACTATGATTAGATACTAGAGTTGTACAAGTGTTGGGAAGACAGCTGCTGAAATTCTGTAGAGATGTTAATTTAAATGTTTGGTCAGGATCTGGCTTCTCACCTGTGAAGACCAAAAGACAAAACAAAAAACTTGCCTCTGAGGGATAATCTCTTTTCAAGTATACATAATTAGGTGTGAATAAAGCCTTGGAGTTTCAAAATGCCCACTTATGTAATCAATCTTACCTCCCAAAAAAAGCCCAATCATTAATTTATTGTGGAAGATAACCCTTAAATTAAAGATGAATATTTGGAAAATAAACTAAATTACAAGTTTTAAAATATCATGAGTCAGGGCCAGCAAGAAGGTTTAGTGGGTAAAGGTTTCTGCTGTCCAACCTGAAAACCTCTGAGTGAATTAAGATTCGTTTTGAGATAGGCTCGCTTGCAGCCCACCCGGTCTTGAAGCCGAGTGCAGCTGAAGCCGGCAGTAAATTTAAGACCCTCCTGCCAGGAGCCGTGGCGGAAACCTTTAGCCCCAGCACTCGGAAGGCAGAGGCAGGTGGATTTCTGAGTTCGAGGCCAGCCTGGTCTACAGAGTGAGTTCCAGGACAGTCACAGGTACACAGGAAAAACTCAGACTCATAAAATACAAAACAAAACAAAGAGGAAAAGAGAGAAAAATAGAAAAGGGAAGGAAAAAGGAAGCAGAATCCCCCCACCCCCATGAGCTTACCTATTTCACATAGCGACTCAAAGGGAGACCAGAGGAAAGGATTTAAACTAAGGCTCTTTTGGTAACATTCTGATCCTTTGGCAAGCCGGTCTGTCTTGCTGTGGAGAAAAACAGTGGACTGATTAAACAAACTATAAGCCCCAAAGCTTTTCTTATAATTTTTTATATAAAAACCAGGTAAATCTTATATAAATTCTTACAGCACTCTTTTTGATGCTTCCCTAAATTCTAATTTTCTTAAAGCAATAAAAGTCATAAGTAGCAAATCAATCCATGGGTATTAACATGAATTAATTAATATTAATCCAAGGTTAAGGAAAAGAAAAATACAGGGGCTTTGGCATAAGCACAAGGACCTGAGTTCAAAACTCAGCATCCATGTCAAAAAGCAGAGTGACCTTAACAGTGCTGAGGGAGGTGGAGACAGAAGGATGGATATGATCTGCTGACTGCCAGGTCGAGAGAGAGAGAGAGAGAGAGAGAGAGAGAGAGAGAGAGAGAGAGAGACTCTGATTGAAAGAAGTAAAGTAGAATGATGTAGAATAACAACAGCTCCCAGGGCCTTAGTGCAAACATGCTGCACACAGAAAATAATAAGTTCATTAAAAAAATGCTAAAGGAAAATTCCAAAGAAATCTCAATGTCTGAGGATGGACCTAAACTCCTGTGACTTCCTTCCTATATTTGCTTCTGGCAATTCCAAAATATGAATATTTTTCTATCTAACCTAAACATATTTTAAAATAATTTCTATATTTTTTTTTCCTTAAGATTTTTATTTTCTAGCCAGGCAGAGGTGGCGCATGCCTTTAATCCCAGCACTTGGGAGGCAGAGGCAGGCAGATTTCTGAGTTCGAGGCCAGCCTGGTCTACAGAGTAAGTTCCAGGACAGCCAGGGCTACACAGAGAAACCCTGACTTGAAAAGAAAAAAAATAAGAAAAAAAGATTTCTTCAAAACCCCCCCCCCCATCACTCCCTGTTTTTTACCGCCCTCCAACATCTACTTTCTTTGAGAAGTCACTTTGCAGGAAAGAAATGCCTCCTTCTGCCATCAACTCTCTTGTACGCACCTTTATGACCCCTCCTTCCCGCGCAGCTCTGAGGACGGAGCCCAAGGCCTGTTGTATTACGCTGGGCAAGGGCCCTGCCACTGGGCCTGGCGCTCTCTCACTTGATCAAAATATTGTCCAAACCTTATTACAAAACCTTTTTACAGTAATAAAATTTTTCATCTACTGTTTCTTCCTTCTCCATCACAAAATGTGAGTTGTTTCCTTTAATATTCCCAGGACCAAGTACTTACTGTGTCAGCTATAATGGGAGAAGAGCCTCAAACGTCCCTTGAATGAATGACAAAAATAATCATAGTTGGATTATAGCACCCAACTTCATTTTTTTTTTTTTTGAGACAGGGTTTTTCTGTGTAGCCTTGGCTGTCTTAGAATTCGGTGATCCTCCTGCCTCTGCCTCCCAAGTGCTGGGAATAAAGGTGTGCACCACTACTACCTGGCATTCAACTCCATTTTATTTTTTATTTTTATTTTTTTTAGAATTATTTATTTTATGTATGTGAGTACACTGTAGCTGTCTTCAGACACACCAGAAGAGGGCATCAGATCTCATTACAAATGGTTGTGAGCCACCATGTGGTTGCTGGGAATTGAACTCAGGACCTCTGGAAGAGCAGTCAGTGCTCTTAACTGTTGAGCCATCTCTCCAGCCCCTCAACTCCATTTTTAAGTAAGTAATGATACTAGTTCACAAATGCAGTATGAATGTTTTGACATCACCTGAAAATAACCCCCTATTTAACCAGATAATTTATTCTGTACAAAAAGTCATTTTAAGTTTACTGTTTGAAACAGAATCTCACTATGTATCTCTGAATGGCCCTGAACTCACCCCATAGACCAGGCTGGCCTTAAACTCTGACTCCTGAGTGCTGAGATTAAAGGCATACCCCATCATACCTGGCTACTTTTCTTTCTTTCTTTCTTTCTTTCTTTCTTTCTTTCTTTCTTTCTTTCTTTCTTTCTTTCTTTCTTTCTTTCAGCAGTTCTTTTTCTTTCTATTTTTCTTTTTATTTTGGAGAAAAGTAGGCTTTAATCACTTCTCTCATTATGTATAACAGATGGCATTTATTACATGAAAAATCCACATAGGCAGTTTTGAAAATTTTCTATTTTTCTATTCAACTTCAAAAGTACTTTTTAAGACAGGGGTGAGGGCTAGAGAGATGGCTCAGTGGTTAAGAGCACTGACTCCTCTTCCAGAGGTCCTGAGTTCAAATCCCAGCAACCACATGGTGGCTCACAACCATCTGTAATGGGATCTGATGCCCTCTTCTGGTGTGTCTGAAGACAGCTACAACATACTCATATACATAAAATAAATAAATCTTAAAAAAAAAAAAAAGACGGGTGAGATCCATGTTACTATTATATAGTAATTCTGAGTTCATACATGTTAAAAGTTCTTTTTTTTTTTTTTTGGTTTTGGTTTTTGGTTTTTTGAGACAGGGTTTCTCTGTATAGCCATGGCTGTCCTGGAACTCACTCTGTAGACCAGGCTGGCCTCGAACTCAGAAATTCGCCTACCTCTGCCTTCCGAGTGCTGGGATTAAAGGCGTGCGCCACCACTGCCTGGCATGTTAAAAATTCTTGCTACATACTTCAAATGCTACTATATATTGGAAGAAAATAATTAATACTTAATTTGCATTACTGAAACCTGTCTTCAAGACTCTAAGGAAAACAAACCACTCACTTTCTGCAGTGATAAGAACTTGCTAGAGCTGCTGCAGCTCTGTAAAATGGGATGGATCCTTACTACTTAACAGAGTAATGCGGCCATGATGGGAAAGCTTAGGAACTACAGAGCCAACTTGTGTCTGTAAACATCACTTATGGGCTACATCAAAATGGGCACAGGCCAGAGCACTTCTACCGGAAACTCTGATAGCGTGAGTCTGTGCCTGATAGTCGTGAGTCACTCGCACTTACCAATATACATGTCCCAACAAGGAGAGAGTGAAGCAAGCTGAATCACCAAACTCAGTGACAAGGTCGTCATGGCTTTTTTGCTTATTAAACACTCCACCAGATAAGATCTGTTCCCCTTCTGCAAGCCTTTAAAATATAAATTTATTTTAATGTCAATATAAAAAGCACTTCATGAAGATATCTTTCATAATCATTGAGTCTAATGACAGACACGGTGAAAAGTCAATGGTATTTTTAGAATAGTGGCAATCATGACTTAGAATCATTAGGAAGCTAGAGATTTATGATCTTAAATTTTCAGTCCTGCCTTTAAACCAGAACTCATGCTATATGGACAAATCTAGTTGAGCAGCATATGTATTATTCATGCTAAAGAAGCAGGTGATCATTTTATATGAGGAGAATATGAATAATTTTACAAACATGTGATTGTTCCTCATTTTGTAATTCCTTGAAATATAAGTTTTATAAAAATGTAAATTATAAATTGTAGCAACAGGTTTTTCCACAAGTGGGTCCTGGCCATCAAACACAGAGTGCCGGGCGTGCTGGCTCTCACACGCTAAGTCACCACATCACACACAGAGTGCCGGGCGTGCTGGCTCTCACACGCTAAGTCACCACATCACACACAGAGTGCCGGGCGTGCTGGCTCTCACACGCTAAGTCACTACACCAGCCCCATTTTAACAGTGAGACATGAGTATCACTTTATATCTTTTTGTCAATTATATTTTCTTCATAAGAAAAGTAGTTCTTGCCGGGCAGTGGTGGCGCACGCCTTTAATCCCAGCACTTGGGAGGCAGAGGCAGGTGGATTTCTGAGTTCGAGGCCAGCCTGGTCTACAGAGTGAGTTCCAGGACAGCCAGGGCTACACAGAGAAACCCTGTCTCAAAAGACCAAAAAAAAAAAAAAAAAAAAAAGAAAAGAAAATAGTTCTCTAAAAACAAAACAAACAAACAAAAAAACCAACTGCATGATTTCACTATGTATTTTCAGCACAACAGAGTTTGGAATGGTTTGATCTTTAAAGCTTTTGATTAAAAACAGCTACAATGATTACGTGGAAATACATTTTATATATTTTTAAGCTTTATGTATATGAATGTTTTGCTTACATGTATGTTTGTGTACCATACATGTGTGTGCACGCACAGGCTAGAAAAAAGCATCAATCACATCCTTTAGAAGTGGAGTTTCAGATGATTTATATGCTAGTAAATGAACCCAAGTCCTTTAAAAGAGCATTGGGGGCTGGGGGTGGGGGTGGGGGACGACCAGGAAAGGGGTAACATTTGAAATGTGAATAAAGAAATAGCAAAAAGAGCACCCGGTTCTCTGAACTGCAGCACAGTCTCTCTCACAGACACAATTATAGATATATATGTATATGTGTGTGTGTGTGTATTATATTACATATAATATATATATATATATATGCATTCCCCCCCCCCCCCCACACACACCTCATCCACCCATCTATATCTATTAAAAGAAAGAGACAGGGCCCAGCTGGCCCGGAATTTGCTCTGTAGACCAGGCTGGTCTCAAACTCAGATCTACCTACCTCTGCCTCCTGAGTGCTCTAATTAGAGGTATGCATTACCACACTAGGCTTTTTTACACTGAGGGTAAATAAACCTCATTACTAGGCTGAACAATGTTCTACATTAAAATGGATGGATTAAAAAACAATTGTTTTTCTCAAACACCAAATACTAAATTGCATTCAAGAAAAAAAGAATCACTTTTATTACAAGTGACAAGATTTAGTAGGGAGGCCTGCCCAAGCCATGGCAGTACCTGTGGCCGTCAGAGGACAACCTGCAGGCTAGGTTCTCTCTTCAAACTCAGGTGTTACGTTCAGCAGCAAGTGTGCTGACCAGCTAAAACCACTCTGCCAGCCCCATTATGTGGGATTATCTAATATATAACACACTGTGAATACCTTTAACTTCAATGGTACTTTTTTCCCTTAAAAAATGTTGATTTTTAAGATTTCAACATTAAAATCTTTGGGGGGAGAGAGAGAGAGAGAGAGAGAGAGAGCACGTAAGAGTGAGAGAGAAAGAGATTGAGATTTTCTACATAGCCCTGGCTGTCCTGGAACTGTGTAGACCAGATTGGCCTTGAACTCCCAAGAAATCCACCTGCTTCTGTTTTCCAAGTGCTAGGATTAAAGGTATTTGCCATTACATGCCCAGCAAAATTTTTGTATTTTTAAATAATCTAGTAATAAATAGCTAATTCAATTACCCTTTACAGGGCTTGGTCTGGTGCTGCTTGTATTCAAATGCCAATTCTGTACCCCAAGATCTGGTTGCTCCAAGATGAGCAGATCCTAAGGTATATCAATTTTTGTTGTGTAAACCTTGTCCCCAAAGTTACCTCCAACTGGTTAATAAAGAAGCTTACAGCCTGGGCTGGCAGAAGAGAAGGGGTGGAGCCGAAGGAGAAGGAAGAAGGTGCCATGGTTGTGAGTGCATAGTGATAAGAGGAATAGCCTGCTGGAGTAGGAGCAGCCCAAGGCGGAACATGGCAAGTGCTATCTCGGGATTAACAGGGAGCAATAACCTCAACCTCAAGAAAATCAAGACAAAACAAAAAAACAAACAAAAACATCAGCATATATATGGGACTAAATATCTGTTTAGACATTTTTGCTAGTATTTCATCTGTAGATGAATGTATTTGCCAGAATTTAATCTGTAGTTTCAGCTGCCATCAGATGGGGAATATGGTCAGATGACTTAGTTTGTTTGTTTTTTTTTCAGTTTTTTGAGACAGGGTTTCTCTGTATAGCCCTGTCCTCGAACTCAGAAATCCACCTGCCTCTGCCTCCCAAGTGCTGCGATTAAAGGCCTGCCGGCTAGATGACTTAGTTTTAACAGTAGTGAAACTTTGGTATCCCCTTACTTCGAGTGGTAGATAAGGGCAGTAATTCTCCAATGATCTCAAAAGTACACTATATATCACCTATCCTTGTGAACTGTCATGTTTCTAGGCTTATTTAAATTGCCTAAAATGAAAGCCAAGTCAGAGGAAATGAGACCAAGGATCATTAAGGAAGCTGGAAAGAATTAGTTACAACTTAAACGTCTCTTAAATTGCATTATTTTGAGATTTACAATGTAGCTTAGCTGGTTTGTTTGACAGTCCCAGGAACTGAGCCCAAAGCCACACACATGCTAGGCAAGTGCTTTTCCATTGTGCCACAGCCCCGTGTAATGTAAGAGTGATTGTCTAGCTTACATGAAGCCCAGGTTTAAAGATCTCCAGCACCAAAAAAGGAATTGTTATTTATCACCATTATAATGAAATCTCTCCACGACCGAATTAATGCCTTTGTCAATGGTGCAAACATTTCAACTGTTACTCAAAAGAGAGGAAAGGAAGTCAAGAGTGTAATGTCAGAAGAATTTTATCCAAAATTCAATGAAACTAATTTTAGATAAAGTCAATTCTAACCAAACTAGATAAAGTAGATTTTAATACTTACTTGCTGAGGTCAACACAACATTTTGCAAGCAGGTATTTACACTGTGGGGTGGTACAACTGTGTCCTTTCAAGAGTCTATATGCTTTATAGGCCTTTCCTGAGCGGTAGTAACAGGTTGCCAGTAAAAACAAGGCTTCTTCTGAATGTACTAAGATATTAAAAAGAAAAAAGAAAAGATAAATTAGCTATTATTCAGTTTGCCAATAAACAACAAAAAAATTAAGCATGTCATTGTTATTTAATTCAAAACAATTATTAATTCAAATTTGAATTATGGAGAAATCAGTTGTTGATAGAACACGTAAGGTTGGTGGTCCACACCTGTAATCTCAGCATTCAGTGGGCTGAAGTACATAAATCTCATCAAGTTCCAGACCAGTCAGGATATACAAAACAAGAAAAACAAAGCCCGTTTGCCAGTTCCTGATCATCTCTCTAAAGAACCAAGGTAGTAATGTGATGAAGACAATTACATTCTCTGTAAATATGTAAGAAATGCAAACACACATACGCACACCTCTACCCTTGAACAGACTATCAGGAAAGCATCTTATTTTGGATATATATTTTTTAACAGACCCTTTAGGAAGACATTAGTTAAATTTTACTATGAAGGGAAAATGAATCTCATTTCTGTGGCAAAAAATGTTTCTACATTAAAATGAACAGATTAAAAAAACATTGTTCTTCTCTAACACCAAATACTAAGACAAAACAAAAGTTTAGGCTCTGGGAAATGGCTCAGCTGGTAACGATGCTTGTTGCCAAGCCTGAGGACCTGAAATAAATCCCTGGACCCCACACAGAAGGAGAGAAACAACTCAAGTTATTTTTTGACATCTATACAGGTCATAGCACATGCCTGGCCCATTAAAATAAAAAGTAAAAATGTTTTCTGGAGGAAAAAAAAACAAGACAGGCATGGTGCTCTTGTCCCTAATTCCAGAACTTGGGAGACCGCTGAAGGACATTTGAGAGTTTAAGGCCAGCGTGAGATACAGGAAACTTGTCTCAAAACAAAATCAAAACAGCTGGGAGATAAGTCAGTAAAGTACTTGCCCTGCTTCTTCGGACCCTATGAAAGAGCAGGCACATGCTTATTATTCCAGTACTGGGGAGGTGGAGGCAGGAGAATTCTGGGGCTCAGCAGCAAGACAGCCTAACCTACTTGACAGGTTTCAGGCTACTGACAAAGCATCTCAGAAAGAAAAGTAAGAGGTGCCAGAGTAAAAAATCTCTCTCTCTCTCTCTCACACACACACACACACACACACACACACACACACACACACACACACACACACACACGGGGGGGGGGGAGTTAGAGACATAGCTGAGCAATTAAGAATATATGGTGACCTTAAAGAAGATTGGAGCTCAGATTTCAAACACAATTCTAACTCTAGGGGATCTGATGCCTTTGGTCTTTGAGGACACTATTTTCAAGAAGTATCCATACACACATATATACATATAATTAAAAATAAGAAAAAGTTAAAGACAAAGAATAAAAAAAGAACCTTGCTAGTCATGAAGAGTGATGGAATTCCATATATTTTATTCCTTTATGGTTCTATACAAATGAAATGAATAGATCACAAACCTTCTGCATATAGTCGTTCTGCGAGGAAAACTGCATCTCGGTAAGCATAGTGGTTTAGTGCTTGCCATATAGCAGCCTATAAATAGAGAAGGCACATTAATATATACATAGTAACTTCTGGCACTGTCTTGAACATAATACTCAAGTTATTACACATAATTTATTTATTTGTATTATTTCTTAATTTATTTATTTACCTTTGTATGTGCATGTGTGTGTAGCGTGTGTGAAGCATGTGTGTGCGGGAAGAAGGTCAAAGATAACTTCTCTCCTACCATGTGGGTCTGAGGGAACTTACTCAGGTTATTGGGCTCAGCAGTCAGTTTGTTAACTTGCTGAGGCATCTCACCTGCTCTGGTTACTTTGCTCTTTCTCTCTCTGTATCTTACATATGTGTGCAGACAGTTGCAGAGGCTGGGGGCGGGACAGATCCCTTGGACGTGGTTATGAGAGTCCTGATGCAAGTGTTAGGAACCAAACTTGGGTCCTCTATGAGAGAAGCAAGTATTCTTATCAAGTGAGCCATTTTTCCAGCCCAATTTCACTAATTTAAGTGATAAAACTGCAATGATCAGAGTAAATACAGTGCGCTACATAGTTTCTCACTGTAGACTTCCAATATATCTGCATTTACTCTTAATCCCGGCATGAATCCAATCTTCTACACTTCTGTATATCCTTTTTCTTCACCAATAACTTGCTCATCTTAAAAGCTTAGTTTAAAATAATATAATCTATACTAACTCCCCAGTCCATTCATCCTTCTATTCCCCACACTCCTTTTTGTGAGACAGATTATACATTTTTACTAATTTGGTAGGGGAAAAAAAAGCTTCTGATTTTTTTTTTTTTAAATAAGGGGACTGGGAAGAAAGTAAGTCCATGTCAGGGAGAGTTTGTCTGTCTGTTTGTCTCTCTGTCTCTCTGTTTCTCCCTCTCTCTGTGTGTACATGTTTGAATATGTTATATTTTTCTGCCAGCAGTTAAACATGATTATTTTAAAACACTTTCATACAGATCAATTCAATAATGCTCAATCTTGTGGAAAGGAATATTTATATTACTGACTATCACACCATACTAATGGGACTCATTAGGGCTAGAGGGTCTTTTATTATTTGGGAATTAAAGATGAGACGAGGAAAAAAATTCATAGGGCCACTAACTGAAAATAGAACCTATTAGAAAGGTTTGTTGAATTACTCTAGGATCCTGCGACATTTAAAGCCATTTTAAAAAGTACCAATATGGCTGGAGTGAGCGGAGCCAGAGTGAGCAGAAAAAGTGTCTGAAGACAGCTACAGTGTACTTACATATACTAAATAAATAAATCTTTAAAAGAAAAAAGTACCACATATATGCTGTGCAGGAACATCTAGAGCCCTCATAAAATGTTCCACCACATTTGCTGCTAATTTATCTACATGCTATTAGCCACAGACTGTATTCCTTCTTACAGAATTTGCCTGTAATAGTAACATACTTATCTACTCAGAGCACAATAGTTAATACTTTGAGTATTTTTTTCTGATCCCCTCCCCCCCCAATTCTGGCAAGACTCACTATTGTTCATCTCTAGCCCACTCTTCTTTCTTCCTTCTACTCCTTTTTTTTGAGACAGGGTCTCACTATGTAGTCCTGCTTGGCCTTGAACTCACTATATAGATCAGATTGGCCTCAAACTCAGAGTGCAACCTGCCTCTGCCTAAGATTAAAGATGTACATTTACCAAATGAACCATCTTTCCATCCCAGAATCACTAATTTAAGTGATGAAACCACAACACCCTGTGTAAACTCCACAGTGTACTAAATACTAAAGTAAAACTAATGCTTCTTATATACACTTTTTTTCGGTTGTTATTTTTGGTTTTGTTTTTCAAGATAGGGTTTCTCTGTATAGTCCTGTCTGTCCTGGAACCTGTTCTGTAGACTAGGCTAGCCTCAAACTCAGAGATCTGTCTGTCTCTGCCTCCAGAGCATTGTGTTAAAGGCGTGCGCCACCATCACCTAACCTACCTACACTCTTTTGGAAATCCTGTGAAAAATACAGACCTCCCCAATAAAGGCATACATAATAAAAATATGTATTGAAAACCTAGTATATATTTGAGGTTTGGCATACATTTAAATATATACTAAATGTATACAATCTGAGATTTATACTCTTCCTATAAGACATACTGATATAGATCACGGGAACCTACAGTGTGTGTGTGTGTGTGTAATTGACTCTTAATAAATATTTGCAGAATTGGTTTAAATGATTAAAAGGTCAAAGTTACTAACCAAGGGAGTTCTTTTTTTTAAAAAATTTATTTCTTATATTTATTTAAGTGCTGGGTGTTTTACTTGCATGCATGTCTGCATATCATATGCATGTCTGGTGTCCAAGTCAGTCAGTGTAGGTTTTTGGATTCCTTGAAATTGGAATTTCACACGATTGTGATCTGCCATGTGTTGGGAACATAACCCAGTCCTCTGTAGGGACAAATGTTTCTCTCCTGCCCTGGAAATTCCTTTCTCTTTTGTATTTTGAAGACAACTTTTAACAGTGTCTTAAAAATCACACAATTGCTAAGAACAGAGAAGAAATGGCTTTTTTTTTTTTTTTTTTTTTTTTTTTTTTTTGGTTTTTCGAGACAGGGTTTCTCTGTGTAGCCCTGGCTGTCCTGGAACTCACTCCGTAGACCAGGCTGGCCTCAAACTCAGAAATCCGCCTGCCTCTGCCTCCCAAGTGCTGGGATTAAAGGCGTGCGCCACCACTGCCCAGCTAGAAATGGCTTTTAATCATACCAAATCACAGGTGCTGGCTAAGTGTACAAGTTAACAGCTGCACTAGTGATTTCAATGCAGTCCATATGGGAGAGGTCTTAAGTGACTGGTTAGTGAACCTAAACATAATTTATAGAACAGCTCATAAAGAGATTAAGGCCAGAGGACATGTCTTTGATTCCAGCACAGAAGAGACAGAGGCAGGAAGATCTCTGAGAGTTCCAAGCCAGCCTGGTCTACAGGGTAAATTCTAGGCCAGCCAGGAATAGAAAGACCCTGACTCAGAATAAAACACAAACTTTAGTCCATAACATAATTTTCATTCCTTAAAAAAAAATTCCCTTAAAGTTTCCACATAATTGTTTCTGAGCCAATCTACTCCTTCAGAGCATAAAAAGAGGAAAACGAGCCTCCCCAAAAGACATCTCATTATACAGACTGTAGCCGTATTTCAGCTTACAATAGTAAGGTAATATGACACAATAGACTTATAATGTGTCTATATATACACTGTCTCATGCAATTTATTACTATTCTTAAAAAAAAAAAAAAAAAAAAAAAAAGCCTCCTCTTGGAATTTATCTGGTTTTATTACCAGGTTTAACTAAAATCCATTGTGGAATAGGATGGATTTGCTTTCCAGCTCGTGTTTGGTTTTTTGAGATACTATGCAGCTGAGGATGAGCTTTAGATCCTTCTGTCTGCACCCTAAGTGCAGGATTACAGACGTATACCATCACTCGTGGTACACAGTGCTAGAACTGAACCAAGGACTCTGTGCATGCTAGGCAAGCACTCTACCAACTAAGCAATACCCTCAGCCCTCAAAGCTTGTGTGCTTGTCCACAGAGGCCAGAGATTGACGTAGGGCATCTTCCTCAATCACTCTCCACCTTAGTGTTTGAGACAGGATTTCTCAGAGTCTGGAATTCACTGATCCAGCTAGGGCTGGCCAACAAACCAGAGAGATCCATCCTATTTTCTTTCCCAGCACTGGGATTACGGTGTGTACTGCCACCCTTGACTTTTTACATAGATGCCAGGAATCACACTCAAGTTCTCAGGCTTGTGTGGGACGCACCTTACCAGGTCATTTCTCCAACGCCTTAAAGTTCACGTAAAAGAAAAAAAAATTAGATTAACTTTATGTTCATGAGTGTTTTGCTTAAATACATGTATGTGCACCATGTGTGAGCCTAGTACCTGGGGAAGTCAAAAGAAGGCACTGAATCCCCAGAACTGGAAGTTACGGAAGGTTTGAGTCATCATCTGGTGCTGGGAATCAAACCCAGGTCCCCTGTCAAAGCAACAAGTGTTCGTAACCCCAGACCATCTCTCCAACCCTCAAAGTTCATTTTCTAATCATGCAAAATAATAGCTTTCATTATGTCATTTCTGTACATGTGTATAATGTATTTTGATCATATTCTTGCCCATAATTTTTACTTTTGTTTCTTGTTCAGGAATCAGTCATTTCTGAGAAGACATGAGAGATGAAGTCAAGCACACAAGACTACGGAGGAGGAGGAGGAGAATCCTTTAAACTTATAAACAGTGTCCTCAGTAGAATTGCAATCTTCCTACCTGAAAGCCATGCTGTAATCATCCTGTTTCAGCAGTACCTTCTTTCAACACACTATCACCACTGGGAACACAAGACAAGAGCCAAGGATTTGGGTTCAAATCCCTGAGCCAGCTGTCTTGGACGAGTAACTTAATGACTCTTACAGGAAGACTTAATCTATTTATTTATATTTTATACAGTGCTCAGTGTGTTTCTTCATTTAAAAGAAGAGTCAAGGACTGGAGATATGGCTCAGCAATTAAGGGCTTGTACTGCTCTTGCAAAGGAATGGAGTTAAATTTCCAGCACCCATATCAATCAGTTTGGGGGCTATAGTGCCTCTGCCTTCCACAGGTACCTGCACTCATGTACACATACTGTCCCCATTTAAAGCATAGACTTCCAGTGCAGAGCCGGGGTCCCTAGCCCGCAGGCGCGGGCCGCCGCAGGGCCTCCAGCTGCCGCTGTCTTTCTGATACCATCATGCTTTTCCCTTCCCCCATCAAATTAGTTACTCTCCTTGGAAAGCCAGAGTTTACAAAATAGATATCTACAGAATAAAGCACAAACTCTTTTTAGATATTCAAATCAATTTCATTTTAATTTTCCTTTAACAGGATTTCAGATGTATTATCTAAAACTAGAAAAAAATTCTCCATCATTCACTTAAAATTCAATATATTTTCAATCTTCACATTTTTTTGTAGCCAAGTGTGGTAGCTTATGTTTGTAATCCCAGAACTTAGCAGAAGGAGGCAGCAGGATCAGGAGTTCAAGATTAGCCTAGGCTACATGAAACCTGTCTCAAACAAAAACAAGAAACCTTTGTGCAGGGGTAGGGAGAAGGGTTAGCTGGTAAAGCACTTGCCTGGTAAACACAAGGACTTGAGTTTAATCCCCAGAATCCATGTTAAAAAAAGAAAGGAAGGAAGAAAGGAAGGAAGGAAGGAAGGACAGACATAGTGGTGCAGGCTTCTAATTCCAAAAACGCTGGTAGATTTCAGGGCTCACAGACCAACTAGCCAGCCAACTAGCCAGCTAGCTGGCCAACTTGAAAAGTTTCAGATCAGCAGAGAGCCTGTCTCAGAAAAAAAAAAAAAAAGAAAAGAAAAGAAAAGATAGGGGTTAAAATCTAACAAAAGAGTTAAGTCAGCCTTCAGGCCAATAGTGGTGTGAGCCATCCACACCTAGAAGACAGTCCAGGGCTTCCTGGTCTTGAGTGTTACACGCATCTTCATACTACTCAGCTCACTTATTGTGCTTACTACTTGTAGAAAACACCATTCATCCGTTAAATATACTAAGGACACACCTACAGACACACCCATCGTGTTGGCTCTGTGATCCTGATTTCATATAAAGCAAGTAAGTCAGACACTGCTCAGCAGGTAACAGCCCTTGTTCTAAGGCTGACAATCTGAGTTAGACAAAACAAGAACACGCTTACTCCTTCCTCTCTCTAACTACACAGTCACTGCGATCTAGCCTACATGGAAATAAAATGGCAAAGCTTACTTTTTTGACAAAGGAGGCAAAAGCATCCCTTGAAGAACAGATAGCCTAGTCAACAAACAGTGATGGCAAACTGGATTTCTTTCTGCAGAATTAGATTTATATCTTTCACCTGCATAAAAAAAAATATATAAAGTAGATCAAAGACCTTAACTTAAAACCTGAAACTTTTAGAAGAAAATACAGAGAACACCGTTAAATATACTGGGGTAGGTAGGTAGGTAAGAACTTTTTTGTTGTTGTTGTTTTTTTGAGATAAGGTTTCTCTGTGTAGCACTGGCTGTCCTGGAACTCGCTGTATAGACCAGGCTGGCCTTAAACTCAAGAGGTCTGCCTGCCTCTGCCTCCTGAGTGCCACTGCTGGCTGGCAAGAACTTTTTAAGTAGAATACCAACAGCACAGGAACTGACCTCAAGTATCAACACATGGGTTGATACTACATTTTTCAACTACATGAAAATTCACGTTTCTATATAGCAAAGGAAACAATCAGTAGCATTAAAAGCTTACAGTGTAAGAGAAAATCCTTACCAGCTCCACTTCAGATGAGGAGTTAATATCCAAAATTTAAAAGGAATTGTAAATTTAAATACCATAAACTACCAATTAACAAAAGGGCTAATGAACTGAATAGACAGTTTTTGAAAGTCAGAATGACTGTCATCAACAAATCTTTGACAACAAATGTCAGAGGCGTGTGGAGGGAAAGGAACCTCTACTCACTGCTGGTGGACTCCAACTTAATAAAGCCATTACAGACTCAGCTACTCACTCCTGGGCTATATCCAGAGAATGCCACACCCTACCACAGGGGTATCTGCACCCTGGGTTTATTGTTGTTTTATTCAATATAAAAAAATTACTGGAACCAACCTAGTTTTCCACCAACATATGAACAGATAATGAAAATTTGGTATATATCGAATTTTATATAGTTGGTATATATAAAAATGGAACACTACTTCGATCTAAAAGATAAAGTTTAAAAAACTGCAAGAAAATGGATGGACATAAGTATTACACTAAAATATCATTTATTTACCTAATATTTTAAAATATATATTGAGTTCATACAATCTCAGAAAAAATGTTTTCTCTCATATATGAAATCTAGCCAATAATAAATGTATGCATATAAACAAATGTCCGTGTAGGTACAGTATTACATGAAGAAATAAACAAAAAGGCAAACTATAAGGAAAGGAGGAAGGACTGAATATGGGCATCATTATAATAATCTGCCAAAATGTCACTCAGAAAACAGGATGAGGGAAGTTCATCCCAACTTGACTTAGCAATTATTTCTGGAATGTTCTCTATAAAGAGAATGATCTCTATATCTAAATCCAGGCAGGTAAAGATGATTCCTCTGATATTAATCAAACGGCCAAGACATTTCTGAGCCCTAATCACATGAGCTAAATAGAACCAGGCCGGCCGGCTTGGGGCAAATAACAGTAAGATCTTGTCCCCAAATGAAGAAATGGAGGAGGAAGAGGAAGAGGAGAAGAAGAAAAACAACATATCAAGCTTCGCTCAGAATACCAATTCCTCATAAGCACCAGCAAACAGATGGGCCACTGTCCCAAATGTGCTGTTAATCTCTCAAGGCCTGAGTGACATTCGTCTGTCTCACTGGGACGATGGGATGTGAACTCAGCACCCTGTCCAACAGATGATGTAGGCCTCCCCAAAGATGGCACCCAGGGCACCAGTTCTACAGATTAAAGCCAGATGGGTAACAAGTTGCTAAAGCAAACAGCAGCATTCTTTCCTTCTTCCTATCCAACAAAATGTTTAGGAGACATTCTACTGAGTAAACTAATGATTTAGTCCTGGACTGTAGTCACTGAAAAGACAAACCAAGAGCATAAAGCTGCAAATTCTTGTATTCTTTGTGTACTGTATAATGTATCCATGTGTGTAAGGAGGCCAGAGGTTAACGTTGGGAGTTTTCCTGTTGCTATTAACTTTTTTTTAGCTGTACACGACTGTATGCACATGTGTACGGATATGTGTGCATGTGTGCACAACTGTGCAGAGGCCAGAGAGGCATATCTGGTGTCTCTCTCTGTTCTGCCTTATCTCTTGAGACAGGGTCTCTCATACTAAACTGAACTCCCCCCCTCCTTTTTTTTCAGCTAGGCAGCTCAGCCATACCTGGCTTTTTGCATGTTTGCTAGCAATCCAGACTCAGGTCCTCACATTTGCATAGCAATTCATTCCCTGACTGAGTCATCTCCCTGGTCCCACCATCTATTCTGATTACTAAAGTTTTTTGGGGGTGGTGGTGGGGAATTGGCCTTGTTTTTCAAGCCCGAGGTTAACTTTATTAAGTAGAGTTTATGGGGAAAAAATAAGTATAGGTTAGGTGAAAATTCTCACAGTTACCATGAGAAGAGATGGAGGAAAGGCTGTGTCTTTTATGTTAAGCATGGACTAGAAAGAGGAAACTTACTAAAAAAAGAAAAAGGGAGCTGGAGAGATGGCTCAGTAGTTAAAGTGCTTGCTGCTCTTTCTTCCTGAGGAACTAAGTTTAGAGCACCCGCATGGAGCAGCTCACAACTCCCTGTCACTCCAGTCCCAAGTGGTCCATCCAATACCTTCTTCTGGCCTCCAAGAGCAAACACGTGGGGGCGTGTGCACGTGTAAACACACAGACAGATTTAACAAACGGCATTCCCAAGAATAAAAGTGGGCTGGTAAACCAAGGAAGAGACCTGAGAGTGAGGCTTTGGCTGTCTTAAAGAAGGAGTCCTGGAGCACAAACTGGCCTCAGAGTTCTCATACAGTAGTAGAGAATGCCTTTCGACTCCTTTTCTTGCCCTCTGCCTCCTAAGCATGAGGATTACAGGCTTGCAACATCACAACTCACTGAAATATAATTTTATTTGTATATTTTAAGACAGGGTCTCTCTAAGTAGCTTAGGCTTGCCTTAAATTCAAGGTCCTGTTTCCATTTTCCAAGTCCTGGGATTCCAAGCATGCACCATCACACCCAATTTAAGTTCTGTAAATGTAAACTGTACTCAGATTTAATTTGGCCTGCTATAAATTGTTTGGTTTTGTATTTGACAAAAAAAAAAAAAAAAAAAAAGTAGGAGAAGCTTCATACAACAAGAAATATGAGAAAGGAAGGAAAGGAGGGAGGGAGAAAAGAACCCTAAAAAAATGTCATTGTAGAATTTTCATTTTATACAATAGAATCTAATTTCTACTTCTGCAACTTTAGCTTTTACTTATTGAATTGGTTGGCTTTTAATTTCTGCTTTTGAGACAGGGTCTCATTTTGCTCAGTCTGATCTCAAACTTACAACATAGCTGAGGCAGGCCTTGAATTCTTTTTTTTTTTATTTTTGGTTTTTCGAGACAGGGTTTCTCTGTGTAGCCCTGGCTGTCCTGGAGCTCACTCTGTAGACCAGGCTGGCCTCGAACTCAGAAATCCGCCTGCCTCTGCCTCCCGTGTGCTGGGATTAAAGGCGGGCGCTACCACTGCCCGGCTTCTACCAGTTCTTTATTTAGGTGATGCCCTGACTCCACATTTAGCCATGACTGGTGGGGGGCATTTCTGGCTATCATAAATGGTAGAGACATCTGGTAAATAAACACTCCTTCAGACACACATAACCCACTCCACTTTCTCCAAAAAGTCAATCCTGCCAAACATAAAACACACAGTTCATATTACCATTGGCTGGGTCATCCTACTAGTCTGTGTGTCTAACTCTTGTCTTTTCCTCCTTACCAATAAAATCAGATTAATATTCCCAGCACACTGCTTTCATTACATAGTTCTATCAAAATTCTCTTGCAGACAGGGGTAGTGGCACTCCAGAGGCAGAGACAAGAAAATAGAAAGTTAAAGGCCAGTCTGGGCTACAAAGAGGGCACAAAGCCAGCCCAAGATTCATTATTGATACACTAAATATAAACCCAATCCTATGAGACAGAAAAGCATTTTTCATTTTTCTGAGGGGCTAGTTTTAGTTTTGAGGAGTTATGAGCTTTGGGTTTTTTTGTTTTTGTTTTGATACAGGGTCTCAAAATGCAGCGCTGGCTAGCCTGAACTCACTAAGTAGACTAGGCTGACCTTGAACTAACAGAGATCCATCTGCTTGGACCTCCCAAGTACTAATCAAAGGTGTGTGCCACATAACCAGTCAGCCATTTTTGATACCAACTCTAGGAATCCACCCTCACTCCGGGCCAATGTTTGAAGCGTTCTACTTTCCAAGTCATTTCTTGAACCCCTACCTCTAACACCCTTACCTCACTCTTTCCCATCCTGTCTCACACCTCTCACACACACTCTTTGAATTAATCTTAGATGCTTCTTGGGGATGAGTAATCTTAAGCCAAAAGTACTTTTCTACTATTTTATCAAACTCTAAAAGAATGATATGTATATAGGTCCCAAATTACTCTATGATTTTGTTTTGTTTGTTTGAGATAAGATCTTACGAATCCTTGTTCAAGGCTGACCTTGAACTCCTTTATCTTCCTCCCTCTACTTTCCAAGTTAGGGGTTCCAGATGCGGGTGAACATGCCAGGTTTTTGTATCCAGTTATGCTATTGTATATTAAAATCATTTTCAAAAGTCTTATTTCCATCCAATACTTATGTGAAGCTGCACTTGCAAAAATAGTTGATATAGTTTTATCAGTCAATGTATCTATATAAAATGCCTCTTAAAGCAACATCAGGGCTGGTAAAATGCTCAGGTGGTAAAGATGCTTGCCACCAAGATTCACAGAAACACATATGCACACACAATATGTAAGTAAATGTTAGACAAAACATCATACAAACAAAAATGCTACCTATTTTATTAAGTAAACTTTTACAGGGACCCAAATTAGTAATGTGGCACACGCCTTTAATCCCAGCCAGGACGACACAGTGAGACCAAGCCACAAAATAAATGTTTGCCTTGTAATATGCAAGATTTTTTGTAAAGAGTCAAATACAAAGTAATAGTTTTTCTATAAGAGCTCACGTGGGAAAGGGCTTATATTTAAATGTTTGGCACATTCCACTGGTTATCCCATGTAAAAACTTTAAAGGAGGAAGAAAAGTAGAAACAAACAGGTGACCATTATTTATTTCTGCCCACTTTTTCCTATACCTAGACACACCAGGAATGAAGCAAAGAAAAATTTTCAACACTATTTTTTCCCCAATACATGGAACAAGTAATGTTTTAAAAAACAACTATCTTAATATCTCTTATTTCTTGCCCATTTTCAACAGCATTCCTGGTTAAGGCTGGCTGCGTATTAGTTGCCATTTTTGTTGTTGTTGTTTTTTGAGACAGGGTCCCAAGCAGCCCACGTTGGCCTTGAACTTTATTACATTGCTGAGGATGACCTTGAACTCCCGATCCTTTTTTGCCTTCTTGCTATACCATAAATTATGACCCCAATTCTTACCTTCTCACACCCTAAAACTTCTCACTATTATCCTAAAATCTAGTGGACCTATTATGGAGAAAAGGGAGGTAAATTTTACTTTTTAGTCTTTTTTGGGGGGGAGGAGGGAGAGTTTCGAGACAGGGTTTCTCTGTGTAGCCCCGGCTGTCCTGTAACTCACTCTGTGGACCAGGCTGGCCTCAAACTCAGAAATCCGCCTGCCTCTTCCTCCCAAGTGCTGGGATTAAAGGCGTGAGCCACCACTGCCTGGCTGCCCGGCTACTTTTTAGTCTTAAAGATATTAAGTGTGTTATTGCTAACAGTAAAGAAAAAACAGGAAACAAGCTGGATCCTATCTAGCATAAACAATATATCTGATTCCCTCATGCTTTTATATAGATTAAAATTACTTAGTGGTTTACATGCTATCGTTACAACTACCATAACATTTTAGAAGTCTTTTTGGTCAGGAAATGCAAAAGAATCGTTAAGATCAAACTACAATATGAAATAAAAAACAACAACAACATCTGAATAATCTCTTTATCTGTTTAATTTCACGATAGGCCTCAAAAAGGCCTTACAAGGGTCTCTATACTAGGAAGAGAAATTTGGAAAGAAATGCAGTTTTGGAAGAACTGATATAACAGAGAGACATGAACAGTTCAGAGTTATAATCCTGAGTTATAGTAATTCAAATACTAATAGCTGTCACCATGTAAACAGCTGGAAACAAGGCCAAACTAGGGAAAATGGTATTTTATGCTTCGATGAGAAATTAAGGAAATGCTGTACTGACGCATTAGTAGCATTTACTATTTGTTGTCACAGACTTACCTAAGGGAATTCACAATTTCTAAAATCGGTTTGCTTAGTAACGTCAAAATAAAGTTCATGGCTTAATGACAGTAATTAATGAAGACCAACTCTTTCAATCATGTCAAAGATTGTACAGTAGGATGAAAATCTCCCAAACCTGGTCCATCACCAACCACCAACGGACAAAAGGTTCAGTCTCTTCAGATCTGGCAGGAGGGGAAAATGACTTGGCACTGCATCACACACTTAAAAACCCAATAGGGTTTCTTCAATGACAACAGCACCGTGTACGTCAACGCATACCCTGGTGTGGTTTCAGGAATGGACAGATATTGAAATGGATGGGAAAGTAATTATTATCTCTTAATTTCCGAAGCACCTTCTAAACCTGCACGATAAAATGCCTCTTGACGCCCAACCGAGGTAATGAAAAATCCAGACCTGACCTTTCGCCCACTCCCCTGCTTGGGTGTTTTCGCCGCAGCACTGGGCCTGAGAAGGGAAGTTCCCTTCTCAGCTCGTCATTGTCCGGTGGGAAATCCACTGAACGAGAACTACCGTGGACAAGAAAGTGCTACCGAAACAAAAACTAGTATCAAAAATAAGGATTTTACCTTCTTTCCTCGACCATCTCACGTAAAACAAAACCAAGGAAATACCAACAAACTTGCCCCACTAGTGTGAAATCCCACCAGCTCGGTTCAAAAGCGCTTCAGTGCCGGCCCCCGGGGCTCCATCTGAGCCCCTGGTCTCCCACCGCGAGCAGGGCCGGCGACTAACAGGAGGCGGAGGATGGCTGGACGCCAGTAGCGACGGAAAACGAGTGACTCCCGCCGAACCCTGCTCGCACTGGGGGCGAGAAGTAAAGCGGGAACCCGGCTAACCTCGGCTGAGGCCGCGGGTAAGGCCTCGGGACTGACGAGAGACAGGCAGGGCTTGCCGATAGGGAGGCGGGAGAAGCCGGGCTTAGGCCGCAGCAGGCCGCGAAGTCGCTGTTCGCTTTGCGACCCAGGCATGGCGCCAGGCCTGGGAGCAGGGGCTAGCATTACCTGGACAGGTTCCTGCAGCACCGTCATCCTTGAGGCTCAGACCCACTTTCTGCAGTGCCTCAGGCCCCCCCCGTAGCGGCTCCAGCCCGGCCAGCCCCGGCTCATTTAAACTCACCAGCGACCGTTACCGGGGGATGGGGGAGGCCGAGTGGTTGCCGAGTTCCTCCGAGCGAGACACGGAAATATCCGAAGTGGAGAGAGAGAGAAACGAGAGCAAGACGAAAACGCCCGAAAGATGTCGGAAATTGCCGAGGTGAATCGGCAGAGGCGGAGCCTGTGGCCGGAAATTATCGAGTGCTACCGGAAACTGTTGGGTTGGACCCAATAGGAAGTGTCTCTCCTCAGCCACGCCTTCGCTCAATCAGCCACACTATCTGGGCCACGCCCAAAGAGCAACCGGTAGGATGGGCAGGGAGGGAGGGATCACGCAGACCCGCGTTACATGGCGGAGCAAAGGTCTAGCTTTGCGCCTCCGTCGTTCTGCTCTGTGGTGCATGGTAGATTCAACGAAGGGTAAAATACTAGTTTTGGGCTGAATTTAATAAAATCTTTTGAGTTTAGATCATTATCTTCTCTTAGACTTCCTACTCAGGCCTCTAGGAAATTCTAGGAACGTTTGGAACAGTGCCATTCCCCAACTACACAGGATTCCTGTAACCAAAGAGATTATGGTCTGTTTCAAAGAAAAACGACTAGGCTGAGTGCTTGCCTAACATGCATGAAGCTGCGAGGTGAATCGCTAGTACCACCTAAACCTGGCACGTGCTGACATTATACGCCTGCCTTGGCAGGTGGACATAGAAGGATCTAGAGTACAAGATAATTAACAACTAGATAGCAAGTTCGAGGCAAGCCTGGGCTACATGATACCCTGGTTTATAAAAGAAAAGTCAGTGTAACTGAGAACTATATTATGTGCTGTTACCTGTTATTGGTGATGTAAAACTTCAACTTCAGAGAAGAGGGAAATAAATGCGGATTAAAATGATGGATGTAGCTGTTGACACAAACAGGGTTTAACTTTCTGCTTTTTTGTCACCCTCAGAATAAACCATGGAACTATTAAAAACTATTGCGTTACATCATTTAAGGAAAACTCTTGAAAGTTAATTTTCTGTTTGGATGGCTCTAAGCTAGATGTGAAACTGGAAGTCTCCTTTTTTGCTCCTTGACGCTGAGGATGGAACCTCTCAGTTCTGTGCATGCCAAGCAAGTGATCCACCATTGAAATGTATCCTCCCTCTTGTTACTTTTTTTGTTTTTAAAGTTTTGGAAACACAGACTCACCTAAGTTGCCCAGGCTGCCTTTGAGCTTTGAAATCCTGCCTTAGCCTCTTAGCCTGCCGCTGGTGCCAGGCCTAGATCTGGAATCATTCAGTCTCAATTTCCCGCCCATTCCTCATTTCCACCGAGTTAGCACAGGCCCCTCTCATCTTTGGCTGATGCTGGAGGGAATCCATTCCATGGCTGCCACCATCCTCTTCCTTTCCTTCTGATCTTTATCCTTTCCCGCGGCCATCCCTAGACACTGCCTACATACTCATAGTCCCATGAACGGCAGGTGCTAAGGCAATTTTCAGCTGCTTCATGCCCCGTTCTTTTAGTAGGATTGTGTTGGGTGAATTAGAGTGGGAACGAACATCTGTGCTGACCTATGTAACAGTCTCTCGCTATTTAAAGTTCAGTTTAAATCACATGAAATTCTTCAGATATTCTCACCACATTCCAAAGACCTGTGTGGCAAGAGATGACCGTGTTAGAGAGTCACACAGACATAGAATGTTTGCCCCTAGTTCTTGCTTTTAGCTGGGCCTCCCTGTTCTCCTCCACAAAACCTTTCTCCACACACAACGGCTGCTCATTAGGTAGTGGCCTAGCCTAGCTTCACTTGGTGGCTGTCGAGCAAGATATGACAATAGAAGTTATGAGGCCCCTTCAAGCCTAGGTCTATAACGCAAACCCATTGCTTCTTAATGACCAGTTTAAGACACAGGAGCAGACTGGATTCCCTAGGAGGAAAATAAGCTCCATCTCTTGATGAGGTAGTGGTGAGGTGGCCCTGTAAAAGATCTGTGCTATGAGAGGGATTGCTGGGTCATCTTTGATTTCTTCCCCCAACACCCTTGAAGTGGAGATCAGACCCCATAGCTTTGCAAATGCTAAGCAAGCATTACCCCGGAGATACACCCTCAGCTCGGGCCATCCTTGGAATTGGTCTGCCACATCCTGTATAAGATGAGAGAGCGGTAGTGGGAATAGGAAGAAAAGGATGGGTGAGAGGTAGAATTCTCAAAATTTGACCCTGTGTGCTAAGCAGCCCTGTAGATATAGTCTGATAATTTAGAATACAGTGGGACGATGCTTAGTCATCTTCCATGTTGCTCTGACAGAACCGACAAAGCAACTTACTAAAAGGGGCTGCGAGGGTGGGGCCCCACATCTCTAATCCCAGTACTTGGGAGACACAGGTGGATCTTTGTGAGTTTGAAGCCAGCCTGGTCTGCATAGTGAGACCCAGACCAGCCGGGTACCCTGTCTCACAAAGGAGAGAGGATTATTTTGGCTCACATTTGAGTGTACAGTCTGTTCTAGTGGGGAAGGCATGCCAAGAAGAACTTGAGGTGAGTCGGTCACCTTGCACCTGCAGTAAAGAAGCAGAGAGAGGGAGGTTGCTTCTCAGCTCTCTGGCTCATTTTTATTCAGTCTGGGACCCCCACCCCACAGAGTCTTACAACCCACATTTAGGGTGGTCTTCTCACCTCAATGAACCCAATCTGGAAACTCCCTTATAGACATTCCTGGAGCCTCCTTTCTATGGTTGGTCACTTAAATCCTGTCATCTTGACATCACTATTAATTACTTAGAAACCTTTATTGAAACAGTCCAAAGCTGTGTTAAGACAATCCAAAGCTGTGTTTGCATTCTGTAGCAACCACACAACACTATTACTGCTGAATTTGTGGTTATTGTATACACTGAGCTCTTTTATTACGTAGGGTGTGTCAACTCAAGTTTTGACTTGTTCAATGAAGTTTTGTAAACCTAAAGTGGGTTTACCAGAGGGCAGTCTTTGATCTTTGGTGTCACTGTGGATTTTGAGCTTAGAATCTTAATGTTCCCGAAGCTCCTGCCCCATAGAAAAGGACATTTCAAGCTAGAGAGTTAGTTCAGTCTATAAGTGCTTGCCTTACAAGCAGGGGGACCTGAGTTCAAGACTTAGAATTCATGGGGGAAAAGCCATGTGTAGTGGCACACAACTGCAATCTCAGAGCTGAGGCAGTAGAGACAGGCATATCCCTGGGGCTCACTGACCAGCCAGCTAAGTCTACTTGGCAAACTCCAAGCCAATGTGAAACCCTGTGCCAAAAACCAAGGTGGAGCCAGGCATGGTGGTACATGCCTTTAATCCTAGCACCTGGGAGCCAGAGGCAGGCAGCTCCCTGTGAGTTCCTGGTCAGTCAGTTCTACAGAGCCCAGGTGCTGCAACAAAAGCAACAACAAAAAACAAAAGTTCCCCAAACAAACAAAAAGTCCCACCAAGGAGGATGGTGCTTGGAAATGTCACTGGAGATCTCCACAGATGTGTGTGTACACACACACACACACACACACACACACACACACACACACACACTGTTCACCAGGTTAATAATCTGTTACAGTGGTTTTCTACTGAGCCACAGCAAGCCCACATTATTTGAAGTACTCTGGCGAGCACTTGTCCTTTTGGTTGTGAGTACAGCCTTAAATGGCTGAGCCATCTCTTCAGACTATCCAATGAGCTCTTTTAGAATGTTCTACTTATTTCTGTTCCTGGGTATGGTGGTTAGTTTTTGTCAACTTGACACAAACTACAGCTACCTGGGAAGGGAGAACCTCTCAGTTGGGGAATTGCTTCCCTCAGACTGGTTTGTGGCAAGTCTGTAGGACATATTCTTGATTGCTGATTGATATGGGAGGGCCCAGCCCCCAGCTCACTGTGGGCAGTGCTAACCCTAGGCAAGTATGCCTGGGTTATATAAGAAAATAGCTGCCAGGCAGTAGTGGCGCATGCCTTTAATCCCAGCACTTGGGAGGCAGAGGCAGGTGGATTTCTGAGTTCGAGGCCAGCCTGGTCTACAGAGTGAGTTCCAGGACAGCCAGGGCTACACAGAGAAACCCTGTCTCTGAGCCTAGGGGGAGCAAGCCAGTAACCAGTGTTCCTCTGTGGTCTCTGCTTCAGTTCCTGCCTTGAGGTTTCTCTGTGAATTCCCTCAGTGATGGACAGTTACCTGAAAGTGTAAGATGAAATAAAACATTTCCTCTCCAAGTATCTTTTGGTCATGGTGTTTGTCACAGCAACAGAAACCAAACTAGAACGCTGGTTGACCTATTCACCATCTTGCAACTATTTTGGTGCTCTACTGTTATCCAATATCCCATATGCTTATCTAGTAAGGAGGTTAGGTTACAATAAGCATTATTAGCTCCCAGGTGTAGATTATTCGTTTGAAAGCTTTGATTATTATTTAAAAATATTTATGTTTATGTATATATATATATATATTTGTATGAGTTTATGCTACGTGTGTGTGTGTGTGTGTGTGTGTGTGTGTCTTCCTGAAAAGGCTAAAAGTGGGCTTCAGATCTCCTTTAACTGGAGTTACATGCAATTAATTGTGAGCTTCCTGACATTGGTGCTGAGAACTGAACCCAGAACTGAGGACCTCTGTAAAAGCAGTGAGTGCTGTTAACCACAGAACCATCTCTCCAGACCCATTTGAAAATTTAAATTTGGGGCTGGAGAGATGGCTCAGCGGTTAAGAGCACCAACTGCCCTTCCGAAGGTCATGAGTTCAAATCCCAGCAACCACATGGTGGCTCACAACCATCTGTAATGAGATCTGATGCCCTCTTCTGGGGTGTCTGAAGACAGCTACAGTGTACTTACATATAATAAATAAATAAATAAATCTTAAAAAAAAAGAAAATTTAAATTTATCTTCTTTATTATTTGTGTGTGTGCATGTGTGTGTGTGTGTGTGTGTGTGTGTATGCTCATGGGTGAGTGTGTGCATGCCATGGTGCATATATGGAAGTCAGTCCGTTCTTATTTGCTCTTTGTCTCCCATGATGGCTTCCAGCCACCACATCCAGCCTTTTCACATGGCTTTTCAGGCATGTACAGCAAGCTCTTACTTACAGAGGCATATCAGCAGGCTCCCTATGCACTGTTCTTGGAGACAGGGTCTCATGTAGCCCAGGTTAGGCCCGCACTCACTATACAGCTGAGGCTGACTTTGAACTTTTGACCCTTCTGCTGCCACCTCGTTGAGATTGGGTGTACCACACACCCAGTCTCTGCAATGCTGGGGATAGAACCCAGAGCATCCTGCATGCTAAGCAGACACTCTATCAGCTGAGCTACACCCACAACCCAAGTTGTTTCTTTTCCTTGGCCTGAATCTTAACATACTTAACATTCAGTTAAATTTGAAGGCCCGAACTTTTGTCAAAAAGCCAGCAGTAGGAGCTGGCATATAGCTTAGTGGGTAGAGTAGTGTTCTAGGGTCAATCCCTAGCACCACATAAACTGGGTATGGTGGTGCATGCCTGTAATCCCAACCTCTCTCAACACTTGAGAGCTGGAGACAGGAGATCAAAAGTTCAAGGTTATCACTGGCTAAGTAGCAAATTAGAGGCCAGCCTGAGCTACCTGAGACCCTGTATCAAAAAAACCAACACAATAGTATTGCCAAAGGTCAGATCCTCAGGAAACAGCTTAGTGCATACCCAGAAAGTGTGTTCTTTTTCTGACTCCCTCACTTCCTCTCTAGCTGACATCTTGTTCCGGTTGTATAAGGCCTTACGCCGTCTTTATCTTACTTGACCTCAAGGTTTATCCCACCCCACCACGTTTCCTCCTTCTCTTAGTCACTTTGTACTCTGTGGCTTTGATAACATAGTCCCTTGATGGCTATTCCCCCAACCCCCACAGGAGTTTGTTTGTTTTGTTTACCAATCTCCTTTGCAGTACTCTGTCAGCCCCTTTGACATTTGAGGCTGTCGGGGGTCTGCCTTAGCTTTTTTCTCACCCTGCATATTCTTCCTAGGCAAATTTGTCTATTCTTGTGGCTTCAGTTTCTTAGCTACAAATCATTAAAAGAAATGGTATCTGTGGTCAACCACTCATTAGAACACCAGCCTGGAAGAGATGGCCAATTAAACATTTCCACTAGACTGTTTCACAGGCACTTTATTCAGGATGGGATCTGCACATCATACTTGAAATGTTTCCTTACCCCATTCAAGACACCCCTGTATGTTACAGTTACACTGCTCAGTCCTACCGCTGATACTGTTGCAGGCAAGCACAGCTCAACTTTGCTACAGTGTACACCGAGGAGTCCCCCTCAGTGACTTGGGGCCTCTACTCGGGGAGACCAGGATTCTTGGTTAACTCTACAGAAAAGAATTTCAGGGCAGGTTATGGTGATTCGAAGTCATGGAGTTTATTGATTGGAGGCAGTATATAAACACTCGAGGGGAGCAGAGCGTGGGCACTAGGAGAGCAGTATATCTAAGTGTCTCAGCATCGTCTATGTAAATGGTCCGGGGGCTTTTGAGTTGCCTTGTTTTAAGAAGTAATCTATATCCAAAGGAGGAGGAAAACCTTGTTGGTCTACTTATTTTCATGGTAAAAGAATTTGGGGTTGGGGGCTCATTAATTGCTTGGCCTTGAATTCATGGGAATACTTGTACATCAGCAGAGTTAGACCCACTGATACTCGATTGGACAAAGGACATTACACTGTAAAAACATAGCAAGACAGAGCGTGTGGACCCAGGGGAATTACTAATGCAAGATTGACAAGGAGGTAAGGGCTAGTTGGGTGGTACCCTGGTTAGCTTTTGTCAACTTGACCCTGACTGGAGTCATCTGGGAAGAGGGAACCTCATAAAGAAAATGTCTCCCGCCGGGCGGTGGTGGCGCACGCCTTTAATCCCAGTACTTGGGAGGCAGAGATAGGCGGATTTCTGAGTTCGAGGCCAGCCTGGTCTACCAAGTGAGTTCCAGGACAGCCAGAGCTACACAGAGAAACCCTGTCTCGAAAACCAAAAAAAAATAAAAAATAAAAAAAATAAATAAATAAAAAATAAAAGAAAATGTCTCCCTTATGTTCGTTGTCTTACAGACGAGAGTATGGGGGCATTCTCTTCTTGATTCATGATTTATGTGAGAGGGCCCCGCCCATTGTGGGGAGTGCTGCCCTTGGGCAGGTCATCCTGCATTGTTTAAAAAGGCAAGTTGAGTGAACTATGAGGAGAAAACCAGCAAGCAGCATCCCTGCTTGGTCTTTGATTCAATTTCTCCCTCCAGGTTTCTGCCCTGCCTGAGGTCCTTTCTTGTCTTCCCTCAGTGATGGACTGTGATCTGTAAGCCAAGTAAACTCTCTCCCCAAGTTGATTTTGGTCGTAGTCTTTATATATACATACATAAAGACTATATATACATACACACACACACACACATATAAATATATATATATGACTTGTCATGCACCATATGTTTGCCTGGTACCCATGTAGGGCAGAAGGGGATGCTTCTAGACCCTCTGGGTCTAGAGTTAAGGATGGTGGTGAGCCACAGAGGGATGCAGGGACTTGAACCCAGATCCTCTGGAAGACCAGCCAGTGCTCTGAGCCACCAAGCCATTTCTCTAAGCACCGTGGTTATGACCTTTCTCAGGGCAACAGAAACTAATGTAGAAAAGGTAAATAGATAATCTTTCTCCTGGCTTGGTGGGGTGGGGGCTGCTTTTTATGTTGGAGTTTCATCCCCTGTTTCTAGGAGTGAAAAGGATGGTCCAGGGCCCAAGAGTGTATAGCTCAGGGGTAGAGCACTTGAGCCCTGGGTTCCATCCCCAGTACCACAAAGAATCAAAATCAAAAGGAAGATCAGAGCACCCTTCTTGCATCTGCTGTTTTTCAAGTGCCTTTCGTTAAAAATAACCAGTGTGTCAAGGCAGCATGTTTGATTCTCTGCACCCCTCCGTGTAGTTACAAATATAAGTTCTCATTTCTTTCTGCTTCTAGTCTTCCCTATATCCCAAAATAAGTCTGATCGTCTCTGAACACCCCTCCCCCCCACCATAAGGATTTCCTATCTCCCCCACCTCGGAAGTATCTTCCAAATGCCTTACCTTCCTTTCTAAGGCCTTCCCAGGCCGGGTCCCGCCCGTTGGTTCAGCCCTGTCTACCTTTCTCACCTTTACAAGCAGTATCTCTGCTGGGCAGGACATCTCCATCCACAATGGCTTTAAGTGTCTTTTCTTCTCTTCTAGGATTCTTCCTGTTTGTTTGTCTATTTGTTTGAGATGAGGTCTCAGATAGCCCAGGCTGGCCTCCTGTCCTGTTCTGTCCTGTCCTGTCCTCTCCCCTCCTCCTCTCTCCTCTCCTCTCCCCTCCTCCTCTCTCCTCTCCTCTCCTCCCCTTTCCTCTCTTCTCCTCTCCTCCCTATGCACCAAGGAAAGGTCACACATGGGCACAGTAAGAAAGCTTCCAGAAAGACAGCTCTCGAGAGAAGCTGTTTGCTGGCACCTTGACCATGGGCGTCTAGCTTGTAAAATGGAGAGAACAAAAATTTCTACTGCTCTTGCCACACAGTCTGTGGAATTTTATTATAGCAGTCAGATGCAATAACTATTCTATTTAAGTCTTGTGTCTCCCTGCAGGAAGGGCCCAGATTTTCTCTGTATTGCTCTTTGAAAAACATCAACTGTATAGAAGAAGAAGATTGAAAATATTGATTAAAACAGAATCCTTTATACATGCTACCTTTTCTTCCTAAAACACGTTCTCTTTATTCTTTTAGCAGTGGGGTTCCACTTGTCTTCTCAGCCTCAATGTCCATGTGGTCCCCACAGTGCACCCTGTCTTACGTCATCTGAATGACTAGCCCCGCCCCACCCCCACTCTTGAAGCAGTGTGCTCCCTTCTTTCACACAGGCATGGTAATTGGTTTTTTTTTTTTAAACTCCATAAAGGTAGGATCATTAGCCAATCATGATTTCCCCATCGCCTTGCACAGCTGGAAAGACATTCAAGATACACATGTTTTGGAACACCTGCTGGCTACATGACTTGGATACTTGATTTTATCTCTGGTATTCTTTGTCTGCTTCCTTCATTTTGTTTGTTTGTTTGTTGTAAATATATATTTTATTCTCCTGTTGTAATTGTTGTTTGGAGACTCACTGCCTCAGTCTGCTAACCTAGACCTACTCCTGAAAGCTTCTAACCTCTGTACAATCTAATCTAGGCCTAGAATGTTTTCCACCTCTGAGACTTGCTGCTGAATAAACTCACCCTTTTCTAGTTCTTTCTGAGCTCTGGCTGGTTCAGCTCAGCTGTTCTGGCTCAAAACTTTCCACACTTTAATTGACTCATACTGGCTTCTTTCAATTTCTCCTGAATTCTCTGCTTGGCCTTATACTACCTTTGGCAATGTTTTCTAATCTTTTGGCTCTTTCTTATTCTCTGGCTCATTCTATCTTCACCTGTGTCGAGCTTGTTCTTTGTCTGCAACCTGTCTCTCTAAAACTGTGGGTAAAACCGCCTCTTCTCTGCACTGCTCTCTCGAGTACATTCCTTTTCCTCTCTCTTCTCATGAGAGCTGGGCATATCTGTCAAATCTTTCTCTGATCCATCACTTTGCCACTCAATTAGGCATCACTTTCAAACACAGGTGCTTCCTTCTACAAACTAACTTTACCTTCATTGTTTGAGTTTAAAGGTGTGTACTAACAGCCTGTTTTTATTCCTGCCAGAGGGATTAAAGTTATGTGCTAAGGGTTGAACCACAACACAACTAGAAACAGTTTTGGTTTTTTTTCCAGTAAATAACACAATCTTGGGGGTTCACAGTGTGATCAAACATCCTGCAACAGTTTGTTTGTTTTGAGTCAGAGTCTCACTCTGAAGCTCCAGCCATCTTGGAGCTCAATATGTAGACCAGGCTGGCCTTGAACTCAGAGAGATCCCCCTGTCTCTGCTTCCCAGGTTCTGGGATTAAAGGCGTGTCCCACACCGCTTGGTGGCTTCTCTTCTATTCTAGATGTTATATTGAACATTTTCTTTCTTTCTTTCTTTCTTTCTTTCTTTCTTTCTTTCTTTCTTTCTTTCTTTCTTTCTTT